>OX393573.1:11261980-11819480 GCA_947652115.1 Blastomussa wellsi
CTACTCTTAAACCTTTACTGATTCTTCAAAAGAGAGCTATACCCATTATAACTTTCTCAAAACCAGATGAACAGTCTGAGCCTCTTTTTAAGGAATTAGAGATTCTTAAATTAACTTATCTTGTTACCCTTCACAATGCACTCCTCATGTATCACTATTACCATAACCTTCTTCCATCTTCCTTTGAAAATTTTTTTCAAACAGTAGCATCCATACACTCGTACAATACCAGGCTTGCTTCTAAATCAACCTATTACATCAATGCCATCAAAACAAACTATGGTAAATTCAACATTTGCGTTTCAGCTGTAAAAATTTGGAATCATCTTGATGAAAGTATTAAACACCTCCCCCTTAAAAAGTTTAAAAACAAAGTGAAGCTTAACATCTTACAGTCTTACTGTTCATGAGTTTTCAACTGGTATTTATTTATTTTTATTTTTTTATATTTATTTCTTTTCCCTCCTTTCGTCTTCTATTTTTATTGACTAATTAATTGTTTTGCTCAAGCTTCACTGCCAACCTACCTTCCATATTTAAATAGTATTTAGTTTTACTCAGCTCGATTAGCTTTTTAGTTATTCTGAGTACATGTTACCATTTTTTGTACCAATATATTATGTTTTGAGTTAAGTCTAACTTTTTTAATTTGATAATAAAGCTTGTTGTTGTCTAACAATTAGGTCACCATGCCTCCCACAAAATATACTTTTAAGTCTTTAGGTGCACTATAATCGCCAAGGTTTTAAAAAATATATTGCAGAATAGTTTTATTTCCTTTTTTTCAATACAGGGTTTCCATTAAAGATAAAGAAGTAAAAGTCAGCATAATTATTTGACATGTCCGGACATCAAGTATTTTATGAGGTACAAGAGACTTACTGAGTGCAATTTATTGCATCTTAGAACCATATATCTATGTGTCTAATGAATTTTCAAACAAAAGAGACCTGTTCTCAAAGACGTCCTATCCTCGGAAATTGTTATTGAATTTGATTAATTAGTAGTGATAATTATGTCCAATTATTGGACCTTGTGTTGTCCACTGCAATTAAATTACAGTATTTAACTCAGTTATTTACAGTGAACAGTTTCATGGACCAGCAGAGTAATGGAAGTCATTGCCATGTATGTCATGATCAGCAATCATTCTTTTAGTCCAACAGCATTTGGGTTTCCAAATGTCCTATGGATGCCCATGTGTTCATGGATATTAAAAAAATTAAGTTTAATGTGATTTCTTTGATTGGGAGTTTCTTTTTACTAGCACTCCCCATTTTACATGTAGGAAAACAGTCTTGCATATACATACAATGCATGCTTTAATTTTACTCCAGATCCACCTGCAAAGGGGATGGTGTCTAAGGCCCCATACAGGGCATGGTTGTCCACAACATTTTCATTTTCAAGTAATGCTTGTGCCATTGTTCAGTGTTCTCCCTAGTTTTCAGCACAGCGGATAAAAGAGCTTTTCAAACCGGCAAATAAATTCCAGTGAATCAAGGATGTTGTTTAAAGGGATATATTTGCTGCCGCTTACATGAAGTACTGTTTGAAAAATCAGCGGTCTCATTAAAGCTCCTTTTTCTCTTAAAAAATTCATTTAACATATCTGGATTTCTGAAAACTTAACAAATAGAATTTCATAGTGAAACCTGCCTTTGCCTTCACCATGTGTAAGCTACAGGTCGGAGTACAAACCGGTCGCGAGACACTTCAATCTCCCAAATCATTCTAAGCAACATATGGCAGTCTGCGGCCTTTCCCTTCACCAAGGAAACACGGAAAGCCGTAAAACTCTAGAACAAAAATTTATTTTTCAAATCGGCACTCTTAATCCTCACGGTATCAACGAACGCTTTTCATTCAACTAATTTATTCCCAAGTTTTCACGTTACCAGGCACCAGCCAATAGCGAAGCTCCATCTTTCTGTATATAAAGACACACGACGCACAATTCCTTGATTCGCTCCGACGAAGGGCTAACGCTCGAAACGTCAGCACTTGAATCTCTTTACGGTGGCCAATTGACATTATCAACCCAGTTGATAAAACCAAAATATATTGTTATACTTCCCACCGACGCAGCACCACAGTTTCTTTAGAAACTTACCCCCTCTATTCATCTACTGCTACTCGGCTTGGTTTTGAAAATTGAAATGTGAGTAATATTTCTCGCTTCTTTAGTTACAGAAACAGCAACAGTTGACATCCCAACAATGGACCCATTAGTCGACCCGGGTCAATTTATTGGCAGTATGACTGTTTCTGATGACACCACCTGGTAGGAGGAAACCTGGTCGACCAAAAACCAACTGGCGTAGAACGGTCATGACTGAACTCAGTGACGTAAAACTCACATGGGGTGAGGCGCAACGCATTGCACAAAATACTGATAGGGCTAAATGAAAGGACTTTGTTGTTGCCTTATGTCCCACATGGTATGAAGAGGGTTAAATAAGTAAAGGACCCTTCATTTTTATGAGGAAGAGTGGGGTCGGGGGGGGGGGGGGGGGGGGGGCTGGTGGGATTGTGGGGGGCATGCCAAAAACATTGGCCTTGAAGGGGGGCCAGCCAAAAAAATATTGTCTGTACGGGGGGGGGGGGGGGTCACTCCAAAAATTACCCTAAAATGTTGTTTAATGTGCAAAATGATCTACCAAAATGCCCTAATATTGTATTTCTGAGGACCCCCTAGTTTCTAATTGATGGAACATCATCAACTCCAAACCACTTGATAAAGTTCACTTCCAATAACAAACAGCACCTTGTTTGTAATGGATGGAACATCATCAACTCAAAACCACTTGATAAAGTTCACTCCCAATAACAAACAGCACCTTGTTTATCAAAGGAAAAGACAGCTTACCATGGCCAGTGCACACGTAAATATTTAAAAAATATATTTCTACTATTTTCACTTTAAACTGCAGTAAATGAATTTACAAATATTACAAAATGTCTGCCAGATTGGCGTAAAATAGCATTTCTGAAGTTCTGATATTCTAAATTTTCCCTGGGGAGAATGCCCCCAAACCCCCATAGGTAGGGTACTTCTTGAGTTCAAAATACAGTCACAGCATACAAAGGACATGTCCCATAGGTGAAAACAGTTATTCGAAAAGAACATTTTGAAACTGCAGTTTTTGTGTTAAGCTTGATAAGTTTAACTTTACTTGATCATTCTTTTTGCTTTGCTTTTCGTTTCTTTCTTTTTTTGGGAGGAGGGGGGGGGGGGGGGGGTTCATTAGGTTTACAAGGGGGAGCCAGGGCAAAAATATCTGGTTTAGAGGGGGGCCATCATATGCTACGGAGACTATCTACCAAAACCCACCAGTCCCCCCTCCCCACCCCATAAAAAAATGAACGGTCCCCAACGGAGCTGCAGAGTCTTCAACGTCCGGTCCTCAAAATTAATTTAGTTGTCTGAGCTCTCGTTTTCATGCATGACAGACTTTCAAACGAAACTACCTTATTCAGACAACCAATCAAATTTCATTTCAGAAAGAAATGCCTTTTTGCACTCATCTGAACTTAGCATTAAACATCATCAAACATTCCATTACTAAAACTGCACTATCCAAAGGCTTAGCCCAATCCAAAAAAAATAACTCTTGTACGCATTGCGTGTCTATGAAAAACCCGTTGGGAAAATTACGCTTCTTTTTAAGTGTTTGAAAACGCTCTCTATTCCTTAAATTCGTCAGGGTTTTAATAGCTAAAGCCTTAGAACTCGTCCGGCTCCCTGTAAACATGCTTCGCCTCGACCGGAAGCCTCATTTGAACAAGACAGCCAATGAGAACATGACCACTTCATAAAAATTGTTTCTCGATCAATCGGACAAGCAAATGTATCATGCCCTCCTCACCCGAGATGATATGTAGGGAGGGAGGGAGGGGACCATCCCAGATTAAGCCTAATTTTTCTAATGTAACATTGCCATTTTCTTCCAGAAACCTCTGGGAAACATGGCACCAGTTTGCGTTACTAGGATTCCTGAGGCTGTTTAGATAACCTACGTGATTGCATTGGCTAACGGGTTTCGTGTCTTGTGCGAAGCATAGATGCGGTTCGGCTATTTCGTCAACACCATCTACTTTGGAGGAAGCAAGCTCTGATGACTACCAACAGCTGTTTAATGGGCGGCTATTTGATCGGTGAGTCAGCTTTTCGTTTCTTTCTTTGTGGTGCTTTCTTGAGACCGATTTTTCGAAGTATCCAAGCATTCATACGAATACGAATCAGGCCTTTAACAAAACCAGGATCGGATCCGACCGGATCGGACGGAATCCGATTGACAAAACCCAGATCAGATCCCAAAAAGTGGATCGTCATGAATTCCCGCCAAAATTGTCACGTGACGTCTCTCATGGCAGAGTGATGTAAACGAAATTTAGTGTGTTTTTGTTGTATTATTTAGTTGTTATGAAGTTACGATTAGTGTTCTTGGAGTGAGCGAAACCGGTGCGATGCTCACAAGCTATGACACACGATGGCGCATATTGGTACGTTAGAGCTGTACATGTACCTCATACTCCTGCTTTGACAACTGTACTCCATTGTGCCAAATTCCGTATTTACCATTCGATATAATCAACTCCGAATCACTCAGTTAACTTGCACAAGACACATGTACGCACTGCGGGCCTATTTTTAAAGGCAGCCATTTAAGGTTACTGTCAAGAAAATCTGGCCAATATTTTCCAAATTTCGTGTTTTTTATAAACATTTAGAAGAAGCCTTTAAGTTTAATTTGTCGAAATAAAAAATGCAAAATGTTAAAAGGAAGACAAGTTATGACAGAAAGAGCTTTTCTTAGTTGGAGCTGGCTCGTTGATAAAGCTATGCCGAATATAATAGTACCCAGAACTTTGTGGTGCTTTCTTGAGACCAATTTTTCGAAGTATCCAAGCATTCATACGAATACGAATCAGGCCTTTAACAAAACCAGGATCGGATCCGACCGGATCGGACGGAATCCGATTGACAAAACCCAGATCAGATCCCAAAAAGTGGATCGTCATGAATTCCCGCCAAAATTGTCACGTGACGTCTCTCATGGCAGAGTGATGTAAACGAAATTTAGTGTGTTTTTGTTGTATTATTTAGTTGTTATGAAGTTAAAATGGCCGAAAAATGTTAAAAGTGTTTACCTGGTATAGCCTGCGAACAGGCTCCGGCAATATGTTGCCAATCCTACATATATTTGATAATCTCTGTTTCAAGAGAGAGAGAGAGATCACGCAAGAACAGTTCAAAACAAGACGTCGGTTTAACCGTTTAATGTATATCAGTAGCCGTTGACTTTCATTGGTCATCAAAATTTGTAACAAAAGTGATGATAAAAAGGCGAGGATTCCATTTAAGCAGATGCCACTATATCACTGCGTGCAGGATAGCAAAATAAATCGCAAATGGATTTTTAGGCATCTTCATGTTTGATCGATCACGGTAGTTGAAAATGAATATTTCGGACCCAAAAAATTCAATCTCGAATTTACATCTGAGAGACAATTTGTCACACGAGAGTTTGAAAGCACATCGGCCTGTTCACAGGTGTAAACATCGATACACTTAGCGAGCTCGTTCCAAAGTTAGACACTGAACATTATCGCACACGATGAGGTGTCACGTGACTATTTTGGCAGGAATTTATAGCGATCCGCATTTTTGGGATCCCATCCGGGTTTTGTTAGTCGGATTCCGTCCGATCCGATCCGATCCTGGTTTTGTTAGTCGGATTCCGTCCGATCCGATCCGATCCTGGTTTTGTTAGTCGGATTCCGTCCGATCCGATCCGATCCTGGTTTTGTTAGTCGGATTCCGTCCGATCCGATCCGATCCTGGTTTTGTTAGTCGGATTCCGTCCGATCCGATCCGATCCTGGTTTTGTTAGTCGGATTCCGTCCGATCCGATCCGATCCTGGTTTTGTCAACGCCCAACGAATCAAAGATTAGTTAGCGCATAAACATTATGAATAACACAATGCAATAGATGCTGTTCTTATTCAATGGCTTGTAAATAAGTGGACGTGTATTCTGTAGTTATACAAAAAAGTCCTTACCTTAAAATTTCAAATTAGCCTCTTCAGTGAGAAATTGAATTGATGTCAACAGTGTGGGCCGAAGCATGGCGGTTCTCAGAAATTCCATGACAGTGAGCAAATTGACGATTAGTGTTATTGGAGTGAGCGAAACCGGTGCGATGCTCATAAGCTACATTTTTTCCATTACTGTCCTGTTGACACACAATGGCGCATATTGATACGTTAGAGCTGTGCATGTACCTCATACTCCTGCTTTGACAACTGTACTCCATTGTGCCAAATTCCGTATTTACCATGCGATATAATCAACTCCGAATCACTCAGTTAACTTGCACAAGACACATGTACGCACTGCGGGCCTATTTTTAAAGGCAGCCATTTAAGGTTACGTCAAGAAAATCTGGCCAATATTTTCCAAATTTCGTGTTTTTTATAAACATTTAGAAAAAGCCTTTAAGTTTAATTTGTCGAAATAAAAAATGCAAAATGTTAAAAGGAAGACAAGTTATGACAGAAAGAGCTTTTCTTAGTTGAAGCTGGCTCGTTGATAAAGCTATGCCGAATATAATAGTACCCAGAACTACTGCTACTCAAACTCCACGAAATTTTCTATTTTGTAATCGAGTGTAACGAAAATTTTTCCAACCATCTTTTTTCTCAGTAATTCAGTTAAAACGAAATCGCAAACAAATTATCTACTACTCGAATCAAAATTTATCTTAAATGGCGACACATGCCTTGTGTAATTTCATCAGAAATATGTAAATCACGAAAATCTAATGCCGCAGCAGCCAATTCAAATGTTGGTAACCAAAACCATATTTCTTCCCAGCAATTCAGTTAAAACAAAATCACAAACAAAACCTCTTCTACTCGAATCAAGGTTCGCAAAAACACCGTTCATTGGCCAAGTGTCCATTTTCATAGATGCCAAGGTTTCTGGTTGGTATGGAGTGAGAATTTGAATTGATGTCAACAGTGAGGGCCGAAGGAAAACCACACGAAAATTTTTCCAACCACCTTTCTTCCCAGCAATTCATTTAAAACGAAATCGCAAACAAAACATCTGCTACTGGCGAGACATGCTTTGTATAATTTCATCAGAAATCTGTAAATCACGAAAATGTGATGCCGCAGCAGCCAATTAAAATTTTCGTAACCAAGCCAACAGTTACACATCGAAGCTCTTGGTTGGACAGACACATGTTCTGACCATCCTTTGCCAGTTTTTCTTGTTACAATGAATGAGCGATCGACTTTTGTACTTAAAAAATGTTAGCAAATATGGCCAATTCATTCTTTTTTTATATATAAAAGAAAAGAAAAAGAGGCCGATCTGTATGCCACCTCGGAGGTTTGAACTCATGACTACACACCTCGTGAACTCGACTTCGGAGCGAGTAAGCGCGCAGCAAACCACTGCGCCAACCGGCCAAGCTTAGCAAATGTGGTGAAAATTTTAGTAGATATAAATACCAAGTTAACTGTGAAGTTCAGAAAGGTCTTGGTAAAGTTTTGGTTTATTTCTTTGTTTCTTTTAGGCAACAACAGCGATTTGTTTTAAAGTTCGTGATGGCTTTCTCAACAGAAGGATCATAAATTCGACGTGAAACTAAACTCTCACTGATCGGAACGGGCAAACTTCCTCGAGTAAGTAATTATGTTAACATCATGCTTACGAACAGAGACAGCTCAAGATCTCGATTTCAACCGTACAAACAATATGGCTCTAAATTAATAAGGGTTTGTATGGGAATTTCGACAAATGATTCATGGAGGTAGTCATGCGGTAAAATTGTTCCATGTGTGTGTTACTTGCTTGTGGTGTGGTTATTCCACCGATGAAAGGCGTTTTGAGCGATTTTTTTAATTCCCGACGTCGGAAATCTTTCTTCCCAGCAATTCAGTGAAAACGAAATCGCAAGCAAATTATCTACTACTCGAATCAAAATTTATCTTAGGCCCCATTCATATGGTCTCGGGTACCCGAGACAACCCTCCCCCGGAGATACCCTCTGGGCGGGCTAACTTTTCACTAAAATCTTGAAAAATTCCGCCAACCGTTTATATGATCCTACCCGAGTTGTCTCGGGAGGTGAGATAACTCGGGTAGGCGAGTTGTCTCGTCTCGGCAGGCAGGGTAACCCTGGCAGGCGGGACAACTTTTTCTCATATAAACACTTTGGCTCGCCTGCCCGGGACAACTCTTAACGTGCCGAGTGTCACGTACAGTCCGCATTTAAGGTTTTTAAGTAAAAAATTGCACTAAATAAATAGAATTTAACCCAGCAAGGCCTCCAGTGATAAACGAAAGAAATTAAAAGGAAGAAGGATAACTGGTGAGTTGAATATTAAAATACTTTATGAATAATCAAATAGGGTCAACTTTAACTCAGCTGACAGGGACAATTTTTTGTCACATAGACTCTCGGTAAAGTTGTCTTGGGAAGGAGGGTTGTCTCTGGTACCCGAGACCATAAAACTGGGGCCTTAAATTGCAACACATGCCTTGTGTAATTTCATCAGAAATGTGTAAATCACGAAAATATGATGCCGCAGCAACCAATTCAAATTTTGGTAACCAAAACGATCTTTCTTCCCAGCAATTCAGTTAAAACAAAATCGCAAGCAAATTATCTACAACTCGAATCAAAATTTATCTTAAATGGCGACACATGTCTTGTATAATTTCATCAGAAATCTGTAAATCACGAGAATCTAATGCCGCAGGAACCAACGTAAATTTTCGTAACCAAGACAACAGTTGGACTGAAGCTCTTGGTTGGACATACACATGTTCTGACCATCCTTTGCCAGTTTTTCTTGTTAGTATGAATGAGCGATCGACTGTTGTACTAAAAAAATTGTTAGCAAGTGTGGGCAATTCATTTCTTTTTTATAAGAAAAAAAAGAAAGAAGGCCTATGTATATGCCACGTCTGAGGTTTGAACTCAAGACTCCACACCTTGAGAACTCGACTTCGGAGCGAGTAAGCGCGCATCAAACCACTGCGCCAACCGGCTTAGCATATCAACTCCGGTAACAATTTTAGTAGAAATAAATACCAAGTTGATGCCTGGCCAGTTTACATGCCATTGTTAACTGTGAAGTTAACAAACAACTTGGTAAAATTTTTGTTTATTTTTTGTTTCTTTTAGGCAACAACATCAACAACAGCGTTGTGCTTTAAAGTTCGTGATGGCTTTCTCAAGAGAAGGATCATAAACGCGGCGTGAAACTAAAATACCTCTCACTGAACGGAATGGGCAGACTCCCTCGAGTAAGTTATTATTTTAACATCGTGCTTACGGACATATACAGCTATATTTTTTCTTGATGCAGACAAAATCTTATCTGACTACAATGTTGTTTTCTTGCTCTTTGGAAAGTTTATTGCGCTCGAGAAAATTGCTCTTTGCGGAGGACAATTTGCATTGTATATTCTCTCATTATTTTATCTTCAAAAGTTTGCATGTCAGTGTTGACACTGAAAGTTAAGAAACAATTTGGTAAACTTTCTTTTAGGCAAAAACAGCAACGATAACAGCGACGTGATGGCTTTCTTGACAGAAGGATTATTACGCAGCGTGCATATTCCTCTCTGAACGGAATGGACATGGGTCAAGTAAGTTGTAATGTTAACATCATGCTTACCGCAAATTGGAATGTTTGAACTAGAGTATCATCCCTCCCTACAATTAGTCCATTCCAAACTGATCCAAATTGAAATTTGTGACAGAAAACGTTAGTCAGCTTAAATTTTGTATACCGGTAAAGTAAGTAATTTCATTCAAGTCACTCAGCCCAATTTCCGAGTTATCTTTTCCTTCAGTCCCAAAACGGGTTTAAGAGTCCAAGTGGTTTCGCACTTAGACTCCGGAAAAATTTGTATAAGAATAAGAGTTTGGAGTTCGCATTCTTGTGGTACATCTTTCCTCTACGTATTAACATTCATGAATAAAATTTTTCTGTCTCTTATATTTCAGATGCCTTAAAAATGACGAGTCCAAGAGAAGAAAAAATTCAACCTTTTATACTTTTAGCAAGAGTTTGGAGTACTCGTCCTTGTGGTACAACTTTGCACCAGCACATCTACGCATGCACGTTCTGATTTATATTTTTGTATTAAATTTTTTCTAAGTCTTTTGGCATGCGCGTTGTTACTGTAACGTTTGAGCTCTCTGTCTCTCAGATTTCAGATGCCTTAAAAATGACGAGTCCAAGAGAAGAAAAATTTCAACCTTGGAAGGAAGGAAAAAGTGTATGTGGAAACCACCACCTCCCCGCCAGCCACCACTAACTAGCATTTATTTTATACTTTTAGCCAGAGTTTGGAGTTCTCATCCTTGTGGTACAACTTTGCACCAGCACATCTACGCATGCGCGTTCTGATTTATATTTTTGTATTAAATTTTTTCTAAGTCTTTTGGCATGCGCGTTGTTACTGTAACGTTTGAGCTCTCTGTCTCTCTGATGCCTTAAAAATGACGAGTCCAAGAGAAGAAAAATTTCAACCTTGGAAGGAAGGAAAAAGTGTATGTGGAAACCACCACCTCCCCGCCAGCCACCACTAACTAGCATTTATTTTATACTTTTAGCCAGAGTTTGGAGTTCTCATCCTTGTGGTACAACTTTGCACCAGCACATCTACGCATGCGCGTTTGGATTTATATTTTTGTATTAAATTTTTATAAGTCTTTTGGCATGCGCGTTGTTACTGTAACGTTTGAGCTCTCTGTCTCTCAGATTTCAGATGCCTTAAAAATGACGAGTCCAAGAGAAGAAAAATTTCAACCTTGGAAGGAAGGAAAAAGTGTATGTGGAAACCACCACCTCCCCGCCAGCCACCACTAACTAGCATTTATTTTATACTTTTAGCCAGAGTTTGGAGTTCTCGTCCTTGTGGTACAACTTTGCACCTGCACATCTACGCATGCGCGTTTGGATTTATATTTTTGTATTAAATTTTTTCTAAGTCTTTTGGCATGCGCGTCTGGTACAGTAGCCTTTAATACATATGCCCACTGGGGGAGTATGTCTCACTTGTGAAGGTGGGTTTACTGTTTGTCGTGGCCGTAAGTAAAGATACTTACAGTTACGATATACATTATACACACCTTTTACAAGGGATACAAACTCACCCAGTACGCATACGTATTAGAGGCTCTTGTCCCACAAGGATGAGAACTATAAACTCTTACTAAAAGTGTAAAAGAAATGCTAGTTACCGGAGGCCGGTGGTTTCCACGTCCACCTTTTCCTTCCTTCCCAGGTTACAATGACATTTTTGTTTTCTTGGACTCGTCACTTCTAAGGCACCTGCAAAAGATAGTATTTGCAAATAAAAGTATTTAGTAAACCACAAACAACTTCGTAAAGCAATTAAGTTATTTATTCTGTAATATTTCAACAAACATGTCAATAAAATGATGTTACATAAATTCAACAGTTTCAGTGTAATCTCAACGGATAATTAGCAACCCAGTAAACGTTATCAGAGTCGCATAACGCCAAATCCGTGTACGCATCCTCATAATCCCATTTTCTTTGAATATGACATGATAACAATAAACCCCTAAATTACAAACCTTGCTTTACTATACTCTGATAGCGAATACCTAGTTGCTTACCACAATATTAAAACTACCCGGTGAAACGCCTCCTCCTTTGGGTGTAACAACACTCGGTTGCTTTTAGCCACAGAACTAGATTATGAACTAAGTATAAAACTGATCACGATCTCAAAAAACCCATGAGGAAAATCAAACACAATTATACATAACGCTACTGCTTTCCTTTGACCCCTTCAAAGATTTACAATTATAATCCTTTCGGCCTTCTAATGTGAATTTAAAAATACCCATAAACCTATTGTAAGTAAAATAATTTGAATATCTTTGAATTTCTCGGATATACGTTTGTTCTGAAATGTTGTGCCGTCTTCTTCCCTCACCAAAATACAAAAATGTAACTATTGAAACGCTCTGCTTTGCTCGATATGCAAGAGTAAATTTAATTTTCTCAAATGCAAGATAAAAATTAAATCCCAGGAAAATGAGCTGCGATTTGAATAATTGAAATTCTGCCAAATTTTTGCACGTTCGTTGTTTCCCTAATTTTGACCGTTTCCTTTTCCTCTGTTTATCATTATTCCTGCGCCTTAGCCTTCTTTAAAGGAATGTTTTAAAGAAATGGCAAAGTCTCAGACGCCTCACTTATCGCTAGGTCATCCGATTACCTCTATTATCCCAATTTTAGAGTTTATAGACTATCTAACCTGTCACCATAACCATGTTAGCATAGCGGATATCATTCGTAGCGTATGATGCATCCGTATGGACTGAGATCTCTGACAGTTAACGAGTCTTTGAATGTAATGGTGTCACACCTGGAACAAAAAAGTGAGAGTATATTAACAATCAAAGTAATAATAGTAAATAACTTAATATTCAATTCGCTCTTGTTAATCCTTGTTAATCGTTGGTCAACGGAAAATTGGACCTCCACTGCCTGTGGGGGGAGAGGACAGGGAACGGGGATGCGGGCTCACCCGTCGTACCCCCCTTCCGTACGGGATTGGACAACTAAGCAACATCTCACCAGTCACGATTGTCTTTTACAGTCATTCTACGTCACATGTGACCAGAATTTTTGATCAAATGTTCAAACTGCCTACGGGTCAGTTTTGACCACGTTAATCGCGAGATTCGATTTTCTTCGTTGATATACAGCGGCAAAATATCAATACATTTTTTTAGTTAAAATATAAGCTTTTTGAGTATAGACCCTTTGCACAAATGGCGCCCAAAATTGGATACCAATACTTGATACATCCTAAGCCTCAAATGCACGTAAAAATCCTTTGTCTATAATTAAACATTCACACGAGGCTATCCCTTCAGTTGGGCGATATCATTTTTTACTTACACCCTGTATTTCTCAACTTGCAGAAAGATATACCACATTAAGATGGCCCGACTGGGTGTTTTTAGGGACAAAACTACTCAAAGTTGAGAACTTACTACATCGCCATTACTAAAGCTATCGAGAAACGATTGCTGCAGATTTAGACGAAGATGAAAATTTCTTATGACTAGTGTTGTAGTGGCATCGGAGTTACCATAGCAACGTAATGAAGTCATAATGTGTTTTACCTTTGTTCCTATTCCTCGGCCCCAGGCCATTTTTCGGAAACCGCTCATGGGAGCTTGGGGATTTATAAATTCAGTAAAAACAAAATTATTTGCCGATGTGGATATGAAACTTGAAAACAATACCGTTGAATAATGAGGACAGTCACCTGCATGTAAAAAAGAAATCTGCGAGAAATTTTATTAAATGGGAGGCCCCATTTTATTGCTTTGTATGCTTGTATGTTTTCAATAACTTTGAAACTTGCAGGCCATATGAACTGTTTATTAATCTTGAGGTGATTAAAATTTATAAAAAAATTCATCAAGCGGTTTCCACATTTGTAGGTGTAGACTAAGTTACATACAAAAGTGACAGCAAGATTACCTGAGCGCATGCTCATCAAATCAGTCCCATTTTCTCGCAAACAGCCAAAGCAATGCCATCAATTTTTACACACAACTTCAAATGAGATCAAACTACTATGAGATGAAACAGCATTCGCAAAACGCGTCCTGTTCTCGAGATATTGCCCAATTACGTCGAAAGTATATTTTTGCTGTACTTATAACCCCCCAAATTTCTTCCCCTCAAAATTTCGGCAACGTTCTCGTAGAATTTGTTCAAACTTTGCCAAAACCGAGGCAACTATAGGAGGTACAAGCTTCCTTAAGCAATTTCCGAAAAAATCTCAGGGCCGAGGAGTACGCACAAAAGTGAAACACGTTATGACGTCATTACATTGCTATGGCAACTCCGATGCCAATAGAACACTTGTCATGACAAATTTTCGTCTTTATTTGATACATCTGTGGTAATCGTTTCCCGATAGCGTTAGCAATGGCGACTTTCTAAATTTTCAAATTTGAGTGGTGTTGTTCCACAAATATCCAGTGGAGCCACCGTAGCAGACTGTAAATTTTGAGCGAATTAGTCTATTATATTTTAAGTGTTTTTTTTTTAAAAATTGGTCGAGGTTTTATTTCAAAATAAAAGGGACTGAAACTGTAAAAAGTATAAATGGTTTTGATCGCGACCGATCAAATTCTCTTCTAAAATTCTTTGCCTTAACATTTTTTAGAGCATGAACAAAATATTGGTATTTATCTGCAGTTTTAATTTGGTGAAGCTAAAATTATTCGGAAACTACTCCTGATCTTCGCACCAAAATCTATTTAGATGTCGGATCCGATTCAGTGTTATGCTAAAAGGGCATACGGCATACAAATTGCTGCAAAGTTTTTGAAACATGTACAACTTTCGTTGAAAACGCGGAAGTATCCAAACTGTGGACACTTTTTTCAGGAATGAGATTCAAAGAACCTTCAAGAAGCTTGTTAAAAAGATAATTTCATGATGGAAGCTTAGTCAACGCCAACGTTTTCCTCTAAAACGCTTTAATTTCAAGAAACACTGAACGGTTTCCACAAATTTTGCAAAAAAATGTCTCCAAAACGTTCTTGTTTGTTGAAACGAATTCATGGAATTATTTAACAAGGCATATAGGCATATTTCAAACGAAATGTTCATCACCAGAGAGGTCAACTCTGATATGCCTATCCATATTAAACAGAACAAATGCCGGAAAAAATCAGATGCCCCGAGCGGGATCTGAACCCACGACATCCCGATCTCATGAAAGGTGTTCTAACCACTGAGCTATTCAGGCAACCACAGTGGAGTGAGTCAAATATTAGCCACATACTAAACATCATCATCAGAGAAGTCTGAGAGGCCTGGGACCAAATGCCTGGTAATCGATGTTTCCTTTGTATCTAATATTTAACTCACTCCACTGTGGTGGCCTCAGTAGCTCAGTGGTTAGAGCACCTTTCATGAAATCGTGGTGTCGTGGGTTCAAATCCAGCTCGGGGCATTTTCCGGCATTTTTTTTTATTGATAGGCACATCAGGGTTGACCTCTCTGATGCTGAACAGAATTCATGGATTTCTAGTGCATTCATTTTGACCTGTGAGCAATCGATTCTTGAAAATGTTTTTTTAAGTTTTTTTAAGTGCCCATGACCGGATGTGTTGCCATAGCAACACCAAAATTTGCACCTTCTGATGTATTTCTTAGACTATAACATGCTCACCATGTTTCAATTTCATTGCATCATTACTCGCAGAGATATGCCATATTTTGTGTTTCTACACCCATACTATCACACCTTATGACGTCATCAGTGCCTAATTTGCATAATACAAAAATCTTGAATATCTCTGGAACGAGAGGAGATTTCACGAAACCCCATTTTTCATCATTTTTTAAGGCCTTTCAAATAAGCTTATTTTTCAATAGCTCATTTTTTTATTTCATACACCTTATTCCAAAATGGCCGCTGATTTATGTACATACAAATTGGCCCTTGTTGCCTCGTTCACGATAAAATATTCTTTTGATTTTTGAGCTTAAAAACGAGGCAAGAAGGGCTAATTTGAATACCAACAAAAGAATATTAAGATGGTAGCCATTTTGGAATAAGGTGTATAGGCACTGTAATTTTGGTAATTTCACAAGGAAAACCCTTTTTACTAAACAGATGACATTTTCTATTTTAACGATGATGGAAAGAGTTTAGATTATTGTGACAACTTACTCGTGAGTGTTTTCGTCGAAAATTCTTTACACAAGCCTTTCATTTTCACATGAAACTTTTGTCACTTTTGTCACAAAAGAAGATTATAAAGTTAATCAGTGTTTGATATGGTTGGTTTTTCTTTCGTTATTGTTGTCCATATAATCTTTTTGCTATGTTGATATCGTAAAAAAATATTTGGTCTTGAGAAAACTCTAGCTGCTGCATTAAAACATTCTTTGAACCAGACGTTGCGTAGGAGTAGAAATGACTTCGATGAACCCAGTAAATCCCGAGATGGTGCTTTCCTGTTTAACACTTACAATCGGAGAAATTGGTGGTATATCACAAAAATATCCCCTCGTAGATGGATTTCTATATATATTCTAATATTTGATGACAATATGCGAGTCTTGTGCTAAGGAAAAAGCTACTGATCACTCTAACTTAGGTTTTAAAGGTTAAGCGTAGTTGTTGGGAAAGAACGGAACAAGGAAACAGAAATAAAAATTGGCATGGAAATCATTCAAATTGGAACAAAATAGTAATAGAGTTTATTAGCACACACTAACAGTAAACATCTAACATGGTTAACGGACACCTCCCAAAGTTTTGGTCCCAGCCACACACACTCTACATTTCTTACCTCTCATACGCGGACAACACTTCTAACTGGACACATCTTCAGAGGGGAGGGGTGGTGATCCACTAAGAAACCTCTAACCAGTCTCCGTTTCCTTTCAAAAACAAAAGTTGTCGAGAAATGTTTTCAGCGTCAAATGTCCAACACAACAATATTTGCTTCTCGTTTTTACTTCGCACCAAAGAAAAAACGTGCGAATCAGTGATAAACTTCATTTGAATTTTTAATTTAAATCACTATTAATTTAGTGAATCAGATTTTTCCTTCATTTTGGACGCTGCTACATTAACTATGAAAAACCTTAAAACAAACTGATTATCAACTTTATCCTAAGTTTATTGGTTACCGGCTTTCGAACAAACTGGGCCAAACTTTGTTTAAACTAATAAACTTACCAACTGATTAAACTTTTCGCCGCTGTTGATTTCTGTCTTTCCCATTTTGTGCTTGACTATTTCCTGGAGAGAGATAAGTATAATGTGACGTGCCTATCTGGAATGTTGCTGGTCAAATACAAATTTAGTTACCGGAAATGAAAATGTTTAGCTACGTTTGGGTCAAGTTTGACCAATTAAGGGCCTGTTTGCCCGGGGTGAAATTTCAGCCCGGTAAAAAAAAAAGCTCAGAGATTTTGGCAAAGAAAAAAGTGCTTTGAATAACACTATTATCCTGCTGTGTGTCTTTATCCCAATGTATGTGTCTGTCTGTCTGTATTTTAAGCCTCTTGGGGACGAGCCAATGAAGTGCGTCTGTATGTATCGAACTTTCATAAGCCATGACATCCTACGACCAGGTTTGCCTTTATAATTATGGAAAAAAAGTACCTCATAAGGTTGTCATGGCAACTACCATTTCGTACGCTCATCTAGTTTCTGATAATTAAATTTTAAGGTTTTTCTAGTGAACCCAAGTATTTAGTCCCAAGAAAGAAAAACAAGTGCCAAATCATCCCGACAAATGCTACAACTATGGTCACAAGTGTTGGAACAAAACAATTTACACACTGGGCGTTGTGTCATGTGACTGCCTGCAATGAACGACAACAACAGACCAATGCACATTCAGTTTTCATGATACCGAAATTATTAAGGGTGAGTGGGTGGGAGCTTGAGTGATTTTGCACGAGGGCACACGCACGCAAACATGCACGGGATTCCCGTACAATGCAGGAAGAAGCAGGTTTTATATTTTTCCTATTACTGGGATCAATCTCACTGTTTCAAGTCACCAAGTTATTAAAATTCCAAAAATGCAAACAAGAATACGACACTTGCCAGACCTCGCAAGGCTAGGGGTAGGACGTTCCGGGTGGGGGGTGGCCTGGGGTGGGTTTACAATCAAAGGTGACACAACAAACAAACACTAACCTGTGGTTTGAGGAAAATCGTTAATGCACTGCGTGCCTTGTCTTTCCAAGCCAATCGCAAACTTTTTCCAGCCACATGACTTGCCTTGAACAGGTTTCCCTTTAGGGAGAAAAATAAAAACAATGGAAGGTTGGCATTCCAACTACTTGTACTACTAAAAGAACGCATCGTAGATTTACGGTGAAACATGACACATGGTTGCAACAAAAAAAAAAAGTGGAGATCACCGTGCTTGTTTCCACGTGACAGTGCTGACGAATATGGTTATTTACGCTTCTCTGGCAACAGCCGCGCATAACCCAAAACCAGACAGCTAAGCTTCCAACATACCACAATATTTGAATTGAATCTATTGTTTATTCACCTTTGTACCAAAGTAATGTCTTTGAATATCTTTGCTTTTACTCTACGCTCCAAAAATAGAGGTATTTTTGATATGCGCTGTTTGACCCTTCATAGCGCAATCCGTACAATTTAGTTCAATTTCCAGAGAACTGGATATGGATTTTTGCTTTTTCTTTCTTACTGAAAGGAAATGCTATTCTTGTTAAAATTATGAAATAAGAAATGGGGATCACCGTGCTTGTTATCGCGATAGAGCTGTCGAATGGGCGCACGACCTGCATTTCTTCCGATTTTAGAGCGAGTACTGGGGTGAGTTTTAAAACTGCAATACGCTTTGGAGGTGAAAGACAGCAACGTAGAAATATTTTAAGGAACTGTGTTCCAGATACTGCAGTTAGGACGTGTTGGATTTTAAATGCTAATTTAGTGGCTCATTACTCAGTCTGTGCGCCCTTTTACTGAGCAAAGCTCACAGAAATATCACGCAACCTCCCGTTCAAAGACTTCTTGCATAAAGAATTCCTCACAACTTGCGGGAAAAATATAATGTAAATGATGAGGTAGGGGAAGATTATCGGCAAATTTCTTGAGCATTCTAAACTCATGAGCTCTTTAATACAGACGCTAGTTGATGTGGCGTAGTTTTACAGGTAATGGCCTTCACACGGCTAGCTGACCTTAACACGAAAAGCTAAATTATAAACCGAATCGCTCTAAACGTTTGACTTTGAAGAAAAATATAATAAAGTGACCTGGCTTAAATACTTGCACGGCCATTATTCAAAGTTCGAACGCACGAATACACTATTTCCAGTATTCCCCAGATCATGAGTACATTAAAGCAAATGCGAAGCGCTGCCGACATGAGTTGATCGTTCGCATTGTACATGTAAACAGATTGAGCAAATTTAAAACATGCATGCAGAGTTACTTTTGGCGTGATGCTTTGCAAAAGCATGAAAGAGACAACTACAACAGCCACATTTACAGTGAACCAAAACTTTATTTTTTAAATGGCGAAAATGTTTCAGCTTTATTGGACATCAGAGGCTTCACTTAGCTATGAACTTTTTGCATTTAACATTGGCTGTATTTATTTAATATTTTAATGTTTTAATTAAGGGGGTTCGATCGAATTAAGTAACCCCCTGAACCGCCCTAGTCTCCTTCGCAGCCGTTTTTTGGGATGTCACGGGCGTTTTTTCTGGGATGTCACGCAACGCTCCCGTCTCGTGACATCCCATAAAACGGCTGCGAAGGAGACTAGAACCGCCCTAGATCCGCCCAGGGTGCAGATCAAATTTTCTTCCATACTATCAGGTCACAAGTGCTATTCCACAAGATCCAGTAAACAAGGAAAAAAACAGTCATACAATCAGGAAAGAAACACACTCCACTGCAACTTTAGTCCAATTAAATGAAGCCACACAACTTGATTTAAATTAATTTAAGGCCAAAACTTGCGATTTTTACGACTATTAAATGCGAAGATCCACACAGCTGAGCATACAGGTCCTCGACGATGGAACGAAAGTCTATCCATGAATGAAGACTCCTGGGGAGAAACATTTCCTCCATCAAAAACATATGCAAAGAAACCAAGTTAAAGGTATTTCAGTTGAAGCTGATTCATGGCACTGCCAAAAAGAGCGATGCCGCTTTGGCATGTTCTCTTACGAAAGGCGGAGGGTGTTCTTCCAGACATTTTCTTTCCAAAACGAAATCGATTATCCCTTTTTTACATTTCTAACATTATTAACTAATTATCTTACAGTCGCAAATAAACAGTGTTAGGAAATTTTTAGCGAATGTCCTCCCTTGACATCGATTTTGAGAATTTTGAGAATAATTTGCTGGTATTTGGCTCTAATTTCCTTATGTTTCACTTTGATATGTCCATATTTGGCTTTGAATTTGCTCACACTTGACTTTGGTGTGGTTTTATTTGGCTTCCAATTGCCCCGATTGTCGACTCTTGCCTTCAACTCAGTCATGAAACCTTCACCGTAAAGAAGCATTGCAAGTAGCTCTGCCGACCAAAGAACACAAAAAAGTATTATGACGATCTTGAAACTCCACGAACACCAGTTGCAATTAACTAGTACCCTTCTCGTTGCAACTTTGCAATTATGCGAGCCCGCTGTGTCCTCAATATATCAGTGGTATACGTCACGTGCTCAAATATGTTATTTTGTCCACTTTGTTATCGCAGATGTTTCGTTTGTGTAGTGGGGTGTTTATGTGCGTACCACGCGAGCGTTCCAGGATCAATCCAGGTGCTGTTCGCCCATGGATTTCTTCTTTTTTTCTTTCTCACAGAATAAAACAGATATTGCTGTTTTATAATGCTCGATATTGGTGCTTTCACCATACTACATGTATAATCGTCCCGTGATTTGAATTTCCGTTCACTTTTGCTGTCGTAAAATATATTCAACAAATCCTTGTGAAGTCTGAACACTGTAAAGCTGCTGGCCTTGAATGTTTCAGGAGTTTAATTCTAGCAAGAAGTGGCGAGCACTATTCGGAAGACATATAAAGCGATTGTTGACAACAACAAGAAGACGGGTTGCGAAAGTGAATCTTTCGAGTATTTCAAAATTATGGATGAATTTATTGTGTGTTCTTAAAAACGTCGCCAACAATTTGTCTAGCAGACCAGTTTACTGGAGAAACAGAAGAATGCAACATCGGAAAATGTGGATGAAGACGAATCAACCAAGAATTTATCGTCTGTTGTGCATAACTGCAAAGAAAGCACCAGCTCATGAGGCGATGAGAATGTTCACAACAAAGGTCACGAAAAGGGAAGAAACGAAGAGGAAGGCTACACATGTGAATCGGATAGAGCATTATTTGACCTGGTTAAGGCTCAACAAGGATTGATTCGACAATCTTAAGAGCGAGATAAAGAGGCGCTTGAAGCCATGATGAAATTTCAAGCCGATACAGAACGTAGGCATCAAGATTTCATGGTTTCTTTTTCAAATAAAACTTGGGGACATTTTTTCTTCCCAGTAAAAAAAAATGGTCGATTAAACTGAAACTTTAGCGTTAAATTGTGAATATTTTGGTAAGTTCGTGAAACTGTGCGAGAGACAAACACCTTGTATTTGTTTCGTTAAAATCACAATAATCGATTATCCGATCGCTCACGTTTGTTGTAAACATGGTAAAAGACTTTAAAGCTTGCATGTTTGTGTTAGCTAGAGATTCTAACCCTTGTAATAGAACAATTAAAAGGTAGGTTTTGGGAACCAGCACGAGCATAAATGGCGCGAGTCTCTAGGGGGTCTTTTCTAGGGGGGAGTCTTTTCTACAAATTTAGGCCTCCAAGATGTCATTTCCTACATTCTGAAAAGTAACAACGAGTTATCTCTAGAATCAGACTTCATGAAATCTTGTGAAGAAGTTGTGATTCAACTTCCACAACTTCGTTTCCAGGGCCATCCCCGTGGTGCCCCCGACAAAAGGCCCTGGTGCAGGGTGTTTTATCGTGTGATGCGATCGATGCGATCGGTTTATTTATATGTCGAATATGTTCTTGCATTTGATTGGCGCACGTTTCAAAATTGTGGCGAAGCTATGACGCCAGTCTGACGATGTTGACTGCGGTCAAGGTCACATCATTTGAAAGCGTGTTAGCTGAAATATTGATAATGGGGAAAGCAGTTGACAGAACACTGAGGAAAACTTGTACACTGACTCTCAACACTTCCAAATGTTTGTAAACTGTCGCATTGCTGTGACAAGAAACGCTGTTTGCAACAAGAAGTGGATCCCATGCTCCACCTCGAACTTGACGAAAGGTTTCAAGCAAGAGTAACTAATGATCTATTAATGCAATACCTCAATTCTGCAATATCCTATCCATGTACGCTTTTAGAAGCCATCTTATTTCTGCTTAATTGCTTCTTTTGCTGAAAGGAAGTAAATAGGTCACATTAAATATCAATGAAAAAATAGATACTAAATATATTAATTGAGGTATCAGGAAATTTGAATCATCTTGACAATTTCTTTATAATTTTCTTACAGGTCTATTTATTATTAGTACAAATCTACTAGTATGCTAATGAAAATGCCGCAATGCAATCTGATTGGCTGAGCTAATGCACACTATCAGCCATTAGTAGAAACTCAGCTGTGTTCTATTGGGAGCTCATTACATTTCTTTCTCTCCTGAATGAAAAATCTCAGTTTCAATAAGACAAATGTCTTGCAAACGTTCATGTTGTTAAAGATGAAATGTGTCAGAAAGGTTTCACGGGTTCCAGACCAAGCCAATCCTTTGCAGGTGTGTGTTTGTAGTTAGTTAAAGTGCATATGAAGCGAATTTCTTCTTTGCCGTTTTGAGTTCCCCAATATGTACAGAAAACCACTGTAAGTAGGAAATTACACTGAACAAAGATATGAGCGATTTTGAGGGGTATTAAATGCGGATTTTCTGAACAAAAAGTGTCCGGAGTCTGGGTCGAGTTTCTATTGTGAAATCCTTAATGTGATGTCACTTTGGTTGCAAAGGGCCGTTTTGGGTAAGCGCTGAGTGCATACATACATACATACATATGAACCGAATAGCCGTTTGTTAACCGCTATAGCACAGTGGGATAACGTTCTAACTCCTCAACGCGTAGTTTTTTCACTGTCCACCTCATCTCTTGATCTGAGATGCAACCAACTTGACGTCACAATCTGAGATGAGGTGGTATTTTGACCGCGCAAATTGGCGGACAATTTTGAAGCAAAATGCGGTAACTTCCAAGGCCTATAAAATTGTCAATATGTTATCTTTTTTTCCCAAACTTTCAGATTCTTCCTTAAACATGTTAAACTTTAGAACTGTGTATTAAAACACTTTAAGTGTTAACCCTCGGATGTACAAGCAAACTCATACCCCCACCGTGGTACAGGGGGTGTGGGGTGGGGTGAGAGGAACATCCCTGGGTTTTCGTTGGGCTAAGATACTTTGAAAAGGTTATACCGTCAATAGATAGCCTGTTATATTGTATACACGACTTGGTTAATATTATGGGTTACATATGCAAGTTGCGCTATGACGTCATTCAATATGGCAGAGGGACCCTTAACAAAATCTCAAAAAAACCTTGGGGGATGGCCTCCACCCTCCCTCCCCCCCCCCCCCCCTCTTGTACGTTCGAGGGTTAACTATTATAAGGTTTTCCTTGTATCTGAAGCCAATTTGTAACTCAAAGAGATTTAAAAGGACTGACCTTTACTTCCTCTCAAGTGTTCAATCCATTTGCACACCACGATTCCCTGATATACTGGACCTCCTCTGCTTGCCATTTTCCTGTAAAGAAAGAAAACAAACAAGATTAGTCAAATCTTCCATTTCTATTGGTCAAATCGTTGCCACGGTTTCGAGCCTCGGGGTTGGACATAGTCGGGAGGGGAAGGGAATGCTCATACTTATAGTTTCGTGAGCGGAAACGTTCAAATGAATGAACCTCAGTGAGCACGTTGATATGCAATACAGTTCAAAACCAAGTTTAACGAAACAAGTTTAAAGGAGCCACGCCACGATATTCTGAGTCATTGCCCTTAAAACGTAAGAAACCTAAGAGGTTAAGAAAACAAAGAGGTGACACTAAACCAGAAAGGAACAAGGCTGGTTAAGGATGGATAAGATTGAGACGGATTGCAAATGACGAATTTGAAAAAAATAGGTTAAATTTCTCAAAATGCACACACCGTGACGTGGCTCCTTTAATAGGCGAGGAATCAGCCAGCTGAGTTGCTTGTTTTTTTTTTTAATTGGTCTTCAGCTTGTCTGCAGGGAGTGACTCAAATCAGGAAATGACACTTTTTCGAGTCCTACAGTAAAAATGTGGCCGTCCTTTGATGCAAAAGGTGAAAGCACGTTCACAACACGCTAACACAACGCGCTCAGTGTGTCCGAGAGTCAGGAGTATGTGTGTTTTGGATGAGTTCACACGCTAAACCTTTTGTTTTCGTTAGTGTGTTCGATCTCACGTATAGCATGCTTTGAGCACAGTTAGCGTGGGATCGTGTATAGCACGCGCAGTGTGCGTGGAGCGTGCGTGCACGTGGTTTGAGCAGACTTAGCCTGTGATCATTAGCACACTTGATGTCAAATTTGACACACGAAAATGCTTCAATATCATCTCTCAAGTCAAAGAAAAACACAAGTTAATACTCCTGAAAACCAAATATAAGAAAAAATACCTTTGTGGAGTGATAAAATAAACCATTAGTCTCTGTAGTTCTTTCTTATGCGCTCCAGTCTCCACTAAGCGGCTATTTTAGTTAACTTGACTCAACAGTTATTGCTGGCCCAAGAGAGGCCCTCAACACTTATCTAGACAGTGACCAGCGGATCGCGTATCACGTATGCGCACCACGTTTATAGCAGGGACGTTCAAAGGGGAAGCTGACAAAATTTCTTCCTCCACCAAGAACAATTAGAATGCGAAAAATGTGTCAATCACAACAGTTTCACACGTGAGCGCCTCGTTTATAAGTCACCCCGTGAAAGCGAGTGTCGTGGTCCGGAAATCACACGGTACGGACCTGCATTCTTCTGAGAATACGGACAAATCCGGAGGTGTCGTGCTTATGACACGCGACGTGTCCAGCGCGTGTCAGCAACCGTATTTTCCACGATTCATACTTTTTCCGTAGCATGGAAAATCCGATGTCTGCTCGCTTCAAAAGCGTAAAATTCCGAGCAAAAAACATTGAAAACTAGAACAGACGTGACAGAAAGTTCGGTTAGAATTGAAGTTAAGATTGTATTCAAAAGCGTCGAAATAGAAAAAATATTAAAGCCGTGCAATTCTGCATGCAAGAATTATATGCACCACGTTAAAGCGAAAGTTTTAATTTTATCCAACGGTTTCAGTCAACCGTTCACTAAATGGTTTTACCGATCGCCCTAAAAATCTCATGCAAATTTGAAGAAGTATTGTATATTGCCAATCTTGAGAAGCCTCATTAAGTCCGTGATTGGAAGCCAAACGCATCCAAAACCGCCATGGTGGCTTGCCTTCGTGGCCGTCGAACTATTAAAGACGACCTCTTCGCCTCTAGCAAGGTTTAGCACCCTTTACTCCATGATTTCCCTCTTAAGAAACACTAAAAATTTATCGGTGTTTTTGCTTTTCATTTTTCGCCCCAAAGTGGGAATTTTCTGTGTTCAGAATGAAAAACGAGGCCTTGGAATTTTGTAAACAAGTGCCGCGACTCGCCAAGACGCGCCATGACTTCCTCGTACATGCTGCATGCAAGGATTAAGGAAAATAAACTTCTTTGTAGAGAAAGAGTTCACTAAAAGTATGGACAGAAAACAGATTCCGATTGGTTTATTGGCCCTAATTTACTGGAGAACAATAGGAAAACTAAAACGTCTCCAGGTAGGGAGGGAAAGGGGAGCTCATGCTTTCCCGGCCGGTTTAATTTGGCCGAAACAGGAATTCAGTGCATCTTGGCTCGCACTTTCTAACCTGTGGTTACCACTAGTAATAATTGTTATTCTCCTTTATCGAATCTTTCACTGTTTGTTGTGAGGACCGTGAGAAGAATCTTAATATACCACATGGGCGAGCTAAGGGAATCGAAAACTGTTATGGAATGTGAATGTGTGTACAGGGTTGCCTTGTAGCGTAACGCACTTTGTGTGCGTTACTAACACGCTAAGCGTGTTGTGTTTAATCGCACGCACGTACGCAGTTTTCAACACTTGCCATGCTTTATTGTTCGATTTATCACGCTTCATTTAGCGTGTTCCAAAAACAAAGGAAATGGCATGGCTAATGAGGCAGACTTCCTAGCGCGCTCTGCAGTCGTTGGTGCTGATGCGAGGCAGCGCGCGCACAAGGATAACACAACAACAAATATGGAGCCGAAAGAGTGATGAGTGTTTGTTCCAAGGCGGTTTTATATGAGGCATTTTTTTCTTAAATGATAGTATGTTCTAAATTTAAAGAAGCTTCCCACCGACGCAGCACCACAGTTTCTTTAGAAGCTTACCCCCTCTATTCACGGATAACACAGTTTGAAAAGGTTAGCCTAAATTTTTCAAATTTGACAATTGCAATCCTTCTCAATCTTCCTCATTCAAAGCCACCCTTGATTCTTCTTAGTTTATTGGTGCATCTTTCGTGTTTTTCTACCTTAGTAAACTACTATTTCAAGGTTTCCTTTGATCTGAAGGCAATTTTATACATTGCCAACGTTTCCTTCATTCATGACGACTGTGCCCCTTTAAGTCTTGTTAGAATGGTATGTCAGAAAAAGTCAAATTTGGCAAGTTTTTAAGTGTCATCGTGAATACCGTAACAACCCAGGTAAATGTAGTCAAAAAATTGAGATTGAACTCTTTAGGTCCAGTCTTTCCGAAATATGCGTATTTCTCGAAAACCGTTCGTTAGAATTTCACCAAATTTGGCAGGAAAATACTTTAGGAAACAAGAAAGAAAGTTGTTGCAAAACGTCTGAAATTTGACAGAGGGAATTTTAAATAATGGAGTTATCATTCAAGGACGGATAGCTAAATAATCGGTCTGTTAAAATAACGTTAGAATAGTGTCCGCATGCGAGTATTGTGACAAGTTTGTTTCAGGCAAATGATAGAGAAAATCTAACGACTGAATTTTCCGCAAATATACAAAACCCGATTTTAAATTGATGTTTATGTCCAGTCACGTTACCATGGCAACAGCGCACACGTCAATGTAACTCTCAAATTCGAAAGTCTATCCTTTTAACTTATCACCTGCCAATTTTTGGGACCTAGAGTTCAACGGTTTTAGAGTAAAAGGCAAATGCAACACAGGTTTCAAAAACTGTGTACCGCCACCTTAAGCGTGCTAAAGTGAATTATTTTGTTTCCAAGTGGAAGTGTGTTGCGAGCATGCTGTCACCTTGGCGTCAAAGTCCTCTGGAGGGTCACAAATTTTCACGGGAGAACGTGCTACCAGATATGCAAACGAGTAATATCAACTATGGTAAATCTCTAGCTGATGCTACAATCACTGCCATAAGTCGTTGGCCCACCCACAAATTTGTCCGAACTCCTCGCGAATTGCCGAATTGGCGCTTTTACGGTTTGTAGACAGCGTTGAACGGGTGCATGGGAGCGGGAGGGCGACTCAGTTAATTAAGTTGTTAGTGTCCCAACGATATGGCAATGATTGTAGGTCAGAATGGGCAGGGACAAAAGTCGGACATCAAATTTCTCATTCGACATTGAAATGCCCAATGAGAATATTTTTACCCAACGAACTTTGCACGCTTCATATTTCTCCACGAATCTAGTGATCGAAACATGAATAATAAAAGAAAAAAAAAATAATGGTTGATTTACCAATAATGTAATTGTTTTATACATACCTACTGGAGTTCCCAGTCCTTGAAGATCGCGTAGTTTGTTGTCAGTTACAAAAACTAAAATGAGAAAAATATGGATCAATCAGTGATAAGTCAATAAAAGGGTTTACTTCGGTGTAAGAACCAGTGACTTTTTTCTTTGTTTTTGAGCTATTGTTTCTGTGTTCTGTATTGTTTTGAGGCTCTTTGTTGTCTTGTTATTTCTTCGTTTTACGTCACTCGTGAGTTTCACAAGTTCTTACACCGAGGATGAGCCCAATAAAAATAAATAAAATAAATCAGTAAAGCACCAACGAGTTTAAGGTCGCACCACTGATTGGACTCAAACTGAAACTGAAATAATGATTCAGTCTTGGAAATTCGGCCACATAACAAATTAGACAAAGCATATTTTCGGCCGTTATAGACAACACTGTCGAAATCATCAGTCTAAAAGATAGTTTGTTGGTCCGTACAGAACAAAGTATTTGATCGACTCAATATGGTATCTAAAGCTCGACATCAAGTTGCTATCATCTAAAACTGCTCTAAAATTCAAAATGGTCCGTATTAAACCGAATGACTTATCTAGAATAGCGAGAATAGAACGTAGTTGAATGATACTTCACATGGAGCAACTTCAAAAACCAAAAGCAAAGCGGTAATAATTATAAAGCCAATACGTTACCTCAGACCAAAATTTCGCATACCAAAGTCAGGCGGCAATTTTACTAGGGGGCGAAGCATCGTTTGGAAAGCGACAACAGCGAGAGCTAGTAATACAGAAAGAAACGTTGATTGAAACTCTGCCTCCATTTTTTTTCTCCAACCACGTGCAAAGGTGACATTAAAAGTTGAATATCATTAAAAAGTAATTTTAAATTCAAATGAATCCTACCTGATCTTTTCGCAGTTTAGTTCTGTGAGGCATACCACGGAATAAAATGAAATTGCTTATAAATCAGAAAACGAGACTAGCTCAGTTAGCCTCGGCAATTCCAGTTTCAAGAAATCATCACTTTTGCAGAGGGGATCAGTGACGGAAGCTTAAGGGTATACTCGTTTTTGATCGAAAAAAGAAAGGGATCCGTAGTAACAAAGGGGGACTCGTGGGAGAGGATCTATTTGGCTCAAAATGGGTACGATCTTCATGGACCATTCTGAAGTGACTTTAGAATGAATCCTCGCATTTTACAGCACACCGCTCAAAGTGTGTAACGCGACACATAGATTTTAGCAAAACTGATGTTCAGTGTTAACAAAACATCCTTTAATTCATTTCCACGATTTTAACAACAGTGCTAAACGGCTGCAAATAAAAAAAATAGTTATTAAATAAATCGTCTCCTCGAATAATTTTTGGATTCGTCCGTCAACTGGTACTCTTTCCTCGACTGAAAACTCAAACCGGATCGGATAACATGAAAGAATTTCCGACCATTGCGAAGGTACTCACAGACTTTCTAATACGTGACGTCATTGGCCTGATTTATATTAGAAACGGATAATACGTCAAGACAGATCGTCCGTCTAGACGGATCATTCGTCTAGTATAAATACGGGATGAACTTTGGGACAAACAATAGGTGCTTTACAGTTCGTTAGACGGATTATCCACAATAGCTCAAGACGAACTATCGAGATAAGTTGTCTGGACGGATGATCTGTCTGTTTGCCCGTATTTATACACCGTTCTCTTCTCAAATTCATCCCAGACGGATGATCCGTCTCTAGCATAAATCGGGCCACTGCCAGAATCATGGACGGGCTGGTTTGTTCGAAAGCCGGCTAAAGGATTAAAGTTACAATTTGATCAAGGGTTCGATCTCTTTTGTATACAATTGTCTAAATTGCATATGTTTTGCGGAATTTGAGATAAGGGACGGACCATTAGAAGAGTGATGGGGGAGGGGGGAGGATACAAAAAAATCATGCAAGACTAGATGACTGAAAAAAAAATTGTGCAAAGGAGAAGTGAAGAAAAAAAATTCCTGCAGAGTGAATTGAAGGAACATTCGGCAGCCACTTTATACAGCAGTTTTCTCGATCCTGGTTGAGTCCCCTTTCACTTTATTTTCTCCACAATATTGAAAACGGACATTTTTCCAAACAACCTTACAGAAAAACTCTTATGGATAGAACCAACAGCCATTCTGCTTGATTCCTTTGTATTTTATTAGCACATGCAGAGTTTTGAAAGCTTCGACATAAAACAAAGAAGCGAGAACACACACACCAGTCTCGTCATGTAAATTGTAATCATTGTGATAGATCTGCCAACTATCATGAATTATGCGGGTTGAAAACGTCGAGCCCATGCCTTCTCATGCATGGGAACAAATTTCTCACGCCTCGCTGAAAAAAATTATGATATTACAGCCTCAACTGACACAATTTCTAATGCAAGAAGAGAAACATCCGTCTGAATGACAGTACTTCACCCGAATTCCCCGATTTTAACGGAAAATGTTCTTGGGCGACGCTTCGACAGTGTTATGTTTGACAAACACACCCAAGGACTGAGACCCGGAAATCTTCGGACTGTCTTCAGAAGTGTTCGGAACGACCTTGAGAATCTTGGGAAGACTTCGGAAATGATCGGATCGTCTTCAAAAACCCTGACAAAAATTTCCCGCTTTTGACTCGGAAAAAGTTGACTGAAGTATTGTGATATAAAGTAAGAATGGCCGTTTTTATACTAGAGGACGCATTATCCGTCCAGACGGATAATGCGTCTCTAGTGTTATGCGTCTAGTGTAAAGACGGGACGAATAACAAGACGAACTTCGACAGACGAAGAATGCGAACCATTTCGCGCGGCGAAATAAAGAGGAATGAGGTCTAGTTTTTTTGGCGGTAAAATTAAAGATGGCGGCCCTTTTACAACTTGTAAAATTGTTTTCCCGTAAAAGAAGAGCAGAAGAAGCGTTTTTAAGTCTCCAATATAAAGTAAACGAGGAAATGGCAAGGAAACGTTTCGTTGCAGAAGCGGATTTCGAAACTGAAGCTTCAGAACTCGCTGTTATGTCAGCAATCGTGATTACAAAAAGCAACAGAAACGAACGAGGTCCAGATGAATTGAGAAACGGAGATTGGTGGACGAACGGATACCAAAACTGGGACGAAGCTTCTTTCAAGAAAAGGCTGAGGGTGTCTCGAGACACGTTTGAATTTATTCTGGGAGAAATTAAAGACCTTATCAAGAAGGAGCCCACTCGCATGAAACCTCACCCTACTCCACCTGCTACCCAGTTGGCTTTATGTCTTTACAGACTGGCACATGGGTGTACGTTTTTGACCGTTGGAGATCTCTTTGGGGTTGCAGAATCAACTGCTCACATCATTTTTCAAGACGTTTGTAAGGCCATTGTGGGATGTTTGTATGACAGACTCGTTTACCTGCCAAGAAATCTGCAAGAGTGGAGTCAAGAACTGGAAAATTTTCTGGCAAATTGGGAGTTTCCTTGTGTAGGAGCATGGGATGGATTTCATGTTTACGTCAGCACTAAACTTAAGAACTTTTACAGTTACAAGAAAAGATATTCTGTGACGAACATGGGATTCATTGGTTACAATAAGCGTTTTATGTGGGCTGCAGTGGGTGCTCCAGGATCCACACATGACTCTAGGCTTTTAAGAAGTTGTGGTATTTATTCTGAAATAGAATCAGGTCACGTGCTTCCTAACAGGTCTTTGAATCTGGACCCCTATGGGGAGATTCCATTTACTACTGTGGGTGATTCAGCTTTTCCCAACCACTCCTGGCTTCTAAAGCCATACAAAGAGGGAACAAGAGTAACTAAGCAAAGGTATTTTAACAGGAGACTTTGCTCTGCCAGAGTAGTCTCTGAACATGCCTATGGAATGTTGAAAGGGCGGTGGAGAATTCTCTACAAAAAAACAGATTGCCATTTAGACAACATTTCCCTCCTCATTATGACCTGCATTGCTCTTCATAATCTTTGCATCCACCGAAGTGATCCCTGCAACCCCAGGTGGAGGCTTCAGGTCAATGAGCTCAATCTGATTAGAAATGGAGATGCCCCAGCTGAAGATGGAAATACAACAAGAGAAGCCATTGCCAATTGGTTGTGGGATATCAGTGAGGAAAGAAATGCAGTTCCTTGAATTTGTAGATCAAACTAATACCACAGACAAAAACTGAGAAACTGAACTTTACTTGAACCCAAGGCAAACAGGTTATACATTGTTAATAAATTCAAGTTTGAAATTAAGCATCATGATTCTTAAAACATATTGTAATCTTCACATTAAGTGTTGATCCCTGTTAAGAAACAATGTTTATTTCATGAGAAGCCCCTAATGTAACTTCTACCTAATACCAAGTCATGGATGGTTGATCATTCCTGCTATCCATGTCTAAAAAGTGGCTATCTTGGCTACCACTTGCCACTTGATGAGTTGGAGGAGTATGGCTATATGGCATTGGGTTGTAATACTGAGGAGGTGCAACAGGCTGGACAGGCATTGTTTGTTGTTGAGGATGCTGTTGTACTCCTTGGAATGGAGGATTTGAATATTTCATGATGATTTCAAGCATCTTCAGCTCATGCTGCCTATTCAATTCAGCTTGCTCTTTCTGAAAAGAGAGAAATTCAGCGTGCCTTTCTCTGTCTGCTTCCATCATCCTTTCAGAACGCTTTTGCTGTGATTCTCCAAGAGCGTGAAAACTCTTTGCGATCTCGTTTATGGCCTGGGACTGACTTCTTACTCGTTTCTTGCGATCTAATGGTTTTACGTCCAATGCAGTTTTCAAAACTTTCCTTTTTACACCTTCGGTTCCACTCTCACTCGTTGAGGTTAAATCTGTCTCACCATCCTCTTCCTGATAACCACTATGACTTGTATCTGCCTGCTCTTCGTCGCTGCCTGGGTATGAGTCCACATCGGACAAAACATCACTCGCTTTCGAAGCAACTTCCAAATTACCGTGAGTGTCAGACAAAATTGGTTTAATAATTTTGTACCACTCTGGCTCTTCAATTGGAGACTTGCCACTACCTTTCTTGATGCGATCCGTATATTTACGCCATTGATCTTTCATCCACTTAAACTTGACTCGAAGCCTTTCAACATCAACTCTCAAAGGAGGTAAATCCTTTTTCGATTTAGACCCACGATGTTCACGTTCATTTTCTTCTTTAAATTCTTGTGAGGACATGATTTCCTCGAAGACCTTCTTTATATCCTCGAAGACAGTTTTATTTGCGGTCTTCTTCAACGCAAGCGAGTCCAGTTTGTAACCAAAGTCGTATTTCTCGTCTGCCAGGACTAAGGCAAGGTACTTGAGCTCTGTTTGTGTCCATTGTCGATTTCGCGGTTTTGCACTTGCCTTATCACTAGCACCCGCCATGTTGTTTTCTTTGCATACAACCGCTGGCTCTTTCATAACGCGGTGCATTTTTTACGTTGTTCGTCTGCTGCCCGTCTTTATACACACAGACGAGTTATGCGTCCAGTCGAATTATCTTTCGTAATGCGTCGTCCACGACGCATAACCAAGGATAGTTCGTCTAGACACATAAGTCGTCTTGTGCCCGTCTTTATACTGGAGACGCATAACCAGACAAACTACAAATGTTTGCCCAAATTCGTCCAGACGGATAATGCGTCTCTAGTATAAAAACGGCCAATCACCGTGCTAATCGCATAGTCTCTCAGATAGGTTTTGTGGAATAAAACAAAGAAAGGAAACTGGTAGTAGTCGATGGAAGATTAAATAAATAAATTGATTAAGTAGTCAATTAATTGATTGATTAATTAATTAATTAATAATTTTGTTTTAATCACCCAAGCTCTGAGCTCTATTTGCACCGGCCCTTTTCAGGTGGGCTTATTTTCAAGGAGAGATTATTTATGGTTGTTGCGGGGAGCCTTATTTTCGGATGGAAATTTAGGTTTCAAAGGTGTTTGGGTTTATAGATTGAAAGGGTACGGTGCACAAATACCACATTTTATAACTCTGAACATAACAATATGAAACCGAAAATACACTCTTCTGACAAAGCTAAAGCAAGCTCTAAAATGTACGGCTTGTAATCGTTCAGTTCGCTCTTTTATTCGAAACCAGAGCCAATATGATGTTCAAAACCTTACCCGGAGAGACATCATCTAAATTCGACCTTTTGATTCCTGCGTCAGCGTACATCCATGTAATATGTCAAAAACTCGTCACGGTAGTGTAGCAGCTCTCGTAGGCTTGTAATTCTACTGGTAGCAGTTGCTATTGTTTTAGGGGCCTGGGGCATTGTTCCTGTTGTTTGTTCAATAAGTTCTATACTCAGCTTGTACACTTGTCTAGCAATATGAAGCACGCTCGTGTAATTGAAGTTGGTTACACGAATTTACTAGCTATGTTATGCTATGTTTTGAGTATAACGCATAGCAAAAATAAATCCCAAAGAGCAGAATTTTTTTTATTTACTTTCATATGAATAGGTAGTAAGTCTAAATTATTAGGCCTTTTGAAACCTTTATATTTTGAAATTACATTTATAACAAATTGAGCTGTAAATTATTTTAATTCTTATATTTGTACATACAATATTTTGTATGTTATTGTAAGGATTTACCGTGCATAAATAAGGTCATCGATCTAATCATAACGTTTTCAGGGATATCATTCTTCTGTATCCTTGATTTAGCGACACTTAGAATATTTTCATTCTCGTCTATTTTTTTTCTCAAGCCCGGAACCACTGACATGCTAGCTCCCTCTCAGTGGCAGATCCAGGGGGAGGGTCGGGGAGGGGACCCCCTTTCCTAACCGAAGATTTGGTTTTTACTACTTGTTTGACGCTGGAATTCTCGTATCGACAGGATCGGCACTTATTATCACTCAAGTCTCAACTGAGTAAACGTTTGGACCCCCCCATCAAAAATTCCTGGATCCGCCCCTGCCTCTCTTACCACTACCACGTTGACCCGCTAACACCCCCCCCCCCCCCCCCGCACCCCCCGGCAATTACTGTACAGTTTTATGCTTTCAAAATGCAGATTTTTTAAGGAGTATTTTGGCACTAAAAATTCAAATTAATCATAACCAAGCTATGACGTTATGTGTTAATTGGCATTCTTAGGAGTTAAATCCCTATCCCACACCTAAGCGCGAATCTAACTTAGATTTAATAATCCCCTTATCTTCGCCTAATTTTAACTGATAATCAGAGCAAAGTTTCGACCTAGTGCAGCCCTAAACTAAAGGAAATATGGTCCGTCCATAACCAAGAAGTTGGTTAGCAATGATGGCATTAACCTGCGACCTTTTTGGCGTTCCTCCCGCCACGAAAAATAAGAACGCCTGATCGCAGGTTTGATGGCATCATATCCCGCATTTCATTTCATTTAATTTATCAACCTTATCAGCGTGGGCATCAACCTTATCAGCGTGGGCGCTCGAGATTTGAACTCTCGAAAATATCAGAAGTGGTCGTATTTGTTCCTTATTTTTAGACACTACAATAGTTCAAAGTCTTACTTGGCTGGATTGCAAACTCATAATTATATTTTTGTTCCAGGACCTTAAAGTTTTTCTTGTAATTGAAGAAGACCTCAAAAATATTTGCTTGTTTAATAACATTGTATTACTTCCTTCGAGTTATAGTGCATATAACGCCATCACGAGGCCTCAGAGTTAAAGTTTCCTCTATTTGGGCAGTTTGCCCAGACAGCAATTCAAATTTGAATTCCCGAAGGACTCTTGCCATCAAAACTTTGGCTTCAAACTGAGCTAATGTCTTTCCTATGCAAGTCCTGGGTCCAAGTGAAAATGGGAAATACTTCGACTGTGAAATATTCTCTTTCTGGTCAGGAGAAAATCTATCTGGATCAAACACATCAGGATTCTCCCAGAATTCAGCAGCTTTGTGGATTATAAAACAAGAAATTGTTACGCAAGTTTTCGCCGGGATTTTGAAGCCTCTGAAATTTTCTTCCGTTTGCACAGTCCGTTGGGTGTTGCCAATTGGGGGATGGATTCTGAGACCCTCTTTTAATGTCTGGTCAAGATACTGGAGTTTGGCAAGATCCTCGTACTCCACATTATGGCGATAACCAAGGACTTTCTCGATTTCTTCCAAGATCCTGGTGAGAAACAACATCGAAAAAAAGAATTATCAACGAACCATTGTCACGATAATGCACATGTGGACCCTTGATACGCGCGGAAAGTGTTTTACCCAATAGAAATTTGGCAAGGCTGCACACTACACGCTGTCACGAACCACCGTGGCCTTCTACAATTGTTTTGGAGTTTTCATGTGCGTACAAACACACCTTTGTCATCCCGTTGTTTTAGCTTTCGTTCTGAACCGCTTTGTGTATCGCCATTCGAGAAAATCATATTTCCTGTGATGTTCATATGAAAATACAAGCAATGTATTCCGTTTAAAACGTCCACAAATGGCCAATTAATACCTTAACTTAATTTTTTTAGCGTTTGCAAGCCCCCCCTTGAATCATACTGCATTGCAGTCCAATTTTATATATAAACAACAGTGAAATACCAGGTGAGCTTTCGCGCGAAAACATACATGTTATCTTCACATGTGAAGATATCACCGTTGTTATGGTTATGTAATAAATCGCGCCTTTTGAAGCAAAAGTGAAAAGGTTTGGAAATTCATTGGTGTTTATATAATAAACAGAATATTACATGGCCGCTCGGAGATGTGAAATTTCTTTTCTCATGTTGAAACATATTTCACTCGTTCACTGCGCTCACTTGTGAAACATCTTCCAACACTCGAAGAGAAATTTCACATCTCCGCGCGGCCATGTAATATCCTCTACGTATTGCATTGTATTTAGTATGTACTGTGGCCGACCTGCATCAGTACTGTCAAGACTTATCAGGCTGATAACCTGCAAGTATTGTTTTGCCTTGTATTGCATATTGCATTTCACTGTTTTGTATCACATCCTGTATAAGCACAAGTAGTATAGGTGGCTCGTTTGGAACCTAACCAATCAGGAGCCAGCATACGGCTCAGGTGACAGCTCACGACCAATCAAATTGCCGGGTTGAATCCAAGATGACCGAAGCTGAATTTTGCATCTCACTAGTGTTTTTTAACCAACCATGAATCAAACTGAATATTCAAGATGTCTGCACGCACGTTGTAAAACTCCGTACTTGTGCACGGGGAGCTAACACTAGATTTAAGTGGCCTGGAAAACAACCCAGCAGCCTCGACAGAGTAGTGGGACCGGTGGCGTAGATTTCCACGGCTATGAATAGATAAGAATCGTTATTAATCAGTATTTGGGTACTTGCAGTGGCATGTGTAGCGGAACGACATAAGTCCTTCCAGCAGTCGGCCATGACGAAGACAGAGTTGGACCCGAGCGGGTCTTATATAGGATACCACAAAGCCTGCCGGTACTACATGACATCATCGTGAACCAATCAGGAGTCGCCCACGCCATGAAAACGTAATAAGGTGGCTTTCCGGTCCCCCCCTCCTTAAGGAAGAGCATTAAGCCCCGGGATCCCAGAGTCGTGGGCACTCTTCGGGGGGTTGGTTACCCCGACTCATCTTTTGATCCCTGACAACTCCGAAATCCTAGGATGGCATCATGAAGGCGCCACCCCCATTCATTGACGCCAGAATGAAAGAAAACAATAACGTATATACAAAAAACTGGTTATTTTACGATATTTGCACGAGTGTGTGTCTAGGGGGAATACGAGGGAGTTTTGTAGACTGAGCGTATGCATGGACGCGAGTGGGTAGGGGAACTATTTACAACTCGCACAAGAGTTCGGCCATCTCCACATCGTGACTGTCCAAATCTTCAAAGGCGGACTTGAAACGTACGGATAGGAGCAGAACTTGTCTAAGTCGACCACTCTCTTGTCAAAAACACGGCCGTACTGTTTGGTGCGTGGGGAGACCTTTAGGCGTTTAGTGGCAGGGTTGTGTGTGAATGTGGATTCACCACATTCATGTTGCGCCTTTGCTCTAGAGGGTTGGTCAACTCTTCCAGTACGTTGCGTTTGACGATGTCGTAGTTGAGTTGACTGGATCCCCGCACAGATTTGAGAGAATACCCACGGATTATACAACAAACTCTGAATAGTGCTGTCTTGTATCGGCAGTTTTTAGGACCACCGGAGACGAATTCGGTGATGTAATCACCAGGGTGATCGGGATCGTCCAACTTGCCTGTCATGTCACCCAAACCACAGATGAATGTCGGGTTGTCTGGGTTTCCATTTGTACACAACGGAATCAGTATCAAAGTACAAGGTAAGGGTATAGTTTGAGACGAGCCCAAAAAGTGGTGAACGCTACAACGAACTTGTTCCTCTTTCCGTTGTCTAGGTCGTTGTCTTCCATGTTTGAATAGACGATCTACAGTTTCTCATCTGTACAGATGCATATCGTGTGAATATGCCACAGAAGATTCGACACAGCCGGGATATAGATGGCCACGGTGGTGGGTTTGTTAATATTTTCTCCGAATTTTCCCCAGAAGGAGTTCAGCATGAGTTTGGCTGTAGCTTTCCTGCCCGGGTTTTTGACGATGTTGTCGTCCTCTACCTTTATGCCTTCATGCACAGTGTAGCTGTCCTTATACTGCTTTTTGTGCTCCTCGGTGACAACCCAGCATGGATAACCGGCTACCTCTTGTTTGATGTTTGACCACTTGTTGACAAAGTTGGCAAAGAGGCCTGTCTTTCTTTGGGCTTGGGGAAAATACCACACCTCATGGATCTTGACAATTTGGTATCCCTTCTTGACCGCCTTGACCAGTTCTTGGGTACACCACGTCCCACGGAGCATATGTTCTTTGGAGGTGTGTAGACAATACCAAGACCTATCTGCAAACTCGTTTGGCATCTCCATCTCAATCCACGTTCTGCAGATGATGGTAGGGAAGTGCAGGGTGGTAAATATCAAAGGGGTGTATGACATCAACTTTGGCCCTCATGAAGTAACTGTGGATGTCTTGATCTTTGGGGTGAGTGACTATGGTTGGATGGCCCATTGGGTATTCACCGTATTTATTCACCCATGGATACAAGGAGGTCACACCCACATACTTTATTTGCTCCCCTTCTGATGAGTCTATTTGAGAGAAAAGAGTGACAGCGTTGGTACGACCACCAAAGGAGGCATTTCTTGGTTGTAGGGGGTCTGTTATTTGGATGGTGCCCAAGAAAGTTTGCGGCTCAGGGTCAGTCTTGACACGTGTGTCCCACTCGCACTCCCAGATGATGGTGAGGGTGTACCCTTGGTTGGAGAGGATGACTTCTTTGGCTCAGGTATTTTTGTAAAGCTTGCCAAAGGTACCATCCAGATGGATTTTGGATGATTGCCCTGTCTGGGTAGTAAGTAGGACAGCCGTGCCAAAAGCAACCGTGGAACTCGTAGATGGTGTTGGTGACTTCGTCGTATCCATCCACCAGGTACGATTGGGTGGGGGTGAACATGCATACTTCTCCGCCATTTCCCGCATGGCAAATGCGGTCAGCCATAGGCTCGCCAGTCAGAGAAGTAGGATTATTCACCCTCAGTCTGTGGTCCTGCCACACTACCCATTTGAGTGCCTTGATGGATTGGGTGCCTGCCATGAGAAGGTTCGACGGCAATGGTGTTTTAGGTAACATCTTTTTTCTCCAAAAACGGTTGCACGCCGAGGCAATAGTAATACACTTTTCCATTGGCCTGAAGTCAGCGTGCTGTTCGAACTCGTCTTTTCACACCCGGCTTTTAAGAGCTTGACGCCCGAGACGCAGTACACTTCCGTTTCTTCTTTAAAGTTGAACACATAGTTTGAATGTACTTTCTCAGCATACCACGACTTGAACTTTGTCTTTGCTTTGGCTGACATCCCCTTCTGGATCGTACATCTCTGCAGGTGGCATGGATTCCACATACTCTTGATTCTCTAGAGTGTTGAAAAGATGCAGTAAGAAACCCTTGCACTGTTTGGTGCTGCTAAAGGTGGAAGGGAAATGAGAGAGAGGAAAAGGTAGGAAACAGACCGAGTCGACAAATTGGATCTCACCACTGGATAGTGATAAATCTTTCCACCCACACTTGGCTGTCCGTGGATCCACACACACCACGGGTCACGTTCCAACCTCGGATGTGGACACCTTTTTGACTTTTGGTTTGTCATCCTCAGGGTCAACGGGTTTGATGAAACAGTGGTGAGTGGCCAGCTCGACTTGCTCTTCACAAAAAGGGCACTTGTCCCACCCACATCGATGTCGTTTGTCGCCTGCACCATTCTCGATGTTTGGTTGCAGCGCTGTAAACTTTGTGGCAACTTAGACACTTCTTCGTCTGACACAACGAAGGGGTTTTTGGGTGCTTGTAAGGTGAGCTGAGTAGCAGGTGTTACCAAAGAAACGACGTACGGTTGCGATGGTGTAGGAAATTGGCCGGCTTGCAGACAGGACAGTCCTTCTGCCCGCAATAACGACACCATTTGCCCTTGCACGTGTGGTGGTCCATGTCATCGTTATTGTACCCCCAGTTACAGTCATGGCAAAAGTATGATCTTGACAAGGACCCGCCCATAGTAGTGGTCGTCCACCTTGAGCAGGAGAATCAGTTTTGGTGACGGTGTCTTGCCACTGAAGATGATGCAGTGTGGTTCGTCCACCGACATGACATTGATCTGGTAGCCCGGCAGTGCATCTTGGAATTTCTGCAGTTCAGCTAAACTGCAGGGACCTTCGGGTACACCTGCCACCCGGTGAAGCTCTTTAGCTAGTCTTGTCTGGACAGGGAGACCTTTACAAAGGATTGTGTAGTCGGGATCGGTATGACCTCCCCAAGCATACAGTGTGCAGCATAGGTCGTCTTTGTTCTTGATGGTGACCACTGATTTCTTTCTGGCCAACAACGTCCCATTGGCCTCTCGACCCGGTCTTTGCTTTTTTCCATGACCACTCCCAGGACCAGGTGTACAAATGAAGGTTGTCTCCATAGTGAAGGAGTCGTCCGGGGAGAAGTCCTGGTTTGAATTGAGTTTGGAAGCAAGGGACTGGAGGTTCGTGTCCAGTCTGTCGCTTCCATCCTCAAACTCGGCCATGGTAAAGGTGGCAGATTGGAAGGGGTGGGTGAAGGCATTAGATTGAAGGGTGAAGTGGATGATCGACGAGTGTGGCGTCAGAGTTGTGTCAGCGGTAATTAGAGCCATGATGCTGTGCTGTAACGCCTCTGTGACCTCTTGCCCCAGGTCGTCATGTGGAGTAGCAACTCGGCGTTTACATAACTGGGCCTCGAACCACTGTTTGTTTAGGACATTGCGCCAATTTCTCCAGTGTCCCACGGGCTGAAGTTGGAAATCCAACAATGGCGCACTGCTGACACCTTCACCAACCATTGGAACATCAGCAATCAAATCATCATCATCACCATCGAACATGTACTTGTCAAGTAGAGTGGCTCGATGGCCTGATTGAAGATCCACTGATCATCGTCGTAATCTTGACGTTTATGTTTGTTGCCGGCATGCACAGCCGGCGAGTGATCGCTCCTAAAAGAGCAGGTCGAAGCCAGAAGAGATCGTGCACGGGGTCATTGTCCACTTGAGCGGCAAAGCGGACTCAACGAACGAGCTCTTCTCGTCATGCTGACAACTGAAAATGAGTACATAAACAACCCTTTGATCCTACAGTACCGCTCAAATGTAAGTTACCACCGTCTCGCGAGAAACGAGACTCGTATCGCGAGAAACGAGACTCGTATCGCGAGAAACGAGACTCGTATCGCGAGAAACGAGACTCGTATCGCGAGAAACGAGAACTGTCTCGCGAGACATTTCTCGTTTCTCGCGAGTGCACTGCAAGTACCAACTTTACGTTGTTGGGCCGAGAATATCATCGAGCGGACACGTGTCGTATCGTTGATTTTTTCGGTGATCGACTTGATCGGAATTTGTTTTGTTGTCTGTTCGTGCTGGATATCTACATCGGTAGCGCCACGCTCTAGCTTGTATAGTTTGAAACCTCGATTGACTTTATAATTACTTGGTTCATAGCATTCACATGCGAAGCAAGGCTTCGAACATGTAATCTAAGTAAACTATTTATTCACAATGTGAAGCCGCAACGCTTTTGAACATGAAGCGTCGGTCCTCGATCGACTTTTTATTTTTGTTCTCTTTTTCAAATGTGAGGTCACGCTTCGAACATTCCGTCCAAGTTAACTCTTCATTCACAAAGTAAAGCCGAAACGCTTTTGAGCAGGAAGCCTCCACTTATTTTGAATTCACATGCGAAGCCACGCTTCGAACGCGTAATCAAAGTTAACTTTTTACTCACAAAGTGAAGCCGCAACGCTTTTGAACATGAAGCGTCGGTCCTCGATCGACTTTTTATTTTTGTTCTCTTTTTCAAATGTGAGGTCACTCTTCGAACATTCAGTCCAAGTTAACTCTTCATTCACAAAGTAAAGCCGCAACGCTTTTGAGCAGGAAGCCTCCACTGATTTTGAATTCACATGCGAAGCCACGCTTCGAACGCGTAATCAAAGTTAACTTTTTACTCACAAAGTGAAGCCGCAACGCTTTTGAACATGAAGCGTCGGTCCTCGATCGACTTTTTATTTTTCTTCTCTTTTTCAAATGCGAGGTCACGCTTCGAACATTCAGCCCAAATTAACTCTTCATTCACAAAGTAAAGCCGCAACGCTTTTGAGCAGAAGCCTCCACTGATTTTGTATTCACATGCGAAGCCACGCTTCGAACGCGTAATCAAAGTTAACTTTTTACTCGCAAAGTGAAGCCGCAACGCTTTTGAACATGGAGCCTCGATTGACTTTCTATTTGGTTTTCGTGTTGACACGCGAAGCCACGCATCGAACACGTAATCTAACTAAAATTAACTTTTTATTCAAAGGATAATTTCTGGATGATCTTAGACATACATTGGTAATATAATAATGACGCCACTTCTCCGATCGACAGCGTGGCCAATCGAACTCTTAAAAACAAAACACAAATGCAAAAACTTATAATGTTTCTAAGCATTAGAAGACGAAAAAGTTATTCGCATTTTACTGATTTGTAAACTATATAATTCATACTCTGAAGAAAGATGAGCGAAGACGACGGCTGTATTCTACATGTATTTTACAAATCAACCGAACATTCGCAAAAGGGAGCTGGGAGGGAAATGGCTATCGCAAAGTTTATGATAAGAAACACAATGTTGGTCATGACTTTTACAGAAGTGGTGGCTCCTAAAAGAGCCGTTTTAGCGTAGTTCTGTAAAAAGCTGGTTTTGAGATCAGTGTCCAGACGCACGGCCTTGTCGCTCAATCACGATCGGCACAACCTTCTGCAAGTGGTTGATGTACGTCGTGCACTTCTCAGCCGTCATCCTTGTCTGCCAAAATTGTGTTATCCCGCCGATCAGCTCATCTTTGGTTGTGGGTTTTACGATGGTGCGAAGAAAGTGCTTTAGTTCGTGCCAAAGTAACTCGATCGGGTTCAGATCGGGGCTTTCTGCGGGGGTCTGAAACCAGTTGATACCATTCTCCGCTATGAAGTTTTGGGCAAGCTTGCTAGTATGCTTCGGATCGTTGTCCTGCTGAAAGCGGTGACCATCAGGAAAGTGTAACTGGATAAAAGGCATCAATGTCTTTTCCAAGATTTCATCGACGAAAAACCGCGCATTCATGTTCCCGGTGAACAGAAGAACCCTGGACGCTCCTCGTTTGGAGATACCAGCCCAGATGTGAACTTTGTAGGGATGCTTGGGTCTTCCTTTAAGCTTCGGCTGCTCCCACTTTCTACGAAAGCAGATCTTGGCGTGATTTTCCATGTGAACAGAACATTCATCGGTGAATATCACGTCGTCGAACTGCTCATTGTTTTCCATGCACCTCAGGCAGAACGCCAGTCGTTTGACGCAGTTCACCTCCTTTATCAGCTGACAGTACTTTGTGCCAGTCTGCACCCACAAAAGCTTCTTTCTCAGCCTCTTGATTTTGCTTTCGGAAAAGTCGACGCCGAATTCATTCCGGATCTTTTGTCGAAGTTTCGGTGATGTGAGTTCGTCATTCTTTTCCATTTCGGCATCGATGAAGTTCGTGATTTCGGGAGTGACAGTCTCGCTTGGACGGCCTGGTGGTGGTGCATTGGCAAATGACTGCCTTTCCTGGAACCGCCTTAAAAATAGTCTTACACTAAGACGACTTATGGGGCAACCGTCTTGGGCAAGGATTCTTACAATTTGGCTGATGTTAGTATTTTGATCTCTAAGCTTTACGATTTTTGCTTTTTGCTCATTTGTTAAGCGACCCATGATGTTAAATTGCTCTTACAACAGTAAACGGCAATAAACCAGAGTTGCATTAGCCGAACAATTCAGTAAGACAACAGTAAAATAAAAACAACCAATGAATGATAAGGATTTTGCGATCCACAGTAAACAATGAGTAAATTTGAATATTACACATCCAATGAACGAGCGGATTTTTGATCCTCCGTTCACAATGGCAAACTTAGGAGCCAATCAATGACAAGGAATTTGGATCCGTTTTAAAACAATGCTCCTTGCACGCGTACTATAAAAGGGCGCTCCCGTTGAAAAACATCATAGTAATTTGATTACTCTTGCAATCGCTTCCTCTCGAAAACTCACCATCACGTAAAAATGTCCGCCAGACAGCTATGTCGTCAGACACAACTGCCATCGAAGGCTCTGTTTTATTTTTCCGACGAGGGTAAAACTGGAATTGCTCCCACGCGGATCATTGTAGAGAAGCATGCAGTTGCAGTTGGCGCAACCGTCACAGTCAACTGGCAGGGGGAACACGTGCTCGCGAAAGTTATTGCACTAAGTGGTAAGTACAGTTGTATCATACGTAAATATATTTATATCACATATTAAGTAGTGGCGAATGATACTTTATTACACCATCACTTTTATCATTATCCAACCCTTCTATTTAAAACTTAGGCATGCCTTGTCGACTTAGCTCTTGCAGACTTCACTGCACGGTATTCCGTTTAACTGTTTCCATTTTTTCATTTTTGGTACAGATGATTATCGTGTGTTGAATGAAAAAGACCTCTCCTTCTGTGCCGAAATAACCGGACCGGCCATGACCGATAACCCTGATAAAGAAAACCAGGCACAGACCGCCAGAAAGAAACCTCGTAAGGTAAGATGAGATTTTTATTGAGCGCGCGCAGAATGATTGTGTTGTACAGTAATTAATAATTATTTAGACAATTAGGTTAATTGAGGGCAGTTCCGAACGCCTTACAATCTTCATTTTTCGTTTAAGACGTTTTGGGTGTCGTACCTTGGTCTCACGATCCAAGAACTCACAAAGTCCTGTCTCGTTCTCGCCGTGAAAATGTGCTAGCTCACGGTCTTGCTATGTCTCGACTTTTTTAAGTAACCTTAGTGTAATTTAGCTCAACTTAACTCTTCTCAATTCATTTATGCACCATTAACCTCCCCCGTTTAATTATATTTGAACAAACTACATGCTGGTCTAAACTGTGCCGTAAAAACGGACTTGACCGAAATTGAAAGTAAATGAAAATGAATGTTGTAGGCTTTCAACTAAGCGATATTTTTTTAAACTTCAGGGAAAGGAAGCAGTGAAGAAGACGCCTGAAGATGGAGAGAAGAATGTCGACAGTAAAAGCAAAAAAGGGAAGAAGGTAACTTGAATAGAACATCTGACTAGGGCCCTTTTACATGGTCTTTTAATATCTTTCAAATGCCCGTGAAATGAAATTCGATTCTTTTGATGAAGTTTGACTAGGGCCTTTTTACATGGTCTTTTAATATCTTTTCCATCTTATGCCCGTGAAATGAAATTCGATTCTCTAGATGAAGTTTATTATTAAGTTTTTGTAAAATTGCCGCTCGTCTCTATAGAACTAAAAAAAGTTGTCATCGTTTAACAGTGGAACGATCTGACGGAATCTAACTGATACTAAATCAACATACGTTGTTATATCTTTGACAGGATGAATGTAAGGTCCTCCTTTCCGTGGACCCAGTTAATGAGGCGCCACTTGAAGTGACGATTGAGCAGGAGACTGCCGCCCGTAACCAGCCTTATCCGTCTGACTTTAGGACTATTATAACGGTCCCTGCATCGCCTCAACCAGAAGCAGTAGAAGTGTCGCCATCGAGACCATCATCTACCCCGAAGCCTGCAGCCGTCAGTCCTATTAAAGCCTCACAGCCGCTAAGGCGTTTCAATGACCAACTGAGCTTTTTGGACGATATCCTCGAAGGTGAAGATGTCTCTCTGCATAAAAAGCTAGACAAGGTGCTAGAAAACCAAAAGGTTCTTTTTAAGTTAATCGCGGACTTAATGAAGGGAGGGAGAGAGCATAGGGGTAAGGATTTCAGTCAGAGTTTAGGGGATGTTTCAAACATGGAGCACGAGGTAGGGAAGGGGATAGCAGGGTCTAGTGTGGGAAGTCAGTCGGGGGTTTACGATGATGTTTCAAACGTGTTTAGAGGGTCAAATTATGTTGTAGCTTCAGACGGCATTTCAAATACGGGGAAAAATTATGTTTCTAGGGACAATTCAGGGGGTGACAGTCAGGATAGGGCTCTAAAGGATAATTCAAACGCTACGGGAGGGACAAGTACAGGGCCAGATTATGTTTCTGGGGACCAGTTAAGGGGTATTAATCAGCATCGAGTTTTAGGGGATATTTCAAACATTGTGGGGACAAATTATGTTAACGTGGACCATTTGGGGAGTAGTAATCAGCATAGGGAAACTAATCTTTCACGGGAACAGTCATTTGGGGAGGAGGGAGGGCAATTTATGGGGGAGGCATTAGTTATAAAACGTGCAAGCTGTAGTGTGGGGAATTTCGCTGCAAAGTTTTTAACCGTAGTTTTTAAGTCAGACGAATTAGTTAATCGTAATTGTACTGGGACTAGGGGGAAGATCGCTCTGGACCCTGGGAAGATGGCGCTAATAAAGAAATACGTTTTTAAGTTGTATCCGTGCGCCCCAACACAAGAGGAGTCAACGTGGAGGAAGTGTGTGGTGGCCATAGATGAGTTTTTGCGAAGGAAAAAGCGGGATGGTGTGCGGGGGCGACAAGATTAACTAAGGTTCAGTTTTAAGAATTATGCATGTACTTTCAATTTGCCTCAAGAAACCTGAGAACTTGTGTATAACTTTGGTAAGTCGGGATTTGAGCGCGCTCAATCGTTGTTATCGCTGCTTTAGAGGATTATTTTTATGACCAGATATATGCATGTTATTAAGAAAACAAGTATTCTAAAAACTAGCTAAACGAAACTCGTTTATTTATATGCAAATGCAGTAATAAAATGCCGTAGTGTGTGTTAAACAATGTGTGCCAATTCTTTATTGCTCCATCCTCTAGTTTTGGACTATTTCAGCGTTTGAATCATCCAATTGTGCCAAATAGAACGAGAGATATCGAATACTTCGCCGGCATGCCGTAAAATTTCAAAGAGCTTTTTGAATTGTCTCACCAGCGCGTGCCGAGAGCAAACTTTTCCCTGTCAAAAATTGAAAGAATGCTAACAGCGCATCTAAAGAACTTCGATAATACACTCTTTCTGTAAATTTGGACTGTTTCAGCGTTTGAATCATCCAATTGTGCCAAATAGAACGAGAGATATCGAATCCTTTTCGAAGCTCGCCGGCATGTCGTAAAATTTCAAAGAGCTTTTTGAATTGTCTCACCAGCGCGTGCCGAGAGCAAACTTTTCCCTGTCAAAAATTGAATGAATGTTAACAGCGCATCTAAAGAACTTCGATAATACACTCTTTCTGTAAATTTGGACTGTTTCAGCGTTTGAATCATCCAATTGTGCCAAATAGAACGAGAGATATCGAATCCTTTTCAAAGCTCGCCGGAATGCGGTTAAATTTCAAAGAGCTTTTTCAATTGTCTCACCAGCGCGTGCCGAGAGCAAACTTTTCCCTGTCAAAAATTGAATGAATGTTAACAGCGCATCTAAAGAACTTCGATAATACACTCTTTCTGTAAATTTGGACTGTTTCAGCGTTTGAATCATCCAATTGTGCCAAATAGAACGAGAGATATCGAATACTTTTCAAAGCTCGCCGGCATGCCGTAAAATTTCAAAGAGCTTTTTGAATTGTCTCACCAGCGCGTGCCGAGAGCAAACTTTTCCCTGTCAAAAATTGAATGAATGTTAACAGCGCATCTAAAGAACTTCGATAATACACTCTTTCTGTAAATTTGGACTGTTTCAGCGTTTGAATCATCCAATTGTGCCAAATAGAACGAGAGATATCGAATACTTTTCAAAGCTCGCCGGCATGTCGTAAAATTTCAAAGAGCTTTTTGAATTGTCTCACCAGCGCGTGCCGAGAGCAAACTTTTCCCTGTCAAAAATTGAATGAATGTTAACAGCGCATCTAAAGAACTTCGATAATACACTCTTTCTGTAAATTTGGACTGTTTCAGCGTTTGAATCATCCAATTGTGCCAAATAGAACGAGAGATATCGAATACTTTTCAAAGCTCGCCGGCATGCCGTAAAATTTCAAAGAGCTTTTTCAATTGTCTCACCAGCGCGTGCCGAGAGCAAACTTTTCCCTGTCAAAAATTGAATGAATGTTTACAGCGCATCTTAAGAACTTCGGCCGCCAGCGATTGCCGTGAAGTGTCTTTCGTCGTCTCGTCGGTCGCCATACACATGGGAACTGGCTTCTTGCGAGTAATATATTCCATACTAAACGCTTCAGTGATTCTCGAGAGAAACGAGAACCTTCTCGCGAGAAACGAGACTCGTCTCGCAGGAAACGAGACTCGTATCGCGAGAAACGAGACTCGTATCGCGAGAAACGAGACTCGTATCGCGAGAAACGAGACGAGAGGTGGTAACTTACATTTGAGCGGTACTGTATATACTCATCAATTATCACGTGTGCATTCAATTACAAAGTACTTTTACTGGCACGCTTCACCTGGTTAAAAAACACTTTTTACATGCATGTAATTAATTATGGGGATGTGGCTCAATGGTAGAGCGTATGCCTTGCAAGCAAAAGGTTGTGGGATCGAAAAATTACAATTTATTTTTACATTAGGTCTACACGTGGTTATGTCCTAATAAAAGTCTTCCATAACCATTCGTATCACTTCCACTTCAAGTGTTTCGTTTTTAAGATTAGACCACTTCATTCGGGAACGAAATTTAAAAATAGCTGTGACTTAATTAAATGGTTAGAGGGGGTAAGTTTCTAAAGAAACTGTAGTGCTGCATTGGTGGAAAGTATAGCAAGATAATTTGCTTTAACAACTGGGTTGAAAATGTGAATTGGTCACCGTAAAGAGACTTGAAAGCTGATGTTTCAAGCGTTAGTCCTTCGTCGGAGCGAATCGAGGAATTGTGGGTCGTGTGTGGTTTATATACAGAAAGATGGAGCTACGCTATTGGTTGGTGCCTGGTAACGTGAAAAACAACAGAATAAATTAGTTGAATGAAAAGCGTCCGTTGATACCGTGAGAATTAAGAGTGCCAATTTGAAAAATAAATTTTAGCTCTAGAGTTTTGCGACTTTTCGTGCTTCCTTGATGAAGGGAAAGGCCGCAGACTGCCATATGTTGCTTAGAATGATTGGGGAGATTAAAGTGTCTCGCGACCTGCTTGATGCATTTTTGTTGTCTTTCTCTACGTCACAAAGGTGTTCTCGGAATCAATCGCCTAGTCGCCTCCCTGTTTCGCTGATGCATAACTTTTTGCAAAGAGTGCAAGTTATGCAGTAGATCACATTGGCTGAGGTACAGGTAAAATGATCAGTGATCTTGATGGATCGCTTTGGACCCGATATTTTATCAACGTTGTGAATGAAAGGACATGTTTTGCATTGTGCGTGAATGCATTTAAAAGTTCTGGGTTGATCACTTGTCTGGAATGCACTTCTGACTAAAAAGTTACCTATGTTTTTGTCACGTTTGAATGAAATTAATGGACGTTGCAAAAAGATTCTACCAGTATCAGGATCATTTTGAAGTAATTTAAAGTTTTTTAGAATGATGGATTTTACTGCGTGGTTGTGAGGGTAAATGGAATTCTATCATTGTGACATCTTTGTGACGTTTGTAGTTTGTAGGGTTAGCTCCCCGTGCACAAGTACAGATTTTTACAACAAGCGCGCACGCATCTTGAATATTCAGTTCGATCCATGATTGGTTTACAAACACTAATGAGAAACATAATTCACCTTCGGCCATCTTGGATTCAATCCAGCAATCTGATTGGTCGAGAGCTGTCACATGTGCTGTATGCTGGCTCCTGATTGGTTAGGTCCCAAATGAGCCACCTATACTCCTAGCACATTAAAAAATAATTGGGGTATCTTTTATTCCCCAGCTGGTAAATATATAGACCCCATGCACAAATAGCTTCCATTTTTGAGTTGGTAATTAATTCAAATGGGGCTAATTTAAATACACACAAAAGGATTTAAAATTGCCAGCTATTTATGCACAGGGTCTATAGTACCAAAATATTTGCTAAATAAGTATGCAGTACATACCTTTCTTCAACCTTTGGATGTTTCAGAATTTCATATAGAGTAAACGACAGCTGGTTTGATGTTGTTTCTTGTCCTGACAAGCAAGGCATTTACAAATTATTAGTTTTGGAATGAAAGATAAAAGGGAAAAGTCAATTGTCTACTGACCATGGGTATGTAGGTGAAGAGTCTTACATCAGAAATGGATGAATATTGATTAGTAAATTTTCAACCTCTGGATAATGATTTTCTAGCTTTCTGATTGGTTCCCTCCATTATGGATCTGAGCCATTATCCTTAAGTTGACCAACTATGGGAAAACGATGAAAAAGGATGCAAGAAGAACTCAGAAGGACTCAGAGTAATTAAACATAAAAAGCACTTTCTAGTTAAAGCGAATAAGCAAACTCTACCACAAAGCAAAAAAAGTTGTACGCGAAACATTTAATTGTATTAAAATGCTTGTAAAACTACAACAAAATGAGTAAAGCGGCATTAACACAGCATTCGAGGGAAGATCCGAAAACCAAATCTATTTTCCCAAAACATGAAAATTCTGTTAGTTTGTTACCTTTTGCTTGGACAAGAGCACAATAACATGTTGAAGACGAAGCGGCAAATTTTTGTGATGTCCGATTATCTTTATCTTTGAAGATCAATGTCCCTCTCATTCTCCATCAGTTATAATATGTGCAGTGATTGACAGATTGTTTTGTCCTTTACGTCAGAGGGATTCTCGCCTTTAGTTCAATGCAGTTATTAAATTTTCAGTCAGATGATCAACCACAAGATCGAGTAGGCTAGACAGGTAAATATATGCCTGTTTTGACTTGTACAAGAAATGCAATGTTCAGCTCCGCAATAATTTTGGATCTTCCCATTAACCAACATCGTTTACCTTGATTTTCAATGAAAGGGAAACCTTTACAATTAGAAGTGATTGAGCCTAGAATATTTAGAGAGTCACTTGCATTTAAAAATTCCTATGAGTATAATAACCAGAGTTGAAAATTTATCAAAGCAGTTATTCTTCTCAGACTGGCTGGATATGAAATGAAATAACCAACTCAGCCTACAGCCTCGTTGGTTATACATGTATATGTTAGCTCATATCCAACGTGTCCTCGAAGGATAACTGTTAATTATTATTACTAAAATATCCTTTTGATTTTTGTGCTTAAAAACGAGGAAAGAAGGGCTAATTTGAATACCAACAAAAGAATATTAACCATTTTGGAGTAAAGTGTATTGCTTCATTGTTTAGTACCTTTTAAAATATTCATGTAATTAAACAGGTAGCCCAGGCTCAGTATAGTACCGCTCGGAGATAAGCGAAAACACCTAACGCGTTCTCAACGCGAAGGAAACGCGAAGGCAACGTGAGGGAAACGCGTTTGCGTTTGCGTTTCCATGCAAATGCAAACGCGTTGGTGTAGCTCATTTGTAGATCACACTTTAGAAGCATTTTGCATAACAAGAGGTCCAAACAAAGCCGACTTCTTGCTTACAATTACCTTTTGCATTTCCGTGGCTTCTTCGTAAGCAAGCGTTATCCCAGAGTCGATTCTTTATCAAAAATAGAATGCACACTAAAAAGTTGAGCGAACTTTTTTAAGTGGAACAATTTGGCCGGCGAAATTTGCGAACAACTTCGAAGATAAAATTTTTTATCGATTGATCTTGTGTTTTACTGTTTACGTGCCGCGCCATGTCTCGAAATTCGTCAAACATCTCGGTGCTTGTTGCTATGTTGGCAGTAAAATTATAGCCGTAATTTGACTGGCGAAATTTTGCGAACAACTTCGAAATACTCAGAGCCATTCTTCTGGTTTGCTTGTCTTCGAGAGGTACTGTATATGTGTTCAGTGCATTACACAACAGTAGAAGTATAGCATATTTATATGGGAAAAACAGCCACAACAATCACGACACAGTTTAATATGGAATTTTGTTTCTGGACCAATCAGAAAGAAGTCCATTCAGATACTGAACTTGTTTAGTAATAGAAGTCGTCAAATATACATGTATCAGGCATTATTTTTTCCGTTTTTCTCACTGAGTAAAATAGAATGCCTGATTGCAGGTTATGTCTCGAATAAGGGGTCAGTTTGAGTTCCCATAATTCTAAATAAGCACCCTGGTCATCACATTTACCTGCAACAAAAATCGTCAGGAAGTTGTCGACCAAGTCATCCATATCAAGATCAGAATTGTCCTTTGCTTCATTAAGGATGTGCCCCAAAACATCTTTGGGGGTGTCTTCACCATTCTTCATAGCCAAGCATCGTTCTTCAATAACTTTTGTGGCAAAGCTTCGTAGAAATTTTATGGCCTTGATGGTGGAATTTTGGAATGGAAACATGCTAACATCAAACATCCAGAACGGATTCTGGAAATTTGCTTGGATGCCTTGAAGCATTTTTGATACTGCGCTAGGGAATTCCGAGTGTGGATGTACTATGGTACCAAGATTGATGTTGAAACCAACCTGAAATTAGGAAATATCTGTTAAATACCGGTATTTGTGATTTGGGGCAATAAAGTGGCCTAATGGTTAGGCTGTGCACTGTAGCCTGGATGGTGTGTTGCATGTTCCATTCATGGAAGGGAATTATGTTGTGCTTTGGACAACAAACATATATGTAACTGGCTTGATTTATACTGGAGATTGATGATCTCTCTAGATGGATCATCCATCAAGACCAATCATTCCCCTAGTAGTGGAGCTATAGCACTCCAAGTGCACCAGTAGAGCGCCATGGGTAAGAAATTTTGGAAACCCATCAAGCCAAGAAAATTTGGTTTTTGCACGACCGTACAACCAACCATACTCCCATACAGAGGCTAGGGGAAGGGGTGGGGGATAAATACTCAAGAAATAGGCTTTGATTAACATACATCATTTTGATGTAAAGCATGAAATGTTTGAAAAATTTGACATGCCTCCCTGACTGCGAGCCTTTCAGGTTCAAAATCCAAATTTCAGAGCAACTACAGAATCCAGCGCCGCTTTAGTCCAGTTCATTTACAGGTGTACATGTGTTGGGACCTTTTGTAGAATGAGGAATAACACAATAGATGTTATTCTTATTCAATGACATGCAAGTAAGTGGCCATGTATTCTGCAGTTTAGCCCAAATTTCTAAATATTCCATTGTCTGCTATTATTCCAATCAGAGACCTATAAAGAAATGGCCACGTTTTAAATTTGATACATCAAACATAGCCCTTGATTACCTTGCCAATAATGTCCAGAGTAACCCTTGCAAATTCATCGGCCATTCTCACCGGTGTTTTTCCATCAGCTAACTGACCAAGTTTTCTCAGGAACTCATCACCAACGGAATTAAAGGAATCCATCAGGTTCATCAAATACTTCCTGTGAAATGCTGGGTTCAACATGGCTCGCTTTCGACGCCATCTTTCATGATCGATTTCCGTTAAAATTCCCTTCCCGACGCTTCGCTGGCCGAACACGTAACTAACAAGGGAATATACGCGGTGTGCTTTTGGTAAATTCAACGCGACTAATGCTTTCTTTGCCGTGTCTGGATCCGATAGAACCACTACTGGAACATGATAAATCCACGTAACGTATACCGAGCCGTAGTTTTTATACCAGTCGAACCAAATAGAGGTCATGCCAATGCCAGGGTTCCGTTTCTTCTCCTTTCGAATGAAAGGAATATTGCCGATGAAAAAGCCATCCCTCGCTGGGCCGGGAATATGCTGGTAGCGCCAGTGTTGGTAAAAAACGTACAAGCTAAATGACAAGAATCCAAGCAACAGAAGGGAAGCTAAGACCACTAAGGTGAATAACAAATATGCTAAAGCCATTTGATTTCTCTTGCGGGCTCCACGTGGACTTGTGCTTGAAATTGCTCAACCGTAAGCTTAAGTGGAAAATGCAATCTTGCGTAAAGTAATCAGTGAGTCATGTGACGCGCTCGCTGATCATGGGATTGTTTCAACAACCAACTGTCAAGTGAAGCTACTATAAGTTTCTAGAAAGACTACAATGCAAACAGACACCATAAACTTATCAAAACTCTGAGCGTTGTTTTCTTGTTTCTCGGCGCCACGTCCGCCATGTTTCTTTATTCTGGTACCCAGACTCCCTTTCTTCTCGACCTCGTCCCCAGAGCCATCCGCGTGCTGCCCCCGACAAATGAAATGGCCCTGGTACATGGTACAGGTTGCAAAAACTACCGGAATCCTCAAGATTACCTCGTTTTCAAATTGTGTTCAAGGTAGTTACAAACGACGTTTCTTGTCACAGCAATGCGATAGTTTACAAACATTTGGAAGTGGTGACAGTCAGTGTACAAGTTTTCCCCGGAGTTTTGTCAACTGCTTTCCTCATTATCAATATTTCACCCAACACAATTTCGAAAGCGCACTATAATTAAGCTTTCTACTAATAATATAATTTGGTTTTACCAACTGGGTTGATAATGTAAATTGGCCACCGTAAAGAGATTCGAGATTCGGTGGCCAATTTACATTATCAACCCAGTTGATAAAACCAAATTATATTGTTATACTTCCCACCGACGCAGCACCACCCCCCCCCCCCCCCGTAGTACTAATAGCTTCGCCATTTGCGCGCGCGCATGCTTTTAACGAATTGTTTTCTTCAATAGTCTGAGTGCAAAGGCAGAACGTTTGTCAAAGATGTCATAATTCAACCGTGAAATCGTCTTTTCACTACTAACAATTTTAAGCGTAAAAACAACAAGGGTCCGGGCTGTTTTCTCGCAAAGTCAACTTTTTCACGTAGTATCAGCCTTTCAGTTATGTTTGTGTTACAGTTTATTTTTGGCTGATTAGGTCTCTTGTAGATCCAACGTCAACTAGCAGCATTATCGTTCGCGGTCCTTTGCAGTTTTCACCTCTACTTTTTTCTTACAGTGGATTATGAAGTTGGAAATTGAGAGTTAAACAAAACGCAAGCTACCTCTAGTATAAATCTTAACCTTAAATATTCAGGGGCATGTTTCCTTAAAAATTGCCAAAATGTTCACATTTTCTCTTTTTTCCGCAGTGTTGTCGAATCGTTGTCAATCAGGTCTCTAGTTCGTAGCAGTAAAATAAGAATTCAGAAGTGTGTAGTGGCTACTGACTACAGGCGCTTTACCTTAAAACAGTCGGAATAGGGATTTTAACTCGTTTGAAGGATGTAGCTGGGATAGAAGACGCTCAGTTAGTATATGTAATAGGACTACATGCTGTCCAATTTGAAAATAATTGGATGAGAAAAAATTCCGAGGACTGCGAAATTGGACTAGGCCGTAGGCCGAGTCTAATTTGGCAGTCCAAGGAATTTTTTGAATCCAATTATTTCCAAATTGGACAAGCATGTAGTCCTGTTACCTATTAATTATATAGCATCCAAAAATATATGAACATGGCAAATGTTTCGCCCTCCAAACTAGTTTTTCTTGGCAATTGATTGGTTTATGGAAGACATCTAGATTTTTCTTAAATTGGACAGTTTGAGCAAAACAGTTGGCAAAAATTAACAAAAAAATGCATCTGTTGACAATAATGGATTTTGATGTAGCTATATAATTAAGTTTTTAATTTTCAATACATTTCTTTGTATTTTTTCCCGCGAACCGCGTCGCATTTACAGACAAACGTATGGAAATTAATAGCATCTTCTATCCCTTCAACATCGTTCAAACCTGGCGAGTACAATCTTCAGCCTAGTATTTTAAGATTTCAACGTTGCGATTCATAAATTGTGTAAATTAAACTTAATTTTTTAAAAAAGTTATTTCTCACCAGATTCTCATACAAACACTGTAATTTCTCAGCGCCTTGCCTTAGTTGCCTACCCGTCAAGATGATAAGGCCTATAGTTTTCGTCAACTCTCATCGACTATCATCAACTCGAGCCAAATGAGAAAAAAACTCTCTTCGACTCTCATGAACTGAATTTGAGCATGTCCAAAATCGATAAGAGCGCAAGGAAGTCGATGAGAGTGCATGAGAGCTGCAGCATAAATGAAAGTTGAGTTTGAACTCTCATCTTCTTTTGATCCAAACTTCCCTAGTTTGCATTGCGCATCATTACTGCGCATAATTTCACGCATGTTCAGTGCCCGCGCATTGAAACATGGCGGAGTTTTCTTTATGTTTGGAGTTCGCCAGAGAAGTAAATAAATCGTTACTTTCTCATAAACGAGTAGGGTGACTTTAATGTCAAGCGTTTTAGGGTTACCGTTTCGAGACCGTTACAATCTCTGGTCGACTCTACGCTTTATCCGTATATTATATTCAATCAATCAATCAATCAATCAATCAATCAATCAATCAATCAATCAATACTTTATTTATCACCGTTAATTCCAGGAGCTCATAATGGAACTCGTTCAAAATACGTACGTGCATCTTAACGTTTAGAAATATAAAAACCAATACCTAAAACGAAAATGTTCAAAAATTACAGTAATCTAATACATATGTACAAGTGGAATTTAAAATCCTAACAAAATAGGCCATTTCGGAAAATACCATAATACTCTTTGCTTGCCCTCCCCCCCCCCCCAAAAAAAAAAAACAATTTGCACAAGCATTGTTTCCAATTTCCCTTGGGACGTAGTGTCCGTTTCCGAGGTCTTGCGGACGGCCGTTCCCTTTCGTTTCTATTTTCCGAGCAGAATCTTTGATATTAATAACAAATAAAGTCCTTATATTTATTGTCCTTTGTGGATTTGTTTTTTTTCTGCAAGGACGCATATCGCTCGTCTTTGCTCTGCGTCCCTGCTTTCACTGGGCTGCTCTGCATCTTGCGGGCATTCATTCGCTGGAACTCCGTCCGGATCAGAGACATCCTTATCACACGTAACTGACTGCCTGTATCCGTCTTTTTAGTAGCTTCCAATCGGCGTAGTTCCTGGTCCGAATTTTCTGGTTGCTCATGGTTGTGATCATGTCTTCTTTTCTTGCCGGCATAAAACTGTGTCACCCACCGTTTGATCCTAATCGCAGCTGTATGTCTTCTTTTATCTACACAGTTCGTCATTTTCTCCTTTAATTTTACCCTCGGTCACGCTTACGGCCCATACTGTCGTCCGGATGTCCAGGTTGTCTGTTGGTTTTGGGAAATATCCGCGTCGTTAACGCCCGAACATGAGTTTATTCGGGCTAGCTCCTCTGAGTGGTTGGGTATACAATTGCTCTGTACGCCCTGATCCCCTGTGCACTTAGGCACGCAACGGCTCTCTTGTAATGCGGCGATTCTTGCTGTTTTTATTCTCTGCATACACCTGTCTACATCGTCGTTGACTTCTGGCCATTCAGGGATCACCTCCCGATGTTTGAACCCTTCCTCTCGTGTGTATTCTCCGAATTTGCGGCTGTTGAAGGGCGAGAGGCCTTTTTTCCGAGGTTTCCATGGGGTTGACCGTTTCCAATGTGCATGTGGACTCGTCGCTGCTCTCGGACGAGGGGTCATATTCTTGTTCACCTTCGTATGCTAATTCTTTCTTCGCTTTGATTTCTTGTTTGCTTTTAGAGTAGTCGGCGAAATGGTTTCTTTATCCGCATTCCGTACACTGCTTGCCGAAAGCCGGACATTTTCTTGCCCCCCCCCCCCCCCTGGTGAGACCATTGTTTTCCATATAAAACATGATTTTTTGCCCGTTCTGTCCGCTGTGATTTATTCATTTCGTAGTGACCTCCGATAGCGTTTGGTTCTCCACTTGTGTGGCGTGTTGATCCGCGCTTTCGAGACCTCTGGCATCATGCCCTGATGGTATTGATCAGCGCTTTCGAGACCTCTGGCATCATGCCCTGATGGTGATGATCCGCGCTTTCAAGACCTCTGGTGTCATGCCCTGATGGTGTTGATCCGCGCTTTCGAGACCTCTGGAATCATGCCCTGATGGTGTTGATCCGCGCTTTCGAGACCTCTGGAATCACGCCCTGATGGTGTTGATCCGTGTTTTCGAGACCTCTGGCGTCATGCCCTGATGATGTCGATCCGCGTTTTCGAGACCTCTGGCATCATGCCCTGATGGTGTTGATCCGCGTTTTCGAGACCTCTGTCATCATGCCCTGATGGTGTTGATCCGCGCTTTCGAGACCTCTGGCATCATGCCCTGATGGTGTTGAACCGTGCTTTCGAGACCTCTGGCATCATGCCCTGATGGTATTGATCAGCGCTTTCGAGACCTCTGGCATCATGCCCTGATGGTGATGATCCGCGCTTTCAAGACCTCTGGCGTCATGCCCTGATGGTGTTGATCCGCGTTTTCGAGACCTCTGGAATCATGCCCTGATGGTGTTGATCCGCGCTTTCGAGATCTATGGAATCACGCCCTGATGGTGTTGATCCGTGTTTTCGAGACCTCTGGCGTCATGCCCTGATGATGTTGATTCGCGCTTTCGAGACCTCTGGCATTATGCCCTGATGATGTTGATCCGCGTTTTCGAGACCTCTGGCGTCATGCCCTGATGGTGTTGATTCGCGCTTTCGAGACCTCTGGCATTATGCCCTGATGATGTTGATCCGCGTTTTCGAGACCTCTGGCATCATGCCCTGATGGTGTTGATCCGCGTTTTCGAGACCTCTGTCATCATGCCCTGATGGTGTTGATCCGCGCTTTCGAGACCTCTGGCATCATGCCCTGATGGTGTTGAACCGTGCTTTCGAGACCTCTGGAATCATGCCCTGATGGTGTTGATCCGCGCTCTCGAGACCTCTGGCATCATGCTCTGGTGGTGTTGATCCGTGCTTTCCAGACCTCTGGCATCATGCCCTGATGATGTTGATCCACGTTTTCGAGACCTGGCATCATGCCCTGATGGTGTTGATCCGCGCTTTCGAGACCTCTGGCGTCATTCCCTGATGGTGTTGACCCGTGCTTTCGAGACCTCTGGAATCAGGCCCTGATGGTGTTGATCCGTGCTTTCGAGACCTCTGGCATCATGCCTTGATGGTGTTGATCCGTAGCTTTCGAGACCTCTGGCATCATGCCCTGATGGTGTTGATCCGTGCTTTCGAGACCTCTGGCATCATGCCCTGATGGTGTTGAACCGTGCTTTCGAGACCTCTGGAATCATGCCCTGATGATCCCCTGATGGTCTCCTGGACTTTCAGTTTCACAAGTTTGCATTCACCTGAATTTACTTTCCAATCCAACACACCTGACGTACATCGCGAACCACTGAAAATGGCAGACCTACCAGAGGGACCGTGGATACAGGACTTCTGGGCACCTCTGGCATAATGTTAGCTGGTCTTGTAGCAACGTTCTTTTTCCCTCTTGGATTTTCCCCTCTCGATCATGGCCATTACTATCTCGGTATCCAACCAACCCACCTTCCGCTCTAAACTTTGAGATGAACGAATCCCAAGTTTTGTCCTTTCCTTGTTTGATGCAGCGAAATTTGAGAATGTTGTACAGGCGGTTCTGAGATTCCTTGAACTTGTCCCGTTATGCATTGATGGCTCCGTCCAGGTCTGTTCCCGTGTGGCTGAATTTCTCGAATATGTCCAGAGTAGGTTCGCCTATCGAATCTAAGAATAGCGATCGTTGTGGTGCCTTGTCTGTAATGTTGTACGCTTTACAACTCACCTGCCGAAGCATCTAGTCCTGAAAATGGATGGCGCTCAACCGTCGCATCTATGCTCCGCCGAGGGCACGGCCGCCGGTGCATATTTTGGTGGCAGTAGCAAATATTCAAATGAGAACTTTAAAGACCCAAGCCATGTGAACAGAAGTTGGACATGGGTTAGTCGATCCTAAGAGATGGGGTAATTCCGTGTGAAAGCGCCGGATGCTGGGTCGCCTATAGAAAAGGATCGGGTTAATATTCCTGAACGGGAACAAGGATATTGCCACCTGGTGGCAGGTGTGGCAACGCAACCGAACCCGGTGGACAAAAGACATTTTAAGTCACGCGTCACGCAATTTAATGCGTAGTTTTCTGCAGAGAATCGGATTTCATTTTTGATTGACAGTTATTTTATTGTGTAATTCGCACGCGGTCAGGGTTTTTTAGTGTCGGTACCGTAGACGTCGCTAGAGTCTAGAGCAATGGAAAAGCTAGGGAAACCGTGAATTAAACCGTGAGTTTACTGTTCTGAATTACCGTTTGTTGTCTACGCAACATTTTGGCGACCACGAAGAAACCGTTTTGGAGATTTACCGTACGCAAGCACACTGTGGTAAGCTTGAAATTTCATTTGTGTTCTTGCCGTTCAAGATGCCTGATCCGGCTGGTGTTGAAGAAACTGGCGGCGAGGATTCTCCGGGAACCGAACAGACCGACAACAAGGACGATGAAGAAAAACTGGAAAGGGAAAAAACGCTTTTGAAGCTGAAAAAACAAAAGCGAACACGAAAAACCGAGATGACAAAAATTCGCCATCACATCGAGAAGCTTTGTATCACGCCGAAGGATTCGCCGAAGGACGTAGGCGCTATAGAGAAAGATATCGAGCAACTTTGGTCGCTTCTGGAAATCACACTGGAAATTCTGGACGAATTGTGTGTTGTTTATTTGGAAAATGGAGAAGAAACGAATAAACAGGCGGCTATGGAAGAAGGACAAGCGCTCGAATCGGAAATTCAAGCTGCTATTGAAAAAGCACACGAGGCCGTGAAATCACACGCTCAAATTTCTGTCGCGACTGCTTCGAACAAATTCGTCGCTCATCCAAGTCCGCCGATCGTTTTGCAGGGTTCGCTCAACCCAGCTTCGCCTCCACCGCCTTCCCAAAGTTCTCACAGCAGTCAAGAAGAAGCAGGAGTCCCTGAAAGCCCGCCAGCCAGTCATTCCTCGAATCATCGCCTGAAGCCATTAAAAGTGCCGTCGTATGGTGGAGACAAGACGAAATTTGAGGAGTTTTGGGGGCTGTTCGAAAGTCTAGTGGACCAGTCCAAAGAACCAGTGAATCTAAAAATGGCGAGATTGAGGCAATGCTTGTCCGGCAGCGCACTAGAGGCAATCCGAGGGCTTGGTGTTTCAAAACCAGAATATGAAGAAGCCAAGGAAATCTTGATAGCCAAGTTCGGCGGTCAGCGGCGGCAACTGCGGGCCTACATGGATCAGCTGGAAAAAATGCCACAAATGAGAAACAACGACGTTCAGGGATTTGAAAAGTTTGCAGATTTAGTACGGATTACGGTGGTTAAGCTCAAGGCTGAGGGTCGTGATGGAGAGCTTGGAGAAGGAACACTGCATAGCTTGTTAGTGAAGAAGCTTGCCGAAGCCCATGTGCAAGGGTACAGCCGTTGGTTACAGGAACAGGGCCGGGAGCGATCCGTTCTAAGCTTAAAAGATTGGCTTAAAGAGGAAGTACGAATTCGAGTGGAAGCTATGGAGATGGCACATGGCTTAACTGTGGTAGAGAAAACGGATGGATGGCAACCTTCAAACCGAAATCCAAATCGACACAAGCCCCGAAACTTTCACGTCAAATCAGATTGGTTAACCCGAACCAGGAGACCGCCAAGCTCAGGCCAGTTTACCCGTAAGCCACCTTGTTCGTGCTGTGGCTCCCTGAATCATGGAGTATGGGCGTGTTTAGCATTCCAGCAGAAGAGTTATGATGACCGATGGCAGCTGGCTAAAGACAAACGATTGTGTTTCCGGTGTTTAGCAGGTAATCACCAGGGAAAAGCCTGTACGAAGTCGCAAACGTGCCAAATTGATGGTTGTCGGGGGAACCACCACCGTCTCTTGCATGAGAATCAACCTGTTACAGACCAACCCATGGGGGCTGCTCCGCCAGTGGTCGAAACTAACAGTTACCCGTCATTTACTCCATGGGAAGGGGCAGTTGGCCTGCTTTATCACCCGAGGGAGAGGACAGTCACCCCTCGTGTTCGATGACGACTCACAGCCCAAGAAGTCCCAATGAAGCCTGCTCACTCCGTACCATTCCAGTGTGGGTGAAAGCACAAGGAAAGAAAGTTAAAGTAAATGCAATCCTGGATGATGCTTCAAATGAGACATTCTTGAATGAAGAAGTGGCTGGAGCCCTTGGACTTAAGGAGTCTTATCAAACCGTGAAAGTTCATGTGCTGAACAACTCTGTAGAGACATTTCAGACAATGCCGTTGAAAGTAGAGATCGAAAGCGTTAATGGCCAGCTTACAAAGGAAATCGAAGTGAAGACTTGTCCCCGCAGTGTAACTGGAAACTACCAAGTTGAGAATTGGGACGCAAACAAAAACAAGTGGCCTCACCTTGCAGAGTGCGACTTCGCTTCACCAGCGAAAGATGGTTTGGTGGACTTGTTGATAGGGGTTGATAATGCTGACTTGCATTATTCATTTGTTGATGTACGTGGAAAGGTGGGTGAACCGGTGGCTCGTTTGGGTCCGCTTGGCTGGACTTGTATTGGATCCCCAGATGGAAGAGCGGAATCTGGAACAAGGACACACACCATTCGAACACTGTTTACTAGAGAAGTAAGGTCGATTAGTGGAGCTGGTGGTTTTTGTGATTTGGATCAAACGCTTAAGAGGTTTTGGGAGATCGAGAGTTATGGAACTGAACTTAATGACCGAATCGTGTGCACTGAAGAAGAGAAATTGGCCTTAGAAAAAGTCAGCAGCTCAGTCTGTTACAACAGTGGAAGATACAGTGTTGCTGTGCCATGGAAAGGACAGAGGCCTCAACTACCTGATAATCGGCAGATGGCAGAATCCCGTCTTCTCAGCACAGAAAAAAACTTAAGGAAGAAAGAATTTGTTGAAAGGGAGTATCAGAAGACCATCGAGACTTATGTGGAGAAAGGATACCTGCGCAAAGTCCCAGAAAGTGAAGCACCGCCCCCTGAAGTTTGGTACCTGCCACACTTCCCGATTGTTAAGATGAGCAAGTCTACAACCAAAGTAAGAATTGTCTTTGACTGTTCTGCAAAATGCCAAGGAATGTCTCTTAATGATGTCATTCATGCTGGGCCAAAACTTCAGAGAGAACTGTTTGATGTTCTGATCCGTTTCCGCCGCAACCCAGTTGCCCTTGTTTGTGACATTCAAGAGATGTACCTCCAGATAGAAATTGAAACTGAAGACCGACCATTGTTCCGAATTCTGTGGCGAGATGGGGAAACAGGCCGAAACCCAGATGTATACGAATTCTCTAGAGTTGTTTTTGGAAAGAATTCAGCCCCCTTTGAAGCCCAGTTCATTGCCCAGGAGAACGCCAGGCATCACCAAACCGAGTTCCCATTAGCTGCTGAAACTGTTCTTCAGTCCACATACATGGATGATTCGTTGGACAGTGTTGAGGATGACGAGAAAGGAGTTGAACTGTATCATCAACTTGATGCACTGTGGGCGAAGGCAGGCATGCATGCCCGAAAATGGGTTCCGAATTCAGAAATAGTGATGGCAGCCATACCCGAGGAGGACCGAGCCACTGAAGTTAACATAAGAGACAGTAACGATACAGTTATAACAACACTTGGCTTGCAGTGGAATAGCACCGATGACGTATTGGCAGTACCTGCAACACCCATACCCCTTGACTATCCAATTACGAAGAGGAGTGTTTTGAAGAAGATCGCAACCGTCTTTGACCCGCTTGGCCTAGTAAGCCCTTTCGTAGTGCGAGCAAAGATTATGCTCCAAGAACTGTGGAACCGTGGCTATGATTGGGATGAGGAAGTTCAAGACGAAGTGGCTAATCGTCTCCAGATCTGGTTCTCGCAGCTGTCGTGTCTGGCAAATGTCAAGATTCCCCGGTGTCTGCAAAACCAGCAACCAGTGAAATCGAAGGACTTAGTGACCTTTGTTGATGCCTCAACACAAGCCTATGGAGCTGCATCATACTTACGCTGCGAGTATGAAGATGGTACTGTATCCGCACAGCTGATCGCTTCGAAGAGTAAGGTTGCACCGCTTACACCTGTGACTGTTCCAAGGCTGGAATTAATGGGAGCCATAGTGGGTTTGAGGTTAACCCAGTCCGTGTCCAGAGCCCTAAATCTACCTGTGAAGGCAGCATCGTTCTACTCTGACAGCACAGACGTGCTATGGTGGATTCGTGGAAGAGGCCGAGACTTTCGGCCCTTTGTGGCGAACCGCATTGGGGAGATACAGATTAGTACTGAACCGGCACAATGGCAGTATGTTACTACCGACAAAAATCCCGCCGATCTGTGTTCCAGAGGAACCAGCCCAGCTGAACTTGCTGAATCCCAACTGTGGTGGAATGGCCCTGATTGGTTGAAGAAGGAGAAGAGTGAGTGGCCGAAGATGCAGTTAGCCGAAAGCCCCAAAGTAATGCCCGAAATGAAGTCAACAAAGAAACAGCAACTAGAGTCTACCACCCGTGTGACAGTGCAGGAAAACCAACCTCAGAGGGTCAAACCGAGTCAGAGTGGCAGTGTTCCGGTCTGGAGATTGAACCCGAAACGCTTCTCTAGTTGGAACCGACTGGTGAACATACATGCTCGAGTAAGGAGGGTTCTCCACAACATGTCAAAGAGGGGGCCGAGACAGACCGGTAAAGCATTATCTCCGTACGAGATCAGAGAAGCTGAGGCAGAGGTGGTGCTATCGTGCCAGCGCGAAGCATTTCCTGACGAATATAGAGCTCTTGTGTCCAAGAAACCGATACCGTCCAAGAGCCCACTAGCCAAATTGAATCCTGTGTTAGACGAAGAAGGCGGTGTTCGTTCAAATGGAAGGCTTCAGTTTACAGAGTACTTACCTTATGATGTGCGATTCCCGATGATACTGCCTCGAGGACACTGTGTAACTAAACTTATTGTCAAACATTACCATGAACAGGCCAACCATACCGCAGGAACCAACTTTGTCTTGTCCCAAATCAACCAAAAGTATTGGATCATTGCAGCCCGAGAAGAGATCCGAGAGTGGGAGCGCGAGTGTAACATGTGTAAACGAAGGTGGAGCAAGACCACCACACAGATCATGGCCCCGATTCCAGAGATCCGTCTTCGATTCACCTTCCGTCCCTTTGACCAAGCAGCCGTTGACTATGCTGGGCCTTTTACCACCGTACAAGGACGAGGTGTGCACCGTCAGAAGAGGTGGCTGTGTTTGTTTACTTGTTTGTCAACCCGTGCGGTCCATTTGGAGGTGGCATTTGGTCTAGACACAGACAGCTTTCTGAATGCCTTTACACGATTTACAAGCAGACGAGGAGTGCCAAAGGAGATGGTCAGCGACTGCGGAACCAATTTTGTTGGAGCCGTAAATGAACTGAAAGAACTCATCAGTGAGCTGGACCAGGACAAGATTCAGCAAAACACAGCTCATCGAGGTGTAAAGTGGAGATTCAATCCGCCCGGGGCACCACACTTTGGCGGCATTCACGAGGCCATGATAAAATCAGCTAAGAAGGCTATCTACGGGGTTATTGGGAGCAGTCACGTAACCGATGAATAGTTAATTACCCCAGTTACAGGAGTGGAAAGTCTGCTGAATTCACGAGCACTTACCTACCAGTCAGCTAACCCTCAGGACATTGTACCGCTTACTCCAAACCACTTCTTGCATGGCCAGTTGGGCGGTCAATTCGCACCTGAAACCGTTGACACCACCGAGTTCAGTCCACGCAAACGTTGGCGAAAGGTTCAGGAGATAATTTCCCAAGTATGGAGGAGGTGGTTGCAAGAGTACCTCCCTTTGCTGAACAGGAGGCCGAAGTGGACAGAAGTAGTCAAGGATCTAAAAGAGAATGATGTTGTGCTTGTTTTGGATCCTAAACTGCCCAGAGGACGATGGCCGCTAGGACGCATCCTTGAAACTTATCCAGGAAGAGATGGCCACACCAGAGTCGCCAAGGTCCAATGTGGAGAGAGTACCGTTGTGAGGCCGATCCATAAACTTGTTCCTTTGCAAGAAAGTTAGGACACTCACAGATTGAGAACAGTGTTGCAAGCGTTTCTCGTTGTTATGGTTTATTGAGCTTTTTTTGTTCTGAACAATCACACTGATCCTTACCTCCCAGTGTGGGGAAGGGGAAATGGACAAAAGACATTTTAAGTCACGCGTCACGCAATTTAATGCGTAGTTTTCTGCAGAGAATCGGATTTCATTTTTGATTGACAGTTATTTTATTGTGTAATTCGCACGCGGTCAGGGTTTTTTAGTGTCGGTACCGTAGACGTCGCTAGAGTCTAGAGCAATGGAAAAGCTAGGGAAACCGTGAATTAAACCGTGAGTTTACTGTTCTGAATTACCGTTTGTTGTCTACGCAACACCCGGAGATCTACTGGTACACAGCTCTGACCAGTGTCAAACAGTGGCACCAGGTACTTTCGCTTGTCGATACTCACTGCTTCATTTGCCAGTACACCACGTCCAATGTACACATACGCGATCCAAAGAGCTCAACCTCCATCCGCGAGCATTTTACCTTCAAATCAGTATCTCGTGTCGCAAATGTCCCAAACTCTACATTGGGGAATCTGGACGTTCTCTATACGAACCATTTGGCGAACCCCTTCACAGTGTCGCCAAGAATACGCCTGTCCAAACATTTCAACTCAATTCGGCACTCCTCTCGTGGGGAGAGGACTTAAAGATGTGTTCCGGAGCTGGAAGGCTAAGGCAAAAAAAAAAAACTCGGCTCGGCACAATGCAACCAGGGGGCCTAAATAATGCTGTCCATTTTATATAAACTGGGCGAGTACGTTTTGCATGCTCACACTGAAGAAGGATTGTGCCCGAAACGTTTGTGCTAACTATCAATCTGCACAAAATGACACTTTAACCACAATTTGTTTTATTTATAATAATAACTTTAAAATTACTCGGTGAAAGTTCTTTTTAATTTTTTAGGTCGATCTAAGGGACATTTCTGCATTTGTTTTAAAAAATTCTGTCCATAGGTTTCAGAGCTACGTTATTTTCCCATAAATTTATAGTGGCTCCTGAAACTTGTTGACCGCAGAATTTTTTACAAATTTGAAGAAATCTCTTTCGTTGACCTAACAAACATATGAACAAAAAAACTTTCACTGAGTAGCTTTCAAGTTATTAGCCTAAAAATATTAAATATGTGTTGTCTTTGAGCTTTTCTGATGTTGCCATGGCAACAAAGTTTGTACCATTTATTTTGACTCGACTCAGTGTAATGATAAATGCTCTATAAAATTACGCTAAACGTTTTTGATCTGTATCATCGGCCTAGTGAGTCACCTTAATTAAATAATGAGGAATAGATTTTTTCGCACAGGTATTAAATAAGGTATAGGACTTTGAAGAGCCAAACAGGACGCGACGAGCCATCAGCATTTCTCTTTTCACTAGTTAACAAGCCTGGCTGGCAACCACTGAAACTGCAGCAAATAGGAGGACGTCATTCCCTCTACAGTTACTATAAATATGGGCCAACATTTGGAATTGGGCACGACGTTTACATTGCCGAATACGCCTCATCGAGCTCAAATCTTGCCAGTACCTACATCGCCAGCGCTAAAGGACGCTGGCCACATCCCTGACGTAACCTCCTTCGCCAAGTAACAAGTTGCAACCTGACTGAAAGTGGAAGTCTTTTACGCGGACAACGAAAACTATATACTACCTGAAGGAATAGCGGAGTTCAGAGCCTTAGTTTGGCACCCTAGACAATTAAATAAAACTATGAAAATTTATACATACATAAATGAACTTTATTTAGACATGGTAAACGATCAGTTACATGTTTAAAATAACCAAAAAACGATCTGCATGTTTGCCGTGTGGGAACACGAGGAGGACATTGGTGATTGATCTCGTACAGAGATGCCAAACCTAAAAAAATACATCCCCGGGAGACCGCCAAGTTGCGCCAAGATACGTCCCTTCAGTCTTCCAAACAGAGTTAAAACTAGAGCACTGCCATTTCATCCAGAAAAATGCGTCAAATATTTAAAATTTCTTCACAAAATTGACCAAAGTACGAGTAAAAACTCCCTTTTCCTTCGTATCCGGTATATTTGGTGACACATACGGGAGACCGGGAGATTCAATCAGTATCCGGGAGACTCTTGGATAATCCGGGAGAGTTGGCATGAATGCATTTATAAAGTTAACAAAAGATTTAGCGGCTCTGACATTGTGGACTGTGCTCCACTGTAGCAAAAACTACGTTTAAAAAAGTCGTTACGGTGCTCAGGGAAAGCTAATTTGTTTTCTTTTGGGACCGGTCGTTTATTACGTCCGGGGGGGAGTTGGCTGGTGGTTTTGGCGGGGGGGGGGGTACAAGTTTGAAACAAGCTCCATTTGGGGGGAGGGTGGACATTTCTATCTCGCAAGAAACGTGAGGGGGTCAGATTTCATGACACGGCAACGGAAGTCTAAACGTTTTCCAACTGAAACGATCCTTGCTACCTTTCAGAATGCAGGAAATGGCATCTTAGAGGCCTACATGTGTAAAATATTTTCCGGGGGAAACATACCCCCAGACCCCCTAGAGACTCGCGTATACCTGCCAACATGTTCTTATCCAAGGGCGTGAGACCTGTCACCCCGGAGAAGCCTGGATTTCCGAAGATGTCACGATGATTTCCGAAAATTTCCGAATATGGACGAAGATTTCCGAAGACGTTTGAAGGTTTCAGATGACATCCCGCAGACCAAAAAGATCGCGGCCTCTGGAAACGAGATTTGTGTCCCAGCGACTCGTCCTCAGTGTCTGCTTTCAAAAATCGGAAATCGCGAGGAAAAGAATCGTCATTTATTCATTTTACAAAAAAATTTCGTTTCTCGCATTGTTTGGAGTTGCATATATTTTAAATGTGTTATTTAGAGCTATCGCAGCTCACATTTTCCATACAGGCGTGAGAATTTGGTTCGTAGGCGTGAGTTGGCGTGAGATCAAAGTTTTCAGCTCGCAGGCGTGAGACTCACGCCTAAGGCGTGAGAGTTGGCAGGTATACTCGCGCCTTTACTCTCGTGCTCGCTCACAAAATCTACCTGTTTTTCTATTTCAAGGGTTGGAATCTCTAGCTCTGCAATTCAGAGATACCTCCGCCTCATTGGGTAGTCGCCATATTAAATGTGTGTACTCATCTCACGGCTTTATCACGTATCATAATTATGTACCATAACCTACCAGGCATATAAAACTGTGAAAAAGAATGTCAATGATGACAATTTTATCCACGCACAAACAGCAAAACTCATTATAAACAAGGTAGAAAATACGAGCAATAAACGAGAGAAAAGATAAACGAGGATAAAAATATATATGTGAGAGGAATGAAGCAAAGAAGTTAGGATTATTTAAAACATGGTCAGGACGGGGGAACCGACAGCCATGCAGGCTATTTTTAAACACCGCACTTTTTTAGAAACCACCACCCCCCCCCCCCCGGCAATTCTTCAGATGTCACTAGATTAGGTGATACACTAAGTTGACAAATATCAATTCTGGTAAAACAAATGCTTCTGTGGAGAATTTATTTCTTGTCATGATTGATTTATGATTTATTACAAAACTTCCTGAAATAAAAATAATTTGATCATATTATTAAAAACTAAAACCCCAACCCCAACCCCCCCTAAAAAAGTAGCCCAGCTGAAAATAGGCCTTCTATATCTTAAGTACGCCATTCACAATGAAAAAAACATTTCTAATGATGTTTTAAACTTCAAGTTTTGCAGAATAAGAGCACCACTTTGAGCTTGCTTGAACTCAGTTTCTGTTGCTTACCTACAGCTTAATTAAACAAGTCATCGTCGTCGCCGTCATCATCATCATCATCTTTATTAATTTTCAGCGTCAAAATTTTCAAGCGTGCGCTATGAGGCCTACTAATCTGGGACAATGTAAACTTTAAAAAATTAAATACAAGAAAACTTGATTATTTTGAACTCCTTGCTATCTCAAACTGAAATCCATTTCGTGTTGATTTGCTTTACTATCAGCGATCTCAACATATTTTTTGTTTCCCCTGCCAGTGCAAGATAGTGTGGTTCAACTAACAGTTGGTTTAAAGTGTAAAATTAATAATTCACATTGGTTAAATTATCAACTTGGTATGAAATCTAATTACTTTTTAATTTTTAAATTCTCACACATTGTGTACAGGTTTAACATGCAGTATTCTTGGGGCTAATTGACATTCTCCTGGCTGACATTATTGTTTACGTAACCCAGAATAATGGGTTACCGGTTTCGGTCAAGACATTAATAATATTAAGACCTGTATGTGCATTTTTTACTCTCATGGCAAACTCTTGCGGCCTCTGGTACACAGGATATATTTACATCATCACACATTTAGAATCTACCCAATCAAAACGAACAAAAAACAAGGAAAGGCTTTGAGTTTGGGTTTAACTTGAAGGAATAACCCTTGTAAAACAATGCACTATCTTACACATTAGCAACATGAATTATCTCACAAGTACTTATTTCTGGCAGTGCCGACCCCAGGTTATAATTTACTCATCCAAAAACTGCAGCAACCTCATAAAAATTAACACAAATATTTACCGGTAAAATGCAGAGCAGGTTAATCTGGTTTTTACTGCTCTTCTAGTATTTCCAACACAACGTTTTTTAACCTGCATTTTAATTTGTAATTTACATTACAGCCTTGCTAAGAAAACTGTGAACACCTGAAATATTTCAGGAATGTTGATTGTGACTTGACCAATCACAGCACAGTTCAGGACATGCGAACAAACCTCAAAATCACAAACTAATTACCATTGTTGTTTGCAGTTTAGTTTTCTCACACGATTGGTTTTTTCTTTGTAACACAATAACATTCCATAAACATTACTGTTGTTCATGGTTTTCTTAGCTTGGCTGTAAAATTGATCCTTTCTAACACTGGCAAGGGGAAGGCCAAAAACACTACAGTGGCCTGAATCTGCAGGTAGGGCAGTGATCGCTATTTCATTGTATAGGTAATAAGGTATGCTGGATACGCCATGTCGAGTTTATAGAGAATGTAAACTGTGCAGCCATTAGTGACACCACTAACACTGTCGTAGTGAATGTTAGATGCTCTCTTCAGGGGAGGCATTTTTAGATTTCTGTTAGGAGGCAGAGAAATGCTGTCTCCTGTAAGAACATGAGCCAGGAACAGTTGGAACTGTTGTTTTTGTGCATCATGATACACAAATCCATGATGACAATATGTGGCCTCTGAAGCAAAATAAGTACCACGTCCCCACATGCCATCTGCAGAGTAGCGCATGTCAAATCCGTCTTCACCTGTCCAGATAGCATCTGGATTTGTCAGCCTGGTACCATGGAATAACTCTTTTTCATTGATGCATGTAGGACCTTTGAAATGGAAAAATTATATCTGATGCAGGATTAATAAAAATATGTTGCTCCAGAAAATATCCATACTTCCCCATGTCACGGTAGGATTTTGGTTTGAATCCCCTCCTTTCCCCAGGGTGGGCGATTCAAGTCAGAACTTTTGCACAAATGTTTTTATTGTGTGTGGGGGAGACTGGGAGAGTGAAAAATTATCTGGGCGAATGTACCTTGAAAGTGACTCGCCCAAATGGCATTTGCCTCAAAATTTTAGTTCACAATCCTGTAATGTAGCCTTAACGACTCCGCCCACCCATTTCTAACAACAATTACTACATCTGGCACTAATAGTCCACCAAAACTAAAGATAGATATCGAACCTTTGCAAATGTACATCCGTAGCTGCCACTATTTTTGGCCCCTAGAAGAAACATTTGTCAACCCTATCCAGACTGGTTGGGGAGGGGGCTGACTTTGAACATTTATAACTTTTAACTTTTAAAACATTTAAGAAACTCTGCAAGTTTAACTAAAATTTATCTGGGAACAATTTTGTGTGAAAGGTAATTGTGTAACCATTTTCTGACAGGTGTGATTTACCCAATTTTGAATTTTCATGTTTTTATTAGCTAAAATTCCTTTTAATGCAGTTATTGTTTGCATGTTTAGAACTTTCCAGCAATATTTTGTTCATTTTGAGTACTTTTTGGTAGGAAATCATGACAAATACCATCAAAAAGAAGACTCACCATTTTTGTCCTTCAACAAATGCCGTTGTATTGCATATTTCCTGTAAAGCCACTTGTTCTGAACGCGCTGTATGTTAACAACCTGGGCTGCTTTCAGGCTCCTTTTCAAGCTTAGCTGAACATGATCCCACTCGGCTGAACCAGGACGTACACTGATAAGTTCAGCATTGCCACCCTGTTGCTGCCATTCGCTTGGTACAGTAAGGGCTTCTTGTGGAATTAAGCTTTTTCCGCTAAACATGAAGGTAAAATCATACTGTCTTGTATACTTGTCTACTAACGCATTTGTATGGGAATGTAACGAGCACATTCAGCAGACCCCTACAAATTTTTCATACATGGAAAAAATTAATACAGGAAAAATTATGTGTTCCCTTGCTTCCTTTGTTTGCATCTCTTTTACCTGCTGCTGTGAAGGTTAAGATCATTTTTACTGGCAATGGAATTTCAGGGAGTTTTGGTTTTATTGTTTACTACAGGCTGTGGTGTAAAATATCTGAAATTTACTATACAAGCTTAAATTTGTTTTCCGTGGTAAAGGGAGGCAGTGGTTCTAACGGCAAATGTTGAACATGCTCCCTAGATGTGAAATCTTGAGGCAATGGGAACTTTTGTAGCAAATGTACAGTATGTTTGTCTCCTTCAGTATTAAAATCTGCTGGACTTTGTGTTGCGATTCTTGGAGCCAAGTTAGAATTTTTACACCGGTATGTATTGAAGTTGGCCTGATGTACATGTAAATTACAGACAGTTGCTTTCATTAAAAAAAATTAGCCTTAACACACACACAATAATCCCAGTTCCCAAATACCGCTTTTTTCCAGAAATTCAAAAACCAACTCACCCAATTTCTCTCCTTTCATCACTACCACCAGGAACTCTGAAGATCGATGTTTTCTGACCACTTTCACAAACCATCATCATCAGGTAAAAATCAACCATAAACTGTTTGGTTGAACCAGGCAGCCTAATAGCCTTGGATGATGCAAAAGGGCGATTAGGGTCACAGAGGTTGAATTCTTTCTCCAGAGCATTACATTCAGAATCGGTAAATGGGACCAACTTTTTACTTTCCGATTCCCAGAACCACATCACAGAAGGTACAGACTTCTTTTTTATGTTTTGTTCTTGATTGACTGAATTATTTCCCAGCTCTTTTCCCACCAGGGCCACGCAGTTAGGTTTATCTGCGTATTTGTCCAAAAGTGAACTGATGTAGGTGGGGTCAGCATCTGGGAATACCTTCTTTAAAATCTCAAGATCACTCAGGGCAGCCGTGACAGGTGAAGCATCCCTTCCTACATTATTAGATGGTATGACCTCTTCAGTTTGCTCGAGTTCAGCAGATCCCAGATATTCCAATGAATTTTTTGTTGTAGGATTTCTTTTTGTATTCTCCTTGGATGGCGAAAGTTCTGATCTAGTAGTAAAAGGTGCGAATGAGCTGTGATTGCTATCATCATCATCATCATCACATTTGGTAGCAGTTGCAGTAGCAGCTGTTGCAAAGCATGTCTTTGTTCTTCTAGGTGAATGGCTAAGTATGGACTGGTCCTTTTTCGGCGATGATTGGCCTTTACTAGTGCTACTTTTGCCATCAACATCAATCTTAACAATTTGTAACTTTTTAGGCTTGTTCATAGAGGGGTGGAGAAGCCCTCCCTTGTGGCGTATAACAATACCATTATGTTGCTTGGGTGAAGTTGTTTCTGAGATAGAGAGTCCGGAGCGATAGAATGACTGCTTTGGTGGACTTGTTATGCTTTTGACAAAGAGTATTTCATCATCTTCTTTGTCTTCTACACTTAATGTAAAGTTCCCAGACGATCTTGAAGGGCCAGTCTCACTTTGGTCACAGTTGCTAGTTGATGGTTCTTGCTTCTTTATCTGAAAGTGTGATTCTGACGATGCAAATGTTTCATTGTTACTGCTGCTGCCAATATCCTCAACTTTCCCCACAACAATGGGCAAACTTAAACAGTTAGTTTCATTTCTGCAAATATCGACTTTTTTCAGTTTACTTGTAGATGCAGCCTCAGATTCACTTTCAGCGTAGAAGCTGTCTTTGTCAGTTCCAGTGGCTGTCTTACGTTTTAAGCCATGCTGTTGCTGTGAAGAATTCTGCTCAGGATTCCACCCTGATGTGCCATCTGCTTCTAAAAGAAAGCCAGCAACTAATGACACACAGTTAGGATCATCACGAAAAATCTCCAAGTGATTCCTCAATATAGCAACATCACATTCTGGAAACATCTCAGCTAAAGTGGCAAGATTATCTTCCAGTGTGATATCAGAGTTTGCATAGGACAATGCGCTGTTCATTTCACATGTGGCACTGGAGCTACCCACTGTACTCTGTACTCTGCAGCGATTTTGTTTTTCCTGTGTATATATCACCTGCGGAAAAAATTATTTTCAAGTTCATTAAACCACAACATGGAATAGCACCATGAACACTTACCGACAACCATGCAATCAAAAGTTTGTTCTCGTTTTATTTGCATGACTGAAATTTTTAAATTTATTGCTCCCTCTACAAAAGTCCCTATTGAAATCTAAATTCTGTAAAATGTCAGTTATAAGCCCCTCTCCCCAAAAATATTTCCAATATATTAGCTCCCCACTCCTGGAGCAATGTTAGCCCCCCCTAGATCCACCTTTTAAGCCCGGGACAGACAACGATGAGAGCTGGCCTGGGCTTAAGCTTGGACCAAAAAAGGCAGGAAGTTCATGAGATTTAAATCTCCATGTAATTCTCATTTACTCTGAAAACGCTCAATTCTGCTTTTGGGAGTCAATGGGTGCTTACCATTTGTAGGAATAATCCGGTTGGTGAGACTGTTCCATAATGTAAGCAATTTTCTGAAATTAGCGAGCAACTGAAGGAGATTGTGCTTTCCATTTATCTACAAGACATTCGGTTCCACTCACCCCTGGCAAACTGGAGATTTGTTTACTGGTAAGAAAATTTCCGACGTTCCTTTCCGAATGGAAAAAGAGGACTCCCTCTGGAGGTTGTCCACAATTTCCGAATGGATTTCCCAGCAAATAACCTAAAGTTCGATTTAAACTCAAACCAAAATTTCTGGATTTTTTTGGCTATTAAAATGGTAAGCACCCTGTGAGCCAATGAGAGTTTTCACTGCTCTGGCCCGATTTCAAGATAATTGATCCAAGTTGAAAAAACTCTCATGAGAGTCAATTATCATCAACTCTAATTTTCACTTGGCCTGGATTTTACAATAATTAATCACATTATTTTTCCAACAGGAATATACGAGTTAGAAGATACATGTATGCAGCATGTCCGACCTTTTGTTAAAGACAATGGCATTTAGTCCCACCACCTTGAGTGACTATGCAAAGGGTTGTAACTGCTTCTTTCAAATGGACTAGACTAGACTTGCTCCACATCACTCGTCTGGTTCGCATGGGCAAGCGTGCAGGCAGGATTTAAAGTGGCGAGAGACCACTGGATACGGAGGGCAGATGAAGCCTGAAAATTAAAATGGCGGAGCAGAATGAGCGACTTGTCTCACCTGCAGTGTGCTGCTTCTGAAAATGCAATATCACTGGTGGATTTTTCCACCAGTTATGCCATATTATGGCCGTCAAACAAAAATATTGCACACAATATTGCACTCTGGTGGCAGAACTTGTGAGAATAGCATGATCTGCTCAAGAGATTGCTCAAGAGAAGCTGGTTCATTTCTGTTTGTTTGTTAGTCTTTTTGAACATGTGTCCAGATACAAAGCAAAAAAGGTTGTGTATAATTAATTATTAGCCTTGTAAGTTGTGTTAGTTGATGCAGGATCGAAAGAATTGGTTTATAAAGTAACACTTTAAAGGCCATTTCCAGTCCATACTGTGCCGTCTCAGAATTTGTTTACATTTCTGTCTTGAATTTATTGATACATGTACATTACACGTCAGTAACTATGTACATGTATGAAGTTTTTGAGTCCGCCATTACAGATCATTTCATTTGGGACTTTTCGATGAGCTGAAACGTCGGTTTGGAATATTGTCGAGGTTCGTGTACATGTACCCTTTATTATTGTTTTGCAAGGATATTCGATGTTAATAATGAAGAAAAAGGTAAGTTTTACCTGTAATTTCCATTTTGGCTTGTTTACATTCCATCATGTGAGACTTCATAAACATTGTAAGCAGAGATTGCACAGTATGGACTGGAAATGGCCTTTAAAGAAAATCTAAACAATTGTGAATCACAGAATGCCACATGATGCCGTTTTGGCAAAGACCATCAGCCAGAAGCAATTTCCTGCAAGTGATACAAGTTGCTTGTTCAGAGACATTCCTTGATCGGGTGCACTTAGTACGTTCCATGCTGTCTTTCGCGTGAGATTTTCAAGCAATATGATTTAAATAATTTGTACCCGATTTCAAAGAGATCTTTTTCAAATAACTCTGTCATGCCTATCGATACAAAGGAAAAAAATACGAGCGACTTGAGGAAAGTCTAGAATGAACCAAGTGGTTATTTCCTGGACAAACCAAGCTTATGCACCTATCAATGTAAATACTTGGGGGTAGGGGTATGTGCGGAAATAGGTGGGGACAGTAGTTATTGTCCTGAAGTGGGGGCTTTGAACGTTTATTGGACTTCCGAGCAGCATTTTATTGACTTTTAGTGACTCTTTTGACCATCTACAATTCCAGGGCAATTGAACAGTAAATCTCTCCTTTCAGTTAAAATCCCTCACCTATGCCCGCACCCCCCTTCCCGGGGATATGCATTGATAGGGGCATTACACTAGTACTAGGCCCAATCACAAAATAAGACAAATCAGGATAAATTTAGATCTCAAAATGCTTACTCCTGAATTAGAATTTTCTATTAACAGATTGGAGAAACTTTTCTCAACGTGCATAATGCGCGATTTGTTGGCTTAGTTATGATTCCTAACTTGCGCGCTGAGGTGAATTTGAGAACGAAGCACGTCCAACTATATTTTATGCGCGTCGTTCTCTGATTTTCTCTTCGACCGATCTTTAAAATCAGCAGCGATGCGTACTTACCGTTTGTAACGTAGCTTCCACGATACCTGGAGAGTTGAAATAAAATCTTATATAGGTCTAATTTGCTATTTTATAGCGTTTACAGTTCACAAAAAAAGCAAGCATCTGAAAGAAAACCCTTGCATCTCCCAAGAGGCGCGAAAAATTGTTGATTACTTCGCGCGCGAACTGACGCGCTTTCTCATTGGCCAAAAATGAACCAATCAAAAACTACAATATTTAGTTGTCTCTAGAGGTAGTCTGGGAAATCAAAGATGGCGGCCTCGTTGCTAACATAAACAATTTATTTCACCTGCCCGGAAAAATGGTAAAACACAAAGTCACGGTGAATTTTGGTCCTTATATGTCGTGTGGGATAGTGGAACATCGCACTGCACGTCTGGAAGGACTTCAAGGTACGTTAGTTTAACGAGATCACGTAACTATCCACGCACTGCTCTGTCTGATCATCGATGCAGGATTTTGTTTGTAGACTCGCTTCAATACCTATTTACATCTCGTAAATAACAATAACACTTTTATCGAATTCCTCGTTATTTAAGCAGTGATCCCGTTGTTCTGCAAACTTAACCTTTTCAACTTCAAGCCCTTTTGTTTTTTCTTTTTTTTGTTTTTTCTTTTTTTTTGGGGTGCCGCTGGATGCTTCAAACCCTGACCCTGTTTAGGACAAAAATATAATGTCAAACACCTACCTTGTTTAGGACAAAAGAAAACGTTTTTTGTACTACACCACTAATATCTATAATTACTGATGAACATTTCTGATCTTGGATATGCTTAAAACTTGAAAAGTCTTGAAGGCATTCCCTGTCTAGGAAGACTCCAGACCATGTTCAGAACTGAGGAGTCAAAAACCATACCATATTCAGCAGCACATCCCTGTATAGCACATATAAGGGAGTACCCCCTCAATTCACCCCCCCCCCCCCCCATACTTTAGACAGACATCTTAATTGGAATGGAATTTTTGTAATTCTTTGTTCTGTCATAGTGCTTTGGGAGTCCTCATGTCAGTTATAAAATTACTCTCCACAGCACTTTTGAGAAGTGAGGGCCACACGGTAGAATTTGTGAAAACTCCTGACCGGGATGATGTTGCATTGGTGGTTCATGGAGAAATAATATATCGCTGCAAAATTCAGGACCTGCAATATGGTACGTTGCAGTTAGCAAGCACAAAGTGACTTAGTTTTGCTGGTGGCTAAAAGAGTTTAATCATTACTACAGTGGAATGCCATTTTCTTAAGCCTCAAAGGGAATGGGAAATTATTAGTTAGAAACGATTTCAGAGTTCATGATATCAGTGAGTAAAATTGCAGTCCTTGACCAAGTGACACAGATCAAAGGGAGGGGGGGAAAGTATATTTATATTCCTTGCAACTTTGCAGGATAATTGTTGGGGTTACTCTGGTTATAACATTCATTAGAGTAGTGTTTTCTTTTCATTTTAGGAGGTGATGGAAAACTTGATCCAATATGTAAAGAAGCCCTTATAGCTGTCAACAAAGCCTATTGATATTGAACAAGTTATTTTATTTAAATAATTAAAAAGAATCAATATTTTCAGCTTTATTTGCCGTGTAAATGAGTAAAAAATTTCCAGAATTTGTAAAATTTCAACTTGTATGTTTGTACAAAAGAGTTCCCTGGTAGTGCTTGTGAAATAATTTTTTTGTCTTGTGATCTTGGTTTGTTTATTGAATAATAAACTGTGCTCATTAAGAAAAGTGTACAAAAATTGTTTTTGTACATTCTATTGGTTGCAAAGCCTGTAAATGAGTCTCTCTAGCGTTATTCAGAGTGAAAAAAAAGGGTTCAAGTGGGGCAATCTGAAGAGATAACCCAGGATACCCCCTTGCCAACTTTGATAACCCACGAGGCTCAAAGGTGCGAAATTAGAGAACAAAGTTTCTCTTGAAGATTCACGGCAACAGCATGAACGAAGTGTCAAATTGTTCTTAAGAAAACCCGAGTTCGTGCAGATATTTGTCATTTATTAACAACTTAAATGTATGCACTATTAAGGGGCCATGTTCGCCGATTTGACTTTGAAGCGATTTTTTGGTTAAAAAAGCATAGCTTTGAATTTGGTAAAAACCTTAGCAAAGTGACAAATGATTGCAGAACAAATAATATGAGGCTTGTGAGACGTCATGCTTTGCTCACGAGTGGTGGTTATTTCCCTACCAATGATGTAACCAAAATGCGCCAAGACAGATTCCAGAGTGACACGTTTTAGAAACTCTCTTGGTTCAAGTGTTTCCCAATCAAAACTCTTCCCTTCATGCTTGTTGTCTGCAAGCTTTCCTTGTCGATTCACTCGTGACCGTAATTACTTCCTCAATGTGAAGGAGGCATGGTAGCCTAATGGTCAGTGTGCTGGTCTCCGCATCGGATGGCCCATGTTCGAGCGCTGGCCAAGGCATTTACTCTCAGTGCCTGTCTTCACCCAGGTGTATAAATGGGTACAGGCAAAGTTACTGCTGGAGGGTAACCCTGCAATGAACTAGCATCCCATCCAGGGGGGAGAAGAAGTACTCTCTGTAGCTTCATGCTAAGGAAACCAAGAAATATAATGCTCCAGCCTGATGGACCACTTGGCACATGCGGATGCTATGAAGTGAAACAATATTATTGACAGCAACAACTACACACTAAAACAACATGTCTAAGAATATTATTGCACCACCAGCTCGTAATCTATGATGACAATTTGGACATGGTCTTGAAGGACACGTAAAGTGCTTGGGTATTGTGCAAGGCACTTCTTTCCAGAACAAATAATACCACAATGAAGCCGAAGGATGGTCTGAAATGTTATTAGAAGCAGCTAATAATTATTATTTGCTCAGCACTTTTGCCAGCTACCCTACCCATGTCATAATAAGTATACATCACGGCCGAGTAGGGGAATGGGGCTGATCACTAACAACACTAAAAAACCGAAGGCTATTTATGAATCGCACTATGCATCCATGATTAATAATGCAAGGTCATAAAGTCAGTTGGGTGAATGTGGGCGGGCAATTGCAAGTGGAGAAGCATTGGGTACCATCTCAACAAATGCCTTGGTATAAATTTTCACATTGTGTAAAAGCCCAGGATGATAGAGAAAGAATGTTATCAAAGATTTCTTTTATTAATTTAGTGTATCATTTCTCACATCATGACATGAAAATAATAAAAAAAAAAACACTATTTTCCTAATTTGCAGATTAATTTTCATTCACCAACCATGTGGTGTAACACCGGCTATTTAATTTGAATTGTTTGACTTCTTGAGTAAAATTGTGTGATAACACTTTGACACCAGCTTAATATTGTAGTTCGTAGACCTTAAATCTTGTTAGGCTAAAAATTATTCTTACACTCTTCCAATAAAATTCACTATTAATACATAATTATTGCTTGTAAGTCCATCTAAAGTTCTTAGTTTGTAAAGGAACAACAAACCAAATTAGAGATATAATACAATAATTAAATATTAACAGAAAACAGTTCTCAAGTAAAATGAGATTCTCTGTTTTGTGTCATGACGACACCTTTGAAGGGTTTTTGTTTTACTGTGATTAATTCAATTTAGTGTCAGCTAAAATGAGCATTTATTCCAGAGCTTGGTTTATCAGGTCTTCCTGTTCGGAATTGTGCTGATGTTTGTTACCAGTGGCAGTTGAGGCAGATGGTGCCCGACCAGCATAGCTGCAAAGAAGAAAACAAAAACAAGTTACGAATGAGAAGTTCATACAGAAGGACTTGTACAATCAGAACCAGTGGAGGTAACCCTGCCATGGACTAGCATCCCAACCAGGGGAAGAGTGGAAATACTCTCTGTCACTTCATGCTATGGAAACCTGGAAAAGCACCGGAACCAAAGAAATCAAACTAAAAACTAAGCCAATGACAGTAGTTTACCTGATCTTAACATTCTTTCCAACAGAGGTTACAATGCGTGGATGAACATAAGTCCAGTAGCCCATATTCATTGGCTCCTCTTGTGCCCACACAATCTCTGCATTGTCATACTTCTGGTACTCAGCCTTGATTAAGTCAAACGGGAATGGGCTTATCTGGAATCAACCACAAACCATCAGTGCAGGATCACCACATAATATTAAACTCAAGCTACAACTGACTATAGAATTAACCTAATATACTTCCTAGACTTGAATCCCCTTGCTTAATCCCCTTACGATGTAATGATAAATTAGAAAGAAGCACCTGAACACAGTAAGGTTTGGTTGGTGTCTTTTATACACATGTATTTAAAGTAACTGGTAGGGATTTCCACAACTTTAAAACAGCTTATACTTTAAAAGGGGGGGGGGGGGGGGGGGAACTCCACTGTTTATCAGATGTTGCTACAATGATTAAATCAAACAAAATAATTCCTGATTCCTGGCAAAAAGAAATAATAATAACTGTGATTATTTCCACATTACTGGTTGCCATAGTAACATCACATCCTGTTAAAAATACCTTTAATTTTCATTTTAAGTGTATATAACTCAAAAGTGGGCTCGTTGACCCCCATTTTTATTTTTGAATTTTGACGAGAATGTTAGTACAACCTGGGCGTTGTTTCAGAGCCATCTTAAACTTTGTAGTATAAGACCTGGAAACTGTTGTCAGGCACCTTACAATGGAATAATTTGACAAGTTGTAAAGTATCATGGCCAGGATATTTCAAAAAGCTAAGTACATCAAACCAAACAAATTTTATCTATTTGTTGATTAATTCTCATGCTGTATTAATAATTAGTAACCGCCTTTGAACAAGAAAATAAGTTTTCTTTTCCCAGCTACTGCTACCTCAAACACCAATACAATGAAATTCACAACCAATGTCAGTTTTCCTGCAAAATAAATCACAGCTTTTCTCTCATGGGTTAGCAAACAATTGGGTGCAAAACACCCTCTCATTGCACTAACCAGGTCGCAGTTCAAACCATGTACTTGCTCCACATAAACAAAGCTTAGATAGATAATTAGTGTTAAGAAACTGCAAAGCTAGTTTGCAAGCTCAAGAAGTTACTGAAAAATGATACCACAAATTCAGTGTAAAGGTACTGACTGTCAGGAGTTTTATTACGTGATTTGCTCCTTGACCTATTTTAGCCTGGAATCGCAATAGACTAGTCAAGAATAGTTGATGTCCAACACTGTTTTGTTGGTAACGTAGAAAATGCCTAGGTTTGGTAATGTATCAAAAATCAAGTACAGTTCTTATGCTACTGTTGAATGAAGTAAGTGAGTGGTAGACTTAAGGTAAGTCAAGATAATACTGATTTTAATTACCTGCTCAACACGACTGATGGCGATATCTTCTTCAAGTCCTCTCTTGCTACGTTCCTGGAGGAATAAAACAAACTTGGCAATCAAAACCTTCAAAGTGCATACAAACCCCCCAAAATTAATGTTGCAAATTGGAGAAGAGATATTTCCACCAGGGATGCATGTTGGAAGAAGGCACGGGTGAAGGAGGAGAAGGTGACAGGGGTGTGGCAGGATGGGATAAAAGAGGGATGTATGGTGATAAGGGAAGGGGGAAGATTGAAGATGGAGAGAACTTGGAGGGAAGTTGGAAGAGGGCAAGAAAACAGTGAAGGAGGTAAAGAGGAAGGGATGGAGGAGACAGACATATGGGAGGAGGAGTATGGATAAAGGAAGGTGACTGAGTCAAAAAGCTAAAAAAGATGACAATGAGGGCATGGTGGAAGAGGAAAAGAAATTAGTGAAGGAGGAGACAGGTGTGGAATGGGTAGAAGGGGTCTAAGGAAGGTGACGTCAAAGACATGGTGGAAGAGGAAAAGGGTGTAGAAGGGGCAAAGAGGAGGTAAGGGGAGAGGAAAAGAGGAATGGGAAATAGAAAAATAATAAAGACAAGGAGGACAGAAAGATAAGGGAGGGGGACTTAAAAAGGTAATTAATTAAAAGTCTACAATCCTGTTTGTTCAGAGCTCTCACCTTTGCCAGTTCATAGTAGACTTTGCCAGTACAAAGAAGAAGTTTGCGAACTTTCTCTGGATTATTTGATGCAGGACCAGCATCAGGAATTACGCGCTTAAATGATGTACCTGTGTATTCAAAACAAAGTGATTGTAACATTACCGGTATTTTTACACACGACTCAGTGAGAACAGTATTTTTTCATACCTTCCGTCATTTCATCAAGATGAGACCTGGCAGCTTCCAGTCGAAGAAGGCTTTTGGGTGTCAACAGTATGAGCTAAATACAAGTTTGCACATAATTATATAATTTAATTATATGAAATAAAGAGGATGCAAAGCAGGGGCAGATCCACGATTTCTTAGGAGGAGGTACACCACTTAAGAATGACGTAACTGACGGGTGATGTAAACAAATCATTTTAAAACCAAATAATCCAAACTAAGAAGAAGGCTTATGACTAGGGAATAACATAATGCAAACATAATAAACAGAATGCGAAAGAGAATAAAATGGACCCAGTGGGAATCTTGTGACCTATTTGGATGCCAGTAATTTGAAAATACTTGGAATGCGATTTAAAATGTTGAAGATCTGTGTGTGGTAGATCTGAAGCCACAAAACTAAACTTACGACATGGATGAATGTTGTAATCTTAATTAGCATAGATTTTTATGTGAAGTTTAAATCAAAAATGCTAGAAAATGCAACAGTTAACAAACTTACAGGCTTGCGGAAGTTCATTGCAATTTGACGCCGGAATATGTGGAAGACATTTGCAGGTGTACTGCAGTTAACAACCTGTTGAAATGATAAATATTTCACTACACTGGACTTTTACAATAAAAATTGGACAAAAACGACAACAAAAACAGTACATGAACTTGGATTTATGTATGAGTACTCACCTGCCAGTTTGTAGAATATAGCTGGTTAACTTCAAAGAGCTCATCAACTGTCTGTTGGCAAATGGAAAATTTAACATTATCATTATGAAGGAAGGAATGGTAAAGAAGGGAGAGACAGGACGAGGGACAGAGGAGGAAAGAAAGGACCAAGTAACTTTTTGAGGTTTGCCTAAAAAGAGAAAAACATACCGGAAAAACATCAGGATTGTCATTGCTCATCTGTAGAAACCTCTCTGGTCTGGCACTGGAATGCTCAGGTCCCTATGATTTTGATAAAATAATTCAAAACTTACACTAAAATCACAGAAAACCCCCCAAATTAATAAAACACTAGGTGCAAAAGGTTGTTTGCCCCAAATTACTTACCATTCCTTCATATCCATGCGGTAACATCATAGTAAGGCCACTCTGCCTTACCCACTTGTCTTGTCCACTGCTAACAAACTGGTCAATAATACACTAAAATGGAGAACAATGGTCGTGAATTTGCTGTTGTTTCCCGCTGGCTGAGGCACGAAATAAGCGGAAAACGTGTTTTTCTCAAACACACCTGGGAGTCTGGGTGCCAGCATGTGTGGGGGAAAGGGGATACAATATTGGTCACATGACTAATCAGATTGCCCAGTTTTCTTGTTGCCATTCATCTTGCCTGATCCCCCCCCCCCCCCCTGTCCAATCCACCAGGCCATTAGTCTTTGGTAGTTTTTTTCCCCACAAGATGGCTTTTTATTATGTCGCCCTTGTTGGACTGCAAATGTTTTCAGTTTTTCTCAGATTTTTACCTGGACTGGTTTTATCTGGTTGTCGACAGTGTTTTGTGATTTGTTTTTGACTTAAAGGGGCAGTCTCACGCTATTTTTGGTAACACATCAACAATCCAAGGGATGCTTTTCGGTTAATAGAAGTTGTGTGATAATGATGAAAATCCTTTGAAAGACTATCATAATGTATAGAAACTGTTTATAGATTTTTTGTGGGAGGATGGCCAAGATCGAGATTGATGCTAACTTGAAAACGTCGGGCCAACGTTTTCAAGTTTTCCCATTGCATCTAATATGAAATCAGTACTAGTTAACATTTTGCCTCGTCTTTCTGCTCTGAATTCACTTGATGTGATAAAATTAGTGATTTAGGAATGATTTGAGTATTGACTGAATGGGTAACCGAATGTTGTTTGCAATTTACATTTTGTTGGTTTTGTCATATTGTTTGTCAATCTTACATTTTATGGTCCAATAAAGGTCAGGCTGCATTGTTCGCCACAGACCTACACTGCTGGTAACATTCCGAACCTGAGCCACTCGATCAAACATTGATCACACAAAACAATAAGTTCAGTGGGTACAGTGGACTAGTGCAATGGTCCAGTGTGTTGAACTCTACCAGACCAGTTTACAGGTGAACCTAGCATTAACAATATCTTGCTTGGTCTTTGCATCATGTTACTTGATGTCAGTATCACCTAACACCTTTAACTTGGATCCTCTTCGAAATGATACAACTAGTCGAGAGTAATTATACATAAGATATTGATCACTAGTATATACTAAGCAGTGGATAACGTTTTTGGTGCGCTCTGATTGGCTATTGAAACATGGGATATCCTTTGCTATTCACCTCACAGCAACTCGCGAGCCTCTTAGACCCTCGCGTGAATAACTGAGTTGAATTAATGAGTTGAAACAATTATTTTCGAGCTATATTATCTCACTGTTTTAACGTATACTAAAACAACTAATATTCACCTTAGTGTCTGTGGACAGCGTTGAATATTTACCTACGGCTTGGTAAATATCCACCACTAGCCAGTACCACTTTGGCGAATAGTTGTTGACAATACCTGTGCAGTATTATTGAAGTCTCCAAACTGAGCCTCCCAACAGACAAGTGCAAATGGATTGGTCATACTAAAACCCAACTCAAAACCTGCAAAAACAAAATAATGCACATATGAATATTTTATGGCACCTGCATACTCAGATAAATTCCAAAATGAACTTTGGCACAAACCACGTAACTCATTGCATTCTAAAGAACTATCATGCCATTGACAGATAAAAGAAATATATGTCTCAAATTGGTAACTTCCTCTATGCTTTGGCATTGCAATCACTTCTTGTGACATCTGTTCAAAATTAACTTATGTTAAAACTCTGGAACGGAGAGTTGCACAAAATGCATGACAATCGCATTGTCAAATTTGGCGCTGGCTCATGAGGCCGCCAGATGAATTAATACAAAGTTCAGTCCACTCGTAGTGCCTCGGAAGAACATGACAAAATATACGATCCCATTCAATGAGTTTCACGTCAAACTTGGGTGTTTCCCTTCACAGCTTAATTCAATCCGGATCCATATCTATCTTGAAAACAAATTTGATTAAGTTGTTGCTTACTTCTGAGAACTACCAAAGACTGTAGTTTGAGCGATTGAAGTTGTCGTTGAAAGTTTTCAACAAGCGCGCATGATGGCGTCATACTATGTCATATGTTTCCATGCATTATTTGACCGTGAATATTAGCCAATGAGCGTACGAGAATTTCTGCAGTTATGGTAAAAATATATACTGAGGAAGTCGATAGATTTGTTTTGTGGGGGAAGGGAAGGCAACAACAGGAGTTTAACAAGGATCCTATTCCAAAGAAGTAGTAATACCCCTAGTTGTGCTATTTTTGTAACTTTTGTTCTAAGCATCACCACTGAAAAGCAAACAAGCTTCATGAACATACCTAGCACAGCATATTCTGATAAGGAGCTATTGCAAACAGTGTAGATGGCTTGATCAGCACTAAGGTCATTCAGAGGACAGTATGTCACTTTATCCTTGTCTTGGTGATGGAGGATATGATGACGATGGCTACAAAATTATGAAAAAATCCTATTTATTTAGAAATATCAAAATCCTTAAATTTACTTCCAACTCAGGAGACAGATTGAAATATACTTTTCTCCAAGGACTGACTGAACCTGGGGAGTTTTCTTAACCCTTCCAAGGGGTACAAAGACTTGGGCCAAGATGCAGTGTTTTTCTTATACTGATGACTTAACACCAAAGACTTGCAGCCAAGGAACAACCAAACATATGGATTCTCTCAATAGCTACTACACATGTGTCAAACTGTCTCACCAAATGAAATGATCTACTCTTGATGCTGACGTTTTGTTCCGATTTGTAACAAAAGAGCATCAGGATTTGGAACCAAGACATGTGGCCATGCAGATGCTCTTTATAAATAAAGTTGTCCGGGAATGAAAACGATTGGTTGAAGCTGCACACTCACAGCTGGTCAATTTGTCTGATGCCTGGCTCTTAACGAAACCACTACTGGTGTGCTGTTTGATTTGTCCTGAAGGTTAAATCTCCACCAGAACATTTTGTCACTAATCCAGCAAGTGTTTTTTTTACCTGAACGTTCCTCTTTCCACGTCCTGCCCGCTGAGCCTGACATGCACACCCTCCTGGAGAAGAGAGCCGAATGCCAGAGCCTCGCCCATTGCCCAGTCCACATAACCTTTCTCCAGCAAGTCATGGCGAGCCTTCAGGACTCGACGGAGTCCTGAAAGAACATTCATATAAGCATGTTTGGACAACAGTTTTAAATAATATTACTCAAAGTTTTTAATGTTCTGACAGCATTAGGGTAAGGTAAAGTCAGCATATGAGCCTTGTGGCCCATCAGGCCAGAGCTTATCAAGGAGGTGTATAATCAGTTATTGGGGTATTAATCTTCAGGCGATAATATTTACCTCCATGAACCTTGAAGTCTCCACCAGGGGTAGTACTAAACACATTTCCAATTTGCTTCAGAGTGTCAAGAGGAACTCCTGTTGGTCTCACAGGCAGAGAAGGTGTATAGCCTCTCTTGAAAAACCCTGTTGCAAAAGATCAACTTCAGTTACAACAACTATAGGTCTATTCCATTATAGTTCTAGTGGAAGCTACCTTATAAGTACCTGCCAGATCAACATGTAAAGCTATGATCTTTGATACAAATGTAACATAGTTTTACAGTTTGTAACCCTGTGCCGGCCAAAACTGGCCATGACAAACATAGCCCTTTGTTCCGCTTTTGATGTCATCATCTTTCAGCAAAAAAGGCATCACTTATACTTAATCTCTGCAGGAGAAAAAGATCTGTCCACTGATAACAGATCAGAGTGACAGAGTTAATTGAACATGAAATACACAAAAAAATGCTTAGAAATTTGAGAGAAAACCTCAGAGCAAAAATTGCCTCACAACTACCCTCAGCTTCTTCATGGCAAGAGCTTCCAGTTTGGATGACGCTTTATCAGGAATTTTTGGACAGAAGTAGGAATTTAAAGGGATACCTATTTTGGTCAAAGCTGATGACAGAAGAAGCAGAAGAAAGGTCAACGTTGGTCACGGGCAGGCAACACGGCACAGGAGCCAATGGGTTAAAGAGACAGATAAAACACTTCTGAACATTTAATAAAAAGTTAAAATTTTTGCTCTTTTCAACCCTTAAAACTGTGGTAAGAGACCTTAAACCACCTTAGATCAGCTGCAGTAATTAAGTCAACACTGTATGCAAAATATATGCTATACACTGTGACAAATAGATTTTAAGAACACAAGGAGGCTTTGGACACTGAGCTAGGCAGAAGTACAATGGACTAAATAATAAATTACCGAATTTCTCAAAACAAGACGCACCTTTCCATGGTGAATCAAGCCAATCCTTGTTTAACAATACCCGCTTATCAGACTTTGCTTCAACAAAAGCCTCTTCACAGATCTTGTCATAATTAGCTTTCTCTTCCTAAAAAAGCAAAATACAATACATGGCTGGAAGCTTATGCTTGCCTTCTAAAGACCTTCTGCAAATTAAAGTGGCTAAAATTTATTTTGTTGTCTGGTCAAGTTTCTTAAAATTTTGATAGTGACACTTTAATGGCAGGATATTTTATATTATTCTGCAATGTTTAACTGTTAAATGGCTCAATGCCTGCAAAGTAGTAAATAACAAATTTTAGAGACTAATGTGAAAAAACCACACTGGCCTGTCTAGTCTTGTTTACATGTTTTTGGCAATAATAATTATACAGTAAAATACCTGCAACTATACATTAGATAGGGGTATAGCCTTAAAACTACATATTACATTGATTTATGTCAACATAATCTTAAGGGAAAGTAATGTACAGTTGTGTTATTCATGATAATGATTGTTTATTTTTTCCAAGCATCAAAGCGGGCCGGAATCCTAAATCCTCGAATTTGATTGGCTAATCACGCACACGTAACCGGTTCAGCTTTTTACGATACGGCCCACGGGCCGGATTTTTTTCCCGCTCATGGCAATTGATGCAAAACTCTTGCGGCGAGACGAGTTTTGCTCACAAAAAAATCGATGTTGTTGTTCACCCACCTTTGTAAATGAAAGGAAAAATTAGCACTGGAATTAAAGGCCTTGAAGTTCTCCAAAAGGCGAGTATTCATTTTATTTATTACAGAATCAAGTTTTAGTTCACGGCCGTTTGCCGATCGTTGTTTGTTCGTTCGCACTGATTTTCATGCCAGTTGTATTTCACTGCAAGTTGCCGGTTTTCAGACTCCAGTTAGAATTTAAAACGCCGTGTTTCTATGCTACATTTTTTCAAAACCGAACTCCATTTTCTATCAAGAAGAGGAGGTGTCTTCATAAATAACAGTGAAATTAATATTCATAGTATATTTTGCCGTACACAGGCAGCCATAAGACTTACTACAAACGTACAGGAAATTCGCCGAAATTCGCTAACTGTCTATCGAAATAAATGCTGTTAGAATCAAACAAATGAGTATAAATTCTTTAAATGCGAATGTCTGTAGCTGGAAAATGTGTCTTGAAGTGCTTTTCATTCAGATAACGAAGCTTGAAAAATGTCTTAACAAACGGCAATCGATTTTCAGTTCAAAGTATTTCCATGGATAAAACTTATTTTTATCCAGTTTTTATAATCTGTTTTGGTGCTAGATTTGTACTTTTTAATTCTCCTTTCTTTGTTGCTGAAGTTTCGGCGAGTATGGTTCATTGTAGTAAAATAATTCTTAGCAGCATAAAATGCATACTGTGAAAACAAAGTGATTTTCGCCGCTCGGCTCAACTGGATGCGCGCGTAAACAAAGATTTTCAAACACTTTATGATTTCTTGCCCCAAAAAAATTAAAGTAGGGAAAAAATTATAAATAAGTTATTTACCGGCTAAGGTTGGTCCGTATGGTGAAAAACTGTGACCTCTGACTTGAAAATGCTGCCCTCGGCCTGCGGTCACAGTTTTTCACCATACGGACCTCCCAGCTGGCAAATAACATATATATCTTTCAGGGGCAAGACCCATATTTGAATTGGGCCTATATAGTAAGAGCTTGAATGCGTTTCTTCTTGCTAGGGTTAGACACATTGTGCTCAAAATTTGGGCATTATGTTTTAGAGTGTCACGTTCCAGCACGCCACTGTGCCTCCCATATGGTAAACAAAGCTAATGAGTTTATACTGGCACCGCCGCACGTACCTGGACCCATTCCTCAGTGACCACGCCCTCCTCAGTAAGTTTCTTTGCATATAAATCCAAGATGCCGTTCTTTTTGGCAATGTTCTTATACATGATTGGTTGGGTGAACATTGGATTATCACCTTCATTGTGACCATGACGGCGATAACACACCTAAAAAGTACCGAAAACAGACATACATCACCACATGGAAACAAAAAATTCAGTTGGGATCCTCTCAAAATGTATGTTTCTGTTACTGACTACTGTAGATTTCTTTTTTCACTACAAATTATCACTTGAACAACAACATTGTGAAAATAAAGCCAGGTGAATTGCAAACCCCAAGACAAGATATTCATGAAAAGTGCATGATAATTGTTTCTCTCAACTAGTTTTGTCCAATATCGTAGCTTAAAAAGTTTGGTGAGACATCAAGACTGTCAAAGGTGCTTGCAAGTCATACTTAAACTTTCAATTTCAAAAATCAACTTTTTAATAATTATTATCATGTATTTATTTACAAAGAAAGGAGCAACTGCCAAAACAAAAGCTGATCGTACCAAATCAATAACAACATCTTTTCCAAACTCTGCTCTCCACTCTGCTGCAACCTTACAGACATGCATCACAGCTTCAGGATCATCGGCATTGACATGAAAGATAGGGGCATCTACAACCTGATGAAAGAATGCATCAAAATATTAAACCAAGAGAAAATAATTCTGTAAAATTTCAAAATTAATTTAATTAACAAACAGAACTTACAGGGGGTGAGAACTTTAACAAACGCTGTTTGAGCAATTCTACTACATGTGTGTAGAAGGTAGTCCCGAAACAGGCCTGCTTAGTATTGACCACCCCCCCCCCCCCCCCACCCATAGAACTTGCTTTTCAGCTACACATTTAGACAGATAGGTGTCCCACAGATGCCTCCTTTGAAGAGAAAATTAATATGAGCTGTAGTATTTAGAGTTATTTTTTTGCCAGTTTGGAAATCTGCAAATAAATTCGCACATTAAAGGTGGAGTCAGCCAAACTATGGTTAAAATCCTGTCAATTTAGTGCAAAACCCATAGAACGAGAACTTAAAATTGTGTTATGTACAGTTGAATTCTCATAAATCGAAGCAATAATAACTTGAACCTCCCACAAACTTACATGTAACCCTCGTTTGATATCCCTGGGGGAAATTTTCGTACTCATTTTAATCTTTTAAATACCTCAAACATCCCAATACCTCAAAGGTTCAGGAATCAAAGTGTATAATGAAATACTGAATGACTGACATAGTAGAAATAAGACAACAAACCTTGGCAACATCGGTACAGTAAGGAGATGAACGGGCAACTCTTGGATCAGTTGTGAAACCAATCTACAGATAGAAGTGAAATTATATCAAACAAAATTGTTGTCACAACCAAAACATGATTGCACATTAAAATTCATAACCAATAGAGGAGGTTGGGGATTGATGCGTGTACGGATGGTGGGACCGAGTGCTACTTGCCTGAAAGGGAGGGGAAGGGCAGGGGAGAACAGCACAAAGGCTTCGCAAAAACAAACAAACATACATGATTGCACATTTATAGAGCTTGTTACAATAGGAATCTGCAATTTACATGTGCATTATTGTGTTCTTTCTTGGCCATCCTCTTACAAACTGTCTTATAAAGTTAATGGTAAGTAAAATTTTTCCCAATAATTCAGATAATTTGCCATTAATAATTGCTACAATTATGGAACCTTTCAGTTAGAAGCAAACTCCAAAGTTCAAAATGCAAAGTTTTTTTTTGTTGCCATCTTAATTATAGACCTTGAAAAACAGCAAAAAAAATAATGTATCAAAATCTGGCAATGACAAACAACAGATGTGCCCTTTTTGAAATGGTTGAGTTGAACTTCTGTTTGATGAATGGACTGATTAATAGATAATTGACAACTGCTGATTGAGCATAGTTTACATGTTATTTAAAGGTGCAACAAAAAAAAAAATTGTAAATGCTCTTGACTACTGGTCCAATTTAGGTTCCTTAAATCAATCACAAATTGTATCCACAAACCTAATACTCTAACAACAGATAAACTTTCAAGCGAGTTTCAATTCAGTATCATAAAACCAAAACCAAGAAAAATAACTTTGGCCAATCACAAAGGACGGAGACGATCCAGTGAACAACTCAAAACTCAAAGTAATTACACGTAGCCGGGACAAAATGCAGGAAAACAAGTTTGCAGGCGCGGGTCACGATTGGTTTTCATGGTTTCACTTCTGATTGGTTAAAGAAGTGGTGCCAGATTTTTAAGCCAATCACTGCGCATAGTAATGCAAAACCAATGCTAATTACGTTTGGCACTCAACTGAAAACCGCTCTATTTTTATTTGGTAAGTTATTACTTACCTGGTTGTTTACAACAACGTGTATAGTACCATGTGTTGTATATTGAGGCAGTGCACTCAAATGGAATGTCTCATACACCACGCCTTGCCCAGAAAATGCTGCGTCACCATGAATGAGGAGGCTCATCACCTTTGAAACAAAACAAACAAACAAAATTCACTGTGAATGTAATTACACAAATTTATTTATAAAATTAACATTACATACGGGTACATGTACTAGGCTTGCTTATTGGAGGAACGGAGGCCTAATGGTTAGTGTGATGGACTTCGGATCAAACAATGCGAGTTTGTTCGTTTGAGCTTTGATCGGGGCACTACGTAGTGTTCTTAATTTATTGTTACATTTCTTTTCGTTCTTTAATTTATGTATTTTCTAATTTTTTTATTAAATATTGTTAATTTTAAAGGTCATAATTTCTGTAAATAGTGTAAAACAACAAAAAAAAAATGTGAAAGCTGAAATCTTCACCAGGTGTATAAATGGGTACAGGGCGAATTTAATGCTGGGAGTAACTCTGCGATGGAATAGCATCCTATCCAGGAGAGAGTATTATTACTCCCAGTCGCTCTGTGCTACAGAATCCGGGATAAGCTACGGTGGTATGGGCCACTAGACTCGATGCAGAATTTACCTTGTACTAGGCTTGAAATGAAAGGATCTTCTGCATCATAAATGCTGCAGTTTTCAATTATACAACATAAACCAAAACCGATTGAAAGTAATAATTATTGTTATGGTCAATCTCAAAGGACACAGACAATCAAGTGTGCCAGTCAAAACTTAAAGCAAATACACGCAGCTGGCACAAAGTATGGGAAAATGCATGAGCAAGTCATGGTCTTAGTTTGACTTGTGATTAGTTGAGAAGGTCTCAATAAGCAAATGGAAAGACTTTGCTGCTCAAGTCAAAACAACCTTATCATAGCATAAAACAAGCATTGGGAGGTTTCTTCTTGTGGTTTGCTTGCTTTGCGCTACAACTGCTACATGTGGGAGGTGCAGTGGCCTGATGGTTAGTGCGCTGGACTCCGGATCGGACGGTCCGTGTTCAAGTCTCTAGCCGGGGCACTGCGTTGTGTTCTTGGGCAAGACACATTACTCTCACAGTGCCTCTCTTCACCCAGGTGTATAAATGGGTACCGGCGAATTTACTGCTGGGGGGTAACCCTGCGACGGACTAGCATCCCATCCAGGGGGGAGTAGAAATACTCTCTGTCACTTCATGCTACAGAAACTGGGATAAGCTCGAGCCTGATGGGCCACTAGGCCCGACTGCAGACTTACCTTACCCTGCTACATGGAGACTGCAATTTTCACTGCTGCTTACAGAGAACACTGCAGTACCGGTATTTATTATTTTTTAAAATAACTTACAGGTACTGAAAAATTATTAAAATCATGATTATATATTATTAAATTTCTTATATTCACCTTTTTCCCCTGTGTATCTCCTCTGTAGAACTGCTCTGATCTGGTTTTTCCTTCAACCACAGGATCCACCGCTAAAGAACAATTTGATTGATTAAATTACCACATGCAGGGACAATACATCTCAAAGAAATACAAGATTCTTAGCTGAGCTCCTCCTAATCAACATCTCATATAGGCAGACACTTCTCATAAGCAGACACCTAGTTGAGGGGGACACTGGGGGTTTGCGGTGTTGGTCATCTTTTTGTGTGGTGTTATGGTGAATAAAATCCCAGCTCAAGGTGTTGTGGTCATCTCAAGCCCTATGAATCCCGGTAAATTATGCTTTGCAGACAAAATAAAAGCAGGCAAAAGCCACAGGAGATTTAATTAGCCGTGGTGACCTAATGATTCATTGGCAAGCTACAATGTAGTCTCCGGATTCGACGGTCCAGGATTGAGCCCTGGCCAAGGCACTGTGTTGTGTTCTTGGGCAAGACATTTAACTCTCACAGTGCCGATGAAACAATGCTGGCGGTAATCCTGCGATGGACTAGCATCCCATCAGAAATATTCCTAGCTGCTTAATGCTACAGAAAGCTCCAGCAGCATGGGCCACTTGGTACGAGGTAAACAAAGAATATCTTTTTCACACTTTGCACTTCTAGCTCTTGTTGGTGCGCTTGCATTGGCACACGTGTTCATTCAGAAAAGGCAGATAATTCACAGCAACAGAGAAAACCATCAGTGGACAACCGAGATTTCTAGAGTGTAGCTTGGTCAATAGTGTGTTTGGTAGCATTTGTACTCGCATAACTTGTTTAGGTTTGATTGTCGCTGACTACCACCCTAACCGAAACAAAAAAATTAACACTAAATTTCTAACCCACATGATTGTAAAATTGGTAAACATTTCTCTTATTTAGTTAAGTGGATATTATTTTTGGTCCCTAGCATGTCTGCAATGTATAACAAGTGTAACTGGCATTTGAATTATTTACAATAGACAATATTCGTATTCTCCGACGGCCCTGGGGCGAAAGCCTTCTGAACATGAATGCAACGCTAATGCAGGGAACAAAGAAACAGGAGGAAAATTACAGCTCGGGAGTTTCTAAGTGATCTGCAGGTTAGAGGAATACCTTAATCAAGCAAACATGCAAAAAGATTTGGTAGGAGTGATCGAGAAGATTCACAGATTAATTGATCTGACAGGAGATTGCGAGTCAGTCGGGAGTCAATATCCCCAATCTGCAGCGAAATACTTTTTAACTATTTTGTCAAAAAAAATTGCTGAACTGATTCTGTTTAGCCTTTGATAACCATCTGATTTTGCTTCCACCAAAAGGGGGAAAATACTGGAGAAACTACAAGTAAATATATTTCTCATTAGCCGGCACATTTCTTTGATTGCTAAACGCCTAAACTGACCAAACCTTCCACATTCGCGTTGAGCCAAAAACATCAAACCTTCCGTTCAAAAACAAGCTTTTCATTTTACTTTAGCGATATTGGTGTCCATAGTTTGAAGATCAATTAATTTTCTCTCTGCAAAAAATGTCTATAAGTTAACAGAATTGTAAATAGAAGAAAGTAAACAACTTCTGTGCGTGTCGAGTACGAGTAGCCGTTCGAGCCTTCTCTGTCACTACTGGTATTCCTCTTACCTGTAGATCACTTTTATAAGCTCCAAAACATTGAAGCATTTTAATGCTGTTTTGGTTTTCCGGCACCCGAGCTGTAATTTTCCTCATGTTTCTTTGTATTTTCGAGAGAAGTTCCTCGCATTAGCCTCGCGTTCATGTTTAGAAGGCTCTCGCCCCACGGCCGTTGAGGAATACGAATATTGTCTAGTCCTTACTTAATTTCACTACAAGCAATTTTGCAGAGTGCCACCTTTTATGTAAACATTAAAATTACTTTAGTTTAGTGAATTTTGTATTTAACTGTCGTACAATTTTCCAGTTAAAGAAAAAGACGTGGTAAACCTTCCAAATGAGAGGGATTGGCGACAACAGCCAAGCGCATGATTTTGTTGGTTGCTCTGTTCAGGAGTTCATGTGACATCCCCAGGTGATATTTTACATCCCCTGATCCCTAAAATAAAGTAAACAAAAATAACAGCTTCAGAAAGAGACACAAACCACATTCTCAGGAAACTATGTACTTGTTACCTTGGCAAAACATGCCTCTCCTGACAGGGCTCGACACCAGCTAGTCAAAGACTAGTAATATTAGGTTTTAGCTACTACCAGGGCCCGTACAATTTTTCAGGCCTTACAACTGCGGTCACCCAAACGTTTTTTAAGCCAATCAAGACCCAAGTACAAAACAAAAGAATCAGAGTTTTTTCATCAGCAGAGCAATCACAATGCAGACAGAAAATTTACCACTGATGAAAAAGCTTCGATTTGTTTGTTCTGAACATTTCTTGTGATTGGTTAAAAAATGTTGAGTGGCCCCAGTTCAGTTAGTTGCACTGTAAATTCAAGGACTTTACAGGGACTTTCCAGGACCTCTTTTTGGCTCAATGTATATGTGCGAGGGTAACAAGAGCACTGGGAACAAAAATTTTACACATTTTGTTAGCAATTCAAGGCGCCTATACTCTGTTTACATGAGTATTTGCTTCACCGGCTTTCAGTACTTTAAAATGTGAAAGCATGGATATTTTATCGATGTTGTTCAAAATGCAAGAACTTTCAAGGATCAAAAACCAATTTCAAGTACTTTCAAGGCCTTGAAATCAAACTCTGAAATTCAAGGCTTTTTCAAGGATTTTGAAGTAACGTATGAACCCTGTACTACAATACGTTTTTACATTCATACTAGCCACTTTGCCTAGTGATGAAAAAAGACAAAAATCAAGGAAAATAGCCATTCAACAGTTCTTGATAGTAAGAAATCAGTATAATATTATGTCTGACAGGTGAAAGAAAAGCATTGTTAGGTGGTTAAATCCAACCAGGCTCTTAGCCAGATGGGCATACAGGTATCCAGTGGATGGCTACTTTTTAAAGAAAATTGTTTTATTGGTGACCCTGTAAACATACTTCATCAGAAGCCTCTAGCGTCGGATCAAACTGTGTAAAGATCTGCTCCAGAGATTTACGGCAAACGTTGGCCAGAACATTCAGTCTTCCCCTGTGAGGCATCCCCATGATGATGCTCTCAACACCAAGTTCACTTGACTTGTCAATAATCATCTTCAATGCTGGGATCAGAGTCTCGCAACCCTCAATGCCAAAACGTTTCTCTGATGACCACTTCTTGGCTAGGAAAGCCTCAAACCTAGAAATTATTCAGAAAAAAGAAAATGCAAGGGGAAAACTGGGAAAGGGTGTCTAAAGTTGGACTCGCTACGATGCCTCATGGGCATTAAACACCGGAATTACTTTTAATTCATTATGCCACTAAATAGGATCTAGATAAGTTGTTTCTCAGTGTTTACTCAAATAGGGTAAGAGCTGCTCCCGAATTTCTACTCCATCATTTCTCGCTTCAGAATAATTATATTCTTGCAATACATAGTTCTGCATGTTAGTTACTGTTCAATCTGCATTCTGAATGAAAAAAAAAGAAAGAAAATCATTCTTTGTCTGATTTGGTATATCATTAAGCACCGCCCTTGAATAAGCACCGCATCTGAGTCTGACGCAAAAAAAAAATCAAATAAGCACCGCAGAGTAAATACGGTATTCAACAAAAAAGGAACAGATTTCAAGAGATTTTTTCAGGAGTGATGTAAATCTTTCACAGTTTTTCTTTGGTTTTATATTATTATTTTATTCAAACTTATAAAAGCTAATAGTTGAATGAATTCATGGAAGCTATGTTTGCTATTTTTTAGCAGTGAATGCTTCAGCTAATAATATTATTATTATCCTACATTTTATGCACAGATAAAAGGTTAAACTAAGCTAAGCAACACAGTTCATTTGTTTCCATACCCAGTTGAGCGAATGAGCCTCTTCAACAAAACCCTTTTGTCTTCAGCATCCACCGTTACAATTCCAGGAGTCTCAAACCGCTTTCTAATCCAGTCACCTTAAGTTGAAAGTTTTACAAAAAGGACTTATTATACAATAACAGCAATAAAAATTTCATCTTTCATCATTTTTCAATAGGAAAGTTCATCTACCCTGACTGCTGAAAACTCTAACTTGTGTAGAGTTTAAAGTATGCATGAAACAAAATTTCACCACTGTTCAATGTTTCCTTTTTATCTTAAAGTGGTAGGAACATTATTTTTAAGGCCCCGGATGTTACCCATTTCATGATATAACTCTAGTCAAGGACCTGAGCTCTAGTTAAGGATTGTGACGCCATTTGTGTGTATGCAGCTTAGCATGCCTCTCAATTCAAAGCTACAAGGATATTAAGACCACAGTTGGGGAACCTCCTCAATGGAATATATTTCCTGAGCCCACCGGCCAAGCAAAACTTTCCCTTCTCTGCCATGCAACCTTTAACATCACCACAAGGGATTTTTTTGGTCACAGGAAAAATGTCACAAATTTTACGCCCCAGATTGAAAAATGATATAAGGGGGATATACATGTACATGTAAACTACATTTACTAACTAAAAGTCAAAAGAATGTGGAAGTAAATTTTAATTTCATACAAGAGTTATGTAATGCATAGTACGCAACATGTATAACATGATCATAGATGTTTGAAAGTTACCTGGAAACAACATCATTAATTTTGAACAAATGTTTGCCTCCTGTCAGACAAAGTGTGCATTATGAAAACCACTGTGGTGAGTACGATGCAAGCCCCAGGATTTCACAGTTACTTCTGGTATCATATTGCTACTGTGCTTGTAAACTGACAGAACCGAAAAATCATTTCCCACTGACATATTCAACCTTACCAGTCCCACAAAATTCACTTAATATGAGCTTTTTTCTACTGTAGCTGTCAACAATAGGGTAGCATTTCTTTTGTTATAAGTCTGGTTATATTTAAACTGAAACATTGTTTTAATTAATGTTCGCTCGTCAGCCATCTTGTATCATGGTCATTTAGCAGTGATTTCACAGTACAAACAAATGGTGGTGGTCAAAAATTATCACTCTTACAAAATTTGCAACAAACGTTTCACTTGACTATGCTTCCTAGTCAATTTTTATGACTTTTGAACCATTTTGCCCATTCCCTTGTTTCTCTTTGTCTCCTGATGTTACCTTTCTGATTCATCTTATCTCGGTAGGGATCATGTAAACAACAGCTTCAGTCTTCAGTAAGGTGCAGTCAGCGTTGATGCCATTTCAATGTTGATTTATTCTTTCATTGCTCTCTTGTAGGTTGGTTGGTCGCATCTTCGATATGCTTTAATGTGACTGCGCGATGCACTTAAGGTGGCTTACTACAGTTTTTCGAGACTTGAGAGCGCGCGCTATGGCAGTCTACCTGATGTCGATATTGCTCGCGCAGACGAAAATTGTGTTAGCAAGGAACAAAACAAGTTTCCGCAATTTTATGGCTTTAAACCAACTTGGTATACAAGAAAAGGTTTCAATATAGTTTCAAACATGTGCTTAAACATCGGACAGGTAAAATATGATAAGAAAGTTAGATAAGCAACCAACAGAAAAGTTCTAATTTTGTCTTGAACGCACGCAATGCATGGCGTCACGTGAGCGCGTGCTAAAATAAAAGGGAATGCACAGTTAAATTCTCGTCCAAGGTTGTGAAAACCTGTTTTTGACTTAAAATGTCTTGAAAACCTGCCGTACAACTGATGATGAAACTTTCACAATTTATGTATATGGATGAGCCACGTCCACAGCCAAAATTTTAAAGAAATCTGTAATACAGATTTTGAGCTATTTTTTGAAAGGGCAAACTATCACATTTTCCTATTTTGTGAAAAATCTGCCTTACAGATTTTTATTTTATTTTGTATGAATGTTTAATTAATGCTACGTTTTAAATTGTGAAATTTTGAGGTAGGGTCATACGGCTAGATTTTGAGAAAAATGCTGTTGAAACTGCTAGTGCCCAGTCCACTCTTAAGCGCTCGGTCATTCATTTTGGCTGTTTGTTAGCATTTTTATTGTTCAAATGTTGCATTTCATGGTTGTTGGCTGTAAAAAGACATTAAAAAGATAAAGTTAAAACATTTTTGAACATTTTACAAAAGATTTTAAAGTTGAGTTCTTTTAACTGCTCAAAACTGTAGTAAGCCACCTAAGAGCTATACGACTATGTGTGCCTTTCATCATTTGACTAAGTAACAGCGCAATGCAGTTCCAGTCAAGACCCGCATTTGATCCTTGCTCACCATAGAGTCTCCAGTAGCTCAGTGGTTAGAGCATCCGACTAGATCACAGAGGGTCGTAGGTTCAAATCCTATCTGGGACTCGGATTTTTTCCGAGTTTCCGTTGATGCCATTTATTGTTCAATTGGCAAACCTTGAATGGAAATAAAACGTCAATCCAAAAGATTTAATCTCGCTTTTCAAAGAGTTTATCCGTCTTCGATTTCAAGGTGACTGGCACTCTGTGGTATGAAATAACTGGTGTTTTCAAGTGTGTACATGATTACTAAGCTAAAAATTTGGTACAGACAAGCTTTGTCAAGATTTTTGGTAGCACCAAACAAAATTAATCAGACAAGTGTGGGCGACCATCGTTGTTGTTCAAAATGTTTTCCCATAAATTTTCAGATCAATCATCATTTCTGAGAAAACCATTGCCCACCCCATCCCTAAAGTCATAAGGCTAGGGGAGGGGTGGGTGTGGGTTTTCCCAGGACCAATGATTGATTCAAACTTTAACAGAACCAAAAGTTAGTTACTGATGGGTTTCCATGATCTTTGGGCAAGGAACCAAAAAATTGTTATCCATGAGATTTGAAATCCTAGGGCTTGCAATGATTGTGAATGTGGTCCGAAAATATTTACATGTGTTGCTGGCTTGTTTGACTGCCTGACTGTCATCAAAATATGCTATAAGTCTGTTAACCATCAGGTTTTTCAACAGTACATGTACTTACATTTAGCTTTCTCAGGAATGAACATGTAATCCAGCCCAATGTGCCTACAATATGCAGTCTAAAGAAGATAAAACAGAGATCTGATCTTCAAACAACGGAAGACAAAATCTTACTTAAGGTGGATGCTACCAGTTTTCAGGTTTTTGACTGTCTACACTTTGGAAGAAAAGAGCAAAATATCAGTCCAAGGCCATAACAAAATGCTCGTATGATTCAATTCCATATTTTGTTCTTGACCAAAAATAACAAGTATTTCGTCATCAGTTGTCACCATGGTAACGGTACTTGATGATTATTCGGACCTACTTTTCAGCTTCTGGTGCATAAAACTTGAAAACCAACCTGGTGACCCCCATTTTTTTTCACGTTATCACTTTTGGCATTTGAAAAGGAAACTGTATAATAATTTTAACAAAATTCTACGAAGCGGATTTTTTTATAAACGTGAAAAAAGGCAATTTGTGAGTAGAGAAAAATTAGTCTGACGTTTCCTCTTAGTAAGGGGAAAACATTGAAACAATAAAAAAATAGGGTCACCGGGCTTGTTCTCTCGGAAAAGCCTTCGCGAGTTCAACAATATCCACGCGCGTCGTCACGCACTTCAAAATCTTGACTTTATATGACTGGCATTTACTCATGCTCAGTTTTGACTATCGCTGACCTATTCGCGTTCATACGCGCGCGACCACGCACTTACCGTTGATTTGTTTTCTTTGGTCTTCGACACGACTTTGAGGATCATCTTCGAGAATCTCGACTTCGCTGCCGTGAAATTAGTTAGTAGTTGTGTCGTGAACTGTTTTATTGAACGTTTGGCCTCCCTTTTAACCTTTCGTTTGATTTGCCATATTTTGTTGAACACGAAGCTGTCAGAAACGATAAGTGAAATCAACTCGACACATCGTTGGATGTCGATCTTCATTGCGGAAGCAGTTCACGGAATATTTGTTCTCATTCTTCGCGGTTGTTTTTTTCGAAGTGCTTGTTTTTGCTTGTTTTGCCCTTGTGAGATTTGTTAGTTTTGAAACTCGCCTTTTGGCAGTAAAACAACCTTTGTGACGAGGCCGGGACTGAACTTCGTTATTTTCATTTTCTTCGTCACTTTCTTTTGCATAAGCGGTGGACGAGGAGTAGTAGGTGTAAAAACCTACTAGTCCGGCAAAGTACACAAAACGAGAGAATCGGGAGTAGGAATTAACCGCTTCAGTTTTAAGATCTTTGCGATCGCTGACAGGATCGATCGCAGCACAAACGGGAATTTTAACTTTGTAACTCGGGCATTGAGTTCCGAAAAAAAAAATTTCTGACCCATTTCGAATTGTCCAAGAACCGGCGCTCAAAGAACAACTTTGTTGTTGATCCAATCTCTGATAAACAGGACAAAAGCAACCTTGCATGTATCAACCCACGCGCTGCCATATTTGTTTTGAAATTTTCAGCTTTAAATCTCGCGGACTATCTCGCGCGTGAGGGGCGCGCTCGTCACCAGACTTCCCGCGTAAGAAAAACCGGTAAGATCCACCTTAAGCAACAGACCACAAGTTACTATGGTTTATAGGCTGATAAACCATGCGGGATATTGGTAGAACACGAAAAGAATAAATCACAAGAAGCAGGCAAGCGATTTACAAATTCTTTGAGTGTTCTACCAACATCCCATCCACAGTAACTTGTGGTCTATTGCTTTTATATAATAATTCCGAAAATGTGTGATTTTTCCATGAGTTTACTGGCACAATAAACCATAGCTGATTGACCAATCATAGCACGTGCATTGATTTGGTTATCATATAAAAGATTATAATCAAACAGATTCCAGTGCTTTCAACAAGCACCGACGGCCGACAACAGACGTCAGCTATTTCACTGTACTTTGCTTAGAAACATTGGCTACTTTTTTCCTTCATTTTGAAAACATTAGGGAAACATAGTCATTAAAACAAACAGTCGGTTAGTCGACTCCGACCAAATGCCTACTCCAAAATTTATTGAAACCCCTGAGATTCCAACATACCTCCAGTCTGCTGAGAATTTCTCTCAGCGTCAGAACATCAGTGTTATCACCAATATATGTAGTGTTGGGAAGCTGAAAAACTTTATCTAGATCAGCCTCTCCTATAAAAAAGGTAGAATAAAAGGAATGAAGAAGCACCAAGGCGATAATCCAGCTCTAGACAGTCTTATGCTGTTCCGATGCATTAATTCAGAAAACTATGATGCACATGCAACTGCCTTGGAAAAGCAAAAAATTGAGAGTATCGTGTCTTTAATTAATTAAAGCAAGCTTACATGCAAGGGTTTTTTTTATAATTATAGGACATCGAACAAGGTGTAAACAAGCATTTGCGACTTACCAAGTCCCCAGTATTCAAGAGAAAGATCGGCAGGGGTGGAATCTGATAGGTCAGCTTGTAGGATGCCGAGAGGGTCTAATTGTGCTTTGTTATGCCCTCTGATCTGAAATAATAAAGGGTAAATGATTTACCTCACGTTAACTTCACAGCACTGCCTGAAATCACATGTACATTGTCATTCATGAACCTCAAGGGCAGAATGCAGGAGGGAATGGTCATCGCAGGAGGAAAGAAAAAAAAAACACGGTTCATGTCAAACAAAATCTGCAACACAAAGTTCTCCAAAAGGTGCTGTGCAGGGCTTCTGATAATTTGTGGGAAAAACAGTCAAAATTAGCGGGATTTGCAGAGACAAATTCGTGGAAAAAATGGCCGATTTTGCAGGGATTTCGCAGGAGTTTTTGGGGCAAATTTCGCCAAAAATCAAACAAGAAACATACCAGAAAAAAGTGCAGCAGGATGTCAAATTCAGGGCAAGAAAGAAAACAGAAAAGTTCATCCGACACAGTTCTGAAGGAAACTGTTCTTGCTTCGAGCGGCAAGAAAAACTTCGACCAGTCATCCTCTTTTTTCAGCTGCAATTTATAGCCGAAAACAGCAATGCAATAAATTTATTTTCTATCCTGGCTGTCTTGTGTTGCTTTGCAGTTTCAAGGCACGACTGTTTGTGATTGAAGGTTCAAATTCATTTGTGAAGTCAAAACAATCTTGCGTCTTTGATTGTGTCCGTACGAGTAAACATGTGCACGCCTACATTACTACAGACAGCAGTTTCCTTTCTCACTGCGTATAGTGTAAACGAAAAGTCTTTACATTGTGGCAAGTGCCCAGTTTTTCACAACATTAATCTGAGAACGCCTGGTAGTTTTTGGTACATTGTTTACTCGTGGCAGTGAAAAAATTTAAAGATAAATTTACAAGTTTACGGCAAGTAAACAGCCCCAATAGTCAAGATACATGTAAGTTTCAAATATGTGGTGCCGACATGTATTTGGTAGGATTTGCAGCAAATTTTGCGGTATTTCACGTGTTTTTGTCAATTTCGCGGAAATACCTGACCGAAATACGCGACCGCGAGAGATAGGGCTGTGGGCCCTTGTCATCAACCTAAACAATGAAGGTCGTTCAAGGGTAAGGAATTAATTTAAAGGCACATTATTTTATTGCTCCTGGGTATCAAACACATCTTTTCGTACGTCTCAAATTTCAAGGACATTTAATCCTTGATTCCCTTTTTGAGACTTGTGCGCAGGGAATCATGGTACTGCAGTTGTATTCATGTTTGCGTGCCAAGTCTCGAGGAAGTCTCTTAGAGGGAATCAGGGACTGAAAAATTCAAAGACTTTTCAAAAACTTGGCAGATTAAAGCCAGACAGATCTTTCAAGAACACACCCAACTGATGGGCTTTGCAAGACTACCAATCTTTTGCATTACCTGGTAACAGCGAATCAAAGAATAAACTGCCAAATGATCTTGTACCAGACTATTGATAGTCGACTGGTCGACGGCAGTTGGGACAGTCTGGCTTGTTGCTACCATGCCAGCTGTCTGTCCTAGAATAGGGGGTGGCTGGTAAGCTTGGCCAGGCGGCATTCCATTCTGAACTTGACGGAAATAAGCATCCCACGACTGAAAGAAAGTGAAAGTGAGAAGCAGGAAAATTAGATGAATATAATTTGTTCCTTTTTTAGTATAATGTATTCACTTGAATTATTTTCTTTTCATTAACTTTAATTAATTAATTTTCTTTTAATTAATTCTTTCAATGAACACTGACAGCCAATGAAAAGCACCAGCTAATTGAAGAAATTAAGTAGTGTAAGCTTCTTTCAAACACAGGGTCTGAAATTAAAGGACCTACATGTACATCATCGTTTGCGCACTTTGAAAAATTTAGCCTAAATTTTTCAAAATATGGTAGCCATTATCTAATCTGTTTCAATCTTCTTCATCCTCAGCCATCCTTGTTCCTTTTTGGTTTAGTGCAGTTGTATCACTCCTTTGGTGTTTTTCTTCCTTAGAAACTAATTATTTTTAGGTTTCCTAAACATTTTGAAGGTAATTAATTTACAGTAGGTTGTTGGCGAAGAAATAACTCAAAATATTGTGACGTACATGTGCGTAGCTCCTTTAACCTTTTGGCCTTGGCACCAAGTGGTGAAAAAAAAGTTCTGGTCACCAGCTAGCAATTCATTGCACCAAAATGTTTCCTCCTTCTAGCGACAGAACTTGCTACATCATAGATTAAGGGCCAAGTCGCACTAGAGGACAATTTCAGATTTGTTCAGGACAAATCTGACTTGAAATCGGCCAGTCACAAAAAATTTGTCCGGAAAGTTACAGTCGCACTTGAGAACAAAATCTGTGAACAAAACATCACACCATGCTGTGAGCGTCGCGCAATTTCCCGCGAAGCCGCCTTTACTCGCTTTTTCAATCCACAAACGGCAACACGAGGGATCTCAAAATGTTTCCACGAAGAATCCTTGCAATTATATTTTTCTTCTTTTTTCTGGTTCTTCATCAGCAGGCAAATACAAGTTTAATGATATGCTGCCTGTTATTAATGCAGAATTTACGTGTACAAAACTTTCTAGTGGCACGATGTATTCGCCGTCAACGAAATCGTTATCGAAGACGAGCACCATATTATTGGACTCTTCCTCGTCCAGTCGAATCGTGGTTCGAGATCCATTACACTGACCGAACAATACCAGGGGACTACTTTCGAAGGCTTTTACGAATGAGAAGAGAAAGCTTTGATTTGTTGCTCAACGTAATTCGTAACCGGCTGACAAGACAGAATACAGTACTGCGAAATTGTCTCACTCCTGAGAAGGTCCTTGCTTGTGGATTGCTTCGCCTTGCACATGGAAATTCATACGAAACAATAGGACCTGCTCTAAACGTCGGTAGAACTACAGCGATAGAGGCTTGTCAAGATGTGGTTGAGGCTCTTTATGAGTTAAGGAATGAGTACATCAAATTCCCAACAACAGTGGTTGAGGCAATGAGGTGTATAGAGACATTTACGGACAAATCACGACTTCCAAACATTGTAGGGGCCATAGATGGGACTCATATCAAAATAATTTCTCCCAGAGACAGTGCTGTTGATTATTTCAGTCGAAATCAGCAACATGATTTCATTATTCAGGCCGTTGCTGACGGTAAGGGATTATTCCTTGACTTTGCAGCGGGTTATCCGGGAAGTCTCCACGACGCTAGGGTATATCGAAACAGCTCGCTTTATCAAAGAGCAAGCAACGAAGATATACTCAAGGAACCCGTTGAAAGGATCGGAATCACAGATATTCGTCCTTACCTGGTAGGAGACAGCGCTTACCCTATTTCCCCCTGGCTTATGAAGCCTTATCCTGAAGCCACGCGTGACCCTGGCGAAATAACATTTAACAAGGAACTGTCGTCTGCACGAGTAGCTATCGAGTGCGCCTTTGGCCGCCTAAAAAGTCGTTGGCGAATTCTGCAAAAGCGGTTGGATAGCAGAATAGCTTTTTCTGTGAAGATTTCCATTGCTTGTGCAGTGCTGCATAACTTTTGTATTAAAATTGGGGACGAATGGGAGGATGATTTTTACGTTGACGATGATGACCGCGGAAACGAACAGAACAATGACTTCATGCAGGACAGGGAAGATATAAGAGAGTTGCTAAAAGACAGTCTATGATTCCTCAAATCCTTTTTTAATTATTTCATCCTTAGACCTTAAACTTGTACTTTAGTTGATTTTTCAGAAAGAAAATAGCAGATGATCAACGAGCAAATACCATAAAAATATTGCATTGTAATTTGTGCTCAACATGTAATGGTTGAATCATTAGAAACGATTTCCATCACTGTATAACAATTTCCTGCAATTTCAAATAATATTTCTTGTTCAGATTTTTTTAAGAAAAGTGTATGATAAAGTTAAAATTGTCTTTAAAACAAGAAATAAGTTTCAACTACATTCATTTTTTTCCATAATATCGTTTGATCGATTCGTAACATAAACAATAACATGTCTTTTGATAATGGTCGCTAATGTGTCTTCAAATAGTCAAAAACAGTCTTGAATTAAAGGTCAGTTGTCTTTCTCATTCTGTTGGTCAAGGATTTTCACAATTGATCCCATAAATTGGTTCATCATGGCTAGCTGCTGCGTTTGTGATTGTTGCAAAGAATCCATAAATGCTGCAACTTTCTCCCCCTGCTGCCTCGCATCCTTTTGAGCCATCTTGAACTCTTCGTCGCTGTCATTATCTGGCGCTTTGCGTTTCGAGGCTCGTTTCCCTTTCTTCGATGCTCTTCTCTTTTCAGCTGGAGTTTGTGGCACACTGGGGCTGGATGAAGTACTGGCCTCGCCACTTGATTCCACTACAATTTCTGTGGCACTTTCGCCGCTGTTGCCCGCTTCAGCTACATGATTAAATGTTACTAGGTCGCGGCATCCAAGGATTTTATCAACCTCATCGTAGTATACGGATTTCCTAAGGCTTCCTCCTGATTGGTTTTTGTTCCAATCTTTTGCATTCTTGTAGCGTTCTATGATGTACTTCATCTTCCGAATACATTTGTCGGCCGTCTTGTTGGACTGTAGGGTTTTCGAAATCTTTTCTGCGATCCAAGCCCACGTTTTCCTGGATTCTCGGCTTTCCAGCTGATCGTGTTTTTCAGCCCACAGTTGAACTAATAGTTTCTCCTCCTCTTTAGTCCATCTGTCCTGAGCCTTCTTGTTCTCGGAAGATGTACGGCGTGAAGAAGTTCGGGATGATCCCGGCATTGCGCCGTCTTCGACGACTTGAAACGATTCTGACAACGAGTCAGAACTCGCGGTTGAAGGAGATGGGCTGGGAGTTCCTTGGTCATTAAAGATGTAAGTGCTAGGCAACGGATAGATCCATCCTGGTGGATATTGAGGATATTGTTGCCCCATTTCATACGGAAAATATTGGTGCCCCGCGCCTGGATTCATGTTGTTGCGAAATGAGAACGTGATTACTTTTACCGCGAAGTCTATCGCATAGAGACTCTGCTACATATCACCTGTCAAATCTTTTCCGAATCAAGACACCCTCGCTATTGTTTTCCAAGATTTGTTTCAGTTTGGCCTGCTCCAGAGGTAGTCGACGGCACCTTTGAAGTTTGTCCGTCCGCGACCAAATTTTGTCCTTTGGTGAACAAACCGGTCGCACTTGGTTTTTCATTGTGATGACAGATTTTTGACATAAGTAAACAGTTTTGTCCTCTAGTGCGACTTGGCCCTAACAGGAAACCCCTTTCAATTCTATTTCAGAATTAGTGGCAAGATATTACCAAAATCACTACACTGTTAGTACCCTGGAAAAAACGATTGATAGAATTTGAATTATTGACGAACTCACGTGACCATTTGGAGCACCCAAATTAGTCACATGACATTCTGTGTCTTTTCAAATGTCTCATGTTTGCTTGTCAAATTCCAACGTTTGAACAGATTTTCACATGAATGGTCATGGAAGTTAACTGGTGATAAATATTTTTTTTCGCGACCACGAAAGATTAAACTCTTATGTAGTAAGATATCAAAAATGGCCTTGCATTGCCAAAACATTGCAACAGAACACCATAAAAATAAATGGTGCAAAACTTTCATGACCCTTTCATGTTCAACGAGCACGCAGAAAATTTATTTATCACTAGAATGCTTCTGTGACCACTCGTACGAAACATGGTTTGAGCATGTGACAATTAAAAAGAAACAAAATGTCAGGTGACCAATCTGGGTACTGGCTTAGGATGCATAAGTATTGTAATTCAAATGCGGACGCCATTCATGCAAAGGGTCTATGACAGTTTGAAATGTGTGTGTGTGTTTAATTTCTTGTCTGAGAATCTGCCTACTGGTACTTCAAGGGACAGTCTGGTTCATAAACATCAAAAAGAGTAGACTGTTTTCCTAACTAAACACCCATCTGCTGAATACTAATTAATTTATCTGGTGGATAGTGTTATTCACCCTTATCCAAGGTGAATGATAGAAAGATGCAAATAAATATTCCATGTTCGATATATCAAAATTCAAAAATGGCACAAAGACTATATGGTTAAATTTCTTTGCTTGTTTTATTTTATTTATATCAAGTCCCTGACAAAAATTATAATAAATTGAATAAATTTGCATTTTTAACCCGAAAGCCTTGAATTTTCAACGTGAACGTGGGCAATAATTACAGACGGCTTTTGACACATGTCTCTGGAATGACAGAAACTCAAGGTAAATTACTATCCAGTGGATAAGTGTTGGCAAAATGAACCACACAGCAGGGATGAAGCTGTTGTTAAAAAGAGTGAAGCCAAACATTATCTTACTCAAAATAAGGGGAGTGAGAGCTTCTGGACCATAACTGTTCTTTTTGTACATACCGTAATTATTCGAGTAAACGCCGCGCCATTTATTAAATTTTTGGTACTTAAGATGCGGCGTTTATTCCAGGGTGGCGTTTATTCGAGGGCGGTGTTTATTCGAGGGAGGCGTTTATTGCAAACCTTGTAACAACAACTGTGAATTTATTGTGTCATTTAAACATCAATTTAACCAATACAATTAACCAATACAATCAACCCCCAAAAAACTAAGAATAACAGTTATATGTCTTTTCAATTTATAAGATTATATATGAAAATTGAACTGTCCACTGGCTAGACTAGTAAGTTTTAGACTTAGGATTGCGACGTTTATTTGAGGGCGGCGCTTAATGATATTTTTGCTTGTCCCTGCGGCGTTTATTCGAGGTAGGCGTTCATTCGAATAATTACGGTACACTGATTTTTACAGAAATGGTGGACATGGCAAATGTGTAGTTCCAGAAAATATCCATACCCCCCTCACGGAAGGCTTTTTGGTTTGCACCCCCCTCCCCCCCAGGAATTTCCGTTCCAGAGGGTCTGTGAGGATCCCCCCCTCCCCCCAGGAATTTCCAATATTTTTAAACACCTCTTTGAAAATTCGAAATTGCTTCTTTCTTTAGAACGTAGGACGATTGTAACAATCTAGCTGTATCGTAAGCGTTTGGGCACCAAATTGAGTCAGTGGAAACGTTTATTACATGCGTGACCTTCACTTGTAAAGTAGAAATTAAAATGTAAACATGTAGCTTCAAACCCTCATTCAACGCCGCTACAATAATTTTTTGATTTGTTAAAAGCCTGGGCCTTTTAATTTCTTTCGCTGTTAGTCATTAATTTACTAGAAGATATGTTGCAACTTCTGCGATAATGTTGTTTCAGAATTTGCCGATATCTCAATTAATTTCTGTCATGTTTACAAAATCGAGTCTCGCGCAACGATTTAGCGGTCAAAAAAAAAATTACGACCTCTCAAAGGAATTCATTTGAAATTATTTTAATTACAAATCATTTTTAGATATACACTGGAGAATAAGTTTTACAGTTTTGAAACTCGCTGAAATGTTTATCCACAACGGAAATTATTTATGCTTTAATACGTAAAGTAGGAGAACATTCCTTCTTTCTAATTATCAATTTTACCATTATTGCTTTGCACTAAACAAAGTTTGCTAACGTTTCTTCTCTTTCAAATAGATAAACTTAAGAAGTCATGGTGTTTTACGTACCACAGAAGTCCAAGTCGAAGTGGCTACTGAACCTTTAGTTGAAATAATTCGAAATGCCATGTACGGCAACAAGAAGCCGCTACAAACATAACCAAAGTTAATCATGAATAACGTGTGTTCCATTTTTCCTTGAATGTCATTCATAACAATTAAGTTTATGGAAAGGTCGCCAACAATATTTTTGCAATTGAACAAACATGGCGATTTCGTGTGTAGCATGACTTTGTACGTTTTCACGTGACTTGCGATGTCGTCATCCTAATTCCTACCTGTTGTAGGCCCGTTTAAAATATCGTGCTAACTGACGTGCCAAACTCGCTTGTGAAATTTCGCCGAATTTAAAAGCTGTTGGAAAACGAATTTACCCCAAACATACGGTATTGAAATTACAAATGTTCTGAAGTAAATTTACATAAAAAAACTGGAAACTATCTATAGTAGCAGTACTAGATCACCAAACAGACATAGAACTCGTAGTTACTTTTTATTATAGTTTTCACCTTCCCTGAATGATAGAACTAGTTACATTCGGTTTTACTAGCTGGGCAGAGCGTGGACACTAGCACAAAGCGTTAGAGCAAACGTACTTAAAAGCGCGAACTGCATAACTTGTCTTTTTTTCTCGGGTTTCCAGCCAATAATTTGTCATGATAATTGAAAAAGTTAAATAAATGATAAAAATATTTGATCTATTGAACCTTTCTGTTGCCGTTTTGTTTTGTTTACGTTAAAACCTTCCGCAAATTAGCAGCCATTCAGTCTTGCTGGCAAACGATACCTTTGCCTCACCGAATCTGAGCTAGTTTGCTGCTTAGCAAAGCCGTTTTCTTTAGCCTGCAAACAGGCTCTCCAGCGAATTTTTTTAAGTTGAAATTGGCAAGCGAAGCGAGCGCGATTATGCGGTTTTACTTCCTCTAGTAACTAGTAGCAAAGACACTAGTTTAGAACTTTTAATTTAACGTGACTGAAGAATTCGAGAATACGCCTCAAGCTAGAAAAAATGCGACTTCCAGTTACTGTCCGTGTCTTATCGTCTCAAAGCGAAAGAAAAATAGCATAATACCAGTGAGGCAAACGTCAAGGTACTAGCAACCCGGATAAAACTGCTTGTAACAGATTACTACCACAGATAAAAACATTTGACCTAACACATTTAACTAAAAGTTTATGGGGTAAAAGCGCTGATAGTCATGCAACGGAAGTCGGAACACGACTTGTCAGACAAAACCAGGAGTCTGGTGACGAGTCTCTCCTGTTTGTCCGCCATTTTGAGTTCCAGATAAACATCGCCAGTGCACATCGTTCTTCTGGAGTTTGTAGCGCTAGCTAACTCAAAGAGAAAACAGAAAAATTAAAGCTTATGTATTAACCTCATCTCAATATTCGGGAGCAATGATTTTTGTTTCAAAACAACGTAGGTAAGTATGCTTTTCTGCTTCGATCGATAGAACGTTGCTTTTAGGACTTTGTACGGGAGCTCGTCACCCTTTGGAAAAAACAGCTTCAAAAGAACCCCCCGACCCCTCGGAAATTACAGCCTTTGAACCCCCCCTCCCCCTCGGAAATTCCAGTGACCTTCCGTGGGGGGGGTATGGATATTTTCTGGAACTACACAATGAATATTGTGTTGTTTATTAAATCATGCCAGGAGGGCAAATGCTGTGACATCAAGTCATAGATATTAGGAAAATGAAACAAAAGAATCCATGCAATATGTACTAACACTTAAAATATATTTGTATTGGGAATATTTGCAAATAAAATATAACAGAAGATCTGTCCAAATAAACCTCGAGAACTTGCCATCGTGTTTTTCATTTTCTGCTTGACCCAAGTTGATGTGAAATTATTATTTCAACTATTTAGCATTACAGTGTAACTGCATGAGGTAGAACCACAATTGCTTTCTGGACAACGCCTGGAGTCGAGGGTGGGTCAAAGGTCGAGCTGCAGAGGTTCAAACTTCCGCAAAATGAACCAAATTTATGCCAACTTGCACGCCAAGGCACGCATAATTACTTGTATAATGACTAATCTGGAAGCTATTCCGCCGATTTTACTCATATTCTAAAAAAACTAATGTCAAATAATATAGGCAGCTATTAGTACTATGTAACAACACAAAACACCTAAAAATAAGCTTATATGAATTAAGCAGCAGCTTCATGGCATGGCCTCGTCAATACATTTCATTGTGTTTTCGCGGCAGTACGCCACGAAGCAGATACAAAAGGCTCCGCTACGAAACAGATAAATTACTCACCCGATGAACGCTCTTCGGATCTTCTTTCCATGATAAATACATTTCCTCCACATAATTGCTACTGCTGCCGTTCAAAAACGGCTCCTGAGCCACTAAAGCCGCCGTTTGCTGCCATCGTTGCAACGAAAGCTTGCTGGAACCCAACAAATGCTTCTTCAGCAATCTTGCACAAGTCCTTGCCGAGTACATTCTCAACGCTTCAAAAATTTCAACCTCAAGTCCTAGTCCTTGTTAAGAAGTGTTCAAAAGTCATATAAGTCCTATGTTGTCGAAATTGTGATTGAATTAGCGAGAGCATTAAACTGCCGAGAGAGTGGACTTTCGCCAGTTTAGGTTCCAGCGTGGAAGCTGTACACGAAGCTTTAAATTCGTCTTTTAAGAGAACAGATCGGCTTTTAACACGCCAATGATGCTTGATCCCAATATTTCTCTTCTGTAACTGCTTACTTTTTGACAGAAATAGCCGCTTCTTTTCGATGAACCTGATAAAAATATCCTGAACTTGGTCCTGGTCGCGCGTCCTTGATATGATTCCCAGCTCTGTTCGTTGCAGTGACGTCATACAGCTAAGTAATCGATTACGCGACGTGCGAGAGTCAGGCTTGCATTGTTTGTCACGTAATTACTTTGTCGTTTTAATATTTTTTTGATTTCCTTCCCGGTGAGATTGTCTGAATATAAAGTAATTTGTTCTTAAATGACTTAAAAGTGCGTATATTTCCTCTAAATTGTAATAGAAATTATTTCATAACTGTATTCGTGTCCCCATTTCGTGTCTCACGGTTTTGGGACTTTTGGGGCTTTCGTGACTCCGACAGTGAAATCGGGCCCAAGCTCTTCGCGGGCTTTTCAAACAAAAATGGCGACGTCCGCAGATAAATAGTTTTGTGGTCTTGTTCTTCGTTTTTACCTGGCAAAAATGAGTAAAAGGAAAGCGCCTAACCAAAATCCAAATAGCGATTTTTGTGACTTTCTTATCGGTGAGTTCCGATCGGTATTTATATTGGACACATTTTCTATAAAGTATATGACCTTTTTAGTATAATTATTTCTGAATTATAAAATTTGCATTTTAAAGAGCTCGCAGAATACGAGAAGAATGTGGCACGACAGATACACAAGCACAACGCATACAGGTGAGAAATAAATGCTGCATTTCCCATTAAAATCCCTTTTATTTTCAGCCCGAAATCACACATTTAGACATATGTATATTGCCAGCAAGCTAGTTTAATAGTACTGGGCCATTCCATTTAATATCTGCAGCTCCCTATTCAGGGGTTGGGAAATCTGAGGGGGAGTGAGGGAGTTTTCAAAAGCTATTTCTAGGGGGGGGGCACCTATGTCGGTGGCTTTGATCTGTTACATTTTCTGAAGGGGGGAATGTGTCGGCACTTTGATCTTGCTTTCCTGAGGGGGTCTTCAAGAGCTATTTCTGAGAGGGCAGACACCAAAGGTCCTCAGTTGGGGAGGGGACGGAGCAGCTATCTATCTGCCATATTAAATGGAATTGCCCAATATTCTTAATTACTCTACAAATATTATATGGAAATGCAGCCATCTGAGCTTAATCCAAAGTATTGTATGATCAAGATTCTGGAAATGCAATACTTGCTGCCAGATCCTGTAAGCTGAGGCGAGGGAGCAGTTGATTAGTTTGCATTCTAGAAAGGAGATATTAATAGTTTATTTTATAAGCATATTTCACTGCTTTAATTTAGATAGAAAGAGGTTTTGTTGGTTTAAGAAACCTTAAAGGATTTACCAATCAAACAGACTGAAATATAGTTAATGTTGCTGATTGTAATTACTCAAATATTAGTAATTAGTGTAATTAATTTTTTTATTTTTTCGGTTTGGGAAGCAAATTATACGACTTGAATTATAACCATAAGAAAAACAAATTAAATCAATTATGCATGGAATAAGTACATTATTGTTATTTTGTTGCACAGTATTAGATGTTGCCGGGTAACCAAATTATAACCTGATACACGAAGCCATCCAGAAACTTTAGAGGGTATTCCAAAAATTTCGTAACTAAAAACACTGAAGATTTCCCAGTCTCAGTCCCAGGATTTATTATCTGCAACAATATTTTGTCACAAACACTTTCTCCTTGCAAAATTGGAGAATTCATGGGGCGTGTTATCATTTATATGTAGTTGATTTTCAAGCAATGCATCTAGTTTAGTTATTTTTAGAAACTGTCAGTCAAGGCTGCAATAGCTCAGATTTTTCAACAAGGCGTTCATGAGAAATAATATTGATCCGTAGGTATGAGTTAGGGGTGAGTTTAAGTTTTCCACCGGTAGTTGTGAGACTCATGCCTAAGGTGTAAGAAGGGAATAATGGAAGAGAGAGTGGGAAAGAGGAAAGAAGATAGGAAGGGTGGAAAGAAGAGGTGCCTGAATAAGAGGAAGACAGGAAGGAGGGATGAGAAAGAGGGGGGAAGAGGAAAGGGCGTGGATTGGAAGGAAGCAAGAGAAGGGTTGGAGAGAGACAGACAGACAGACAGACAGTCAGTTTATTTAGACACTGGATCTCTTCAATTACAAAGAATTGTTCTCCAAGAAAGCTGTGTTAACAAAACACTCTTTTTCAAGCTATCAGTGTTTGGTTTCTGGAGTGCCAAATTGTAATTATCGGGTCCCTGAGATTATATATCAGGTTAAATGCCTCAGTGAGGTACTCTGGAACTTTATGATGCAAAATTTTATGATTTGTGACAGCAGTGTGTGTTGTCTACGTCAAACTCCAAGAGTGTCCCACTGAAGCATTCTCAAAAGACCTGAGCAAGAGGAAGAGGGGTTCCAAGGGGTGAAAGGATACGAGTGGCAGGGCAACAGGATAGAAGGGAGAACATTTTTGAAATGAATTCTTCCAGAATAGCTAGAAATGCATTCCAATATACCAGACAAGGTGAATTATTTTATTATCACATATTTATGAGGGCATTTTAGATTTAAATGGTAATTTTTCAATTTGCGTAAATTAAATATTTGTTCCCTGGAGATGGAAGGGTAGGTGTGTAGAAGGGCGGGAGGTCTTGGAGGAAGCCTGCTTGTGCTAGGGATCTATGATGTTATCTATATTATATTAGTACAAACTCAGCTGTGTTATATTGGAAATCCACAAGTCTGATTGGTTCTCCCACTGTTTTCTATTCGCTGATCGAAAATAACTCTGCGTGTTTTGCTCTTTGAAGGCACTATTTTTATTGATTTTTGGCTTAAAAGCACATAAAAAAGTAACTTTTGGAAAGCAAACCTTTCGAGTTCCTACTTATTAAAAACAATTAGACTACTCGCCCTCATTTTCTATGAGCATATAGTCATCTTGGCTGCGCCTCATTGACTATTCACTCATAGAAAACTCGGGCCCATAGACTAAGTAGACTAGTAGACAACCGTGTAAAAATAAAGTTTTACCTACCTACTAAGTCTAATTGTATTAAAATAAATCATTCTTCAGGAAAGCAGCTTCTGTTTTAGCAAAGCACCCAACTCGAATAAAAAGTGGAGAGGAGGCACGTAAGTTGGTAAGCTGTAGTTCTAATTTTAAACATTTAAACCTTTTATTGATTGCCGCAATTTTGAAATACTGGACTCAAATAAGGTATTAAACATAAATTAAAACAGTGTATTAATTTATTATCTGTTGTTGTTGTCTTCTTCACTATGCAAGCCTGGAATTGGTGATAAAATCGGGAAAAAAATTGACGAGTTTATCAAAACTGGAAAGCTGGAAAAACTTGAAAAGGTATTTTAAATAGTAATGACGGCAATCCCAGTTTTTTGAACCTCCAAAGCAGATGCAGTTTAGTCAAACGGGAACAGGTTTTTGAGAAATCAGGGGGAAACAGAGTCTAAATGCTGCCAGAGAGGGTCACAACTAGACTAGAAGTAAATTGCAGTAGTAGAGTTATTGAAGCAAATGCAAGGGAGCAACTTTTGTTTTATTATGTACAGGAGGTTCAAGAAATCGGCCTTCCACTGTACTTATTTGTGGGAGGACACGGGGGTCTATACCTCCTGCTTCCGGTGCCTTTTACACCCGGCTCTCACGTACCCTTTATTAGTGGCTCCTGCCTCTTTGCACTATTTCAATTGCACAATGTTATGCAATATTGCGAAATTTTTTATCACTTTTTCTGGTTCCCGCCCTTAAAATATGTTTTTGTCTCATTCCACTGCTTTCATTTTTATCCTTTCTGAAGTTCAAAATGGCAAACTATCAGAGTCTATCCTGCAAAATTTGCATCCACATGTTTTCCAGTCTCATTAATTGTAGAGTTAAGAGACAAAATACTTATTATTAATATTAATTTTATTGCGACCAATCAGGATTTTTGCTTTCATTTGGTGGACATAAGAAGCAAAGAAAACAAGCAACGTCCTTGCAACCCACCAACAACAACAATAACAACAAACAACAATTTATTCATTCAAAAGTTAACTAAACATACGATTAGGTATAGAAAAAAAGAACAAATTAACAAATAAATCATTTCACACAACCTGCAGTTAGCATTTGTTAGTCGAGGCTGGAGGTGAAGTGGAACCCCTTTCCTTCACCCTCCCATTGTGCTTTTTGCATCCATTTAACAGTCCCTCCCCGCCCACTCAGTCATATTCCCAGCGTATAGACTTGCATTTGGGCCTAGTGGCCCATCAGGCCGGAGCTTATCTTGGATTCTGTAGCATGTAGCTACTAGCAGTGTTTCTACTCCTCTATGCTAGTCCATCGCACATTAAATTTGCCGGTACCCTTTTATACACCTGGGTGAAGAGAGGAACTATGAGAGCAAAGTGTCTTGTCTAAGAACGTGATGCTGTGCCCCAGCTGAGGCTTGAACCCAGACTGTTGGATTTAGAGTTCAGTGCACTAACCATTAGGCCACTGCACATCACATAATTCCCAGCTTATGTCATATCATAAATCTACCCCAAGATCATTCTCATCCCCAGAACTTCTTGTCCCTCTTAGCCGACTGGGACAGTGCATGATTGAGTTACAACTGACTTTTCCTTTTTTTCCAGCTAAGAGCCCGGACAAGTAGTTCTGGGAAGAATGCCCCAAGATCGTGATTTTACTTTAGTAATTAGCATCTCCATACTTTAACATTCTCCTGTATTGTCAGGATCACAAAAGTATGGTTACTCTTCCATCGATAATCCAAAACAAATGAACATCCCTAGAAAACTGAATGTCCACACAAAACTGAATGCCCCCACAAAACTGAATGTGCCCATAAAGCTGAATGTCCCTACAAAGCTGAATGTCCACACAAAACTGAATGCCTCCACAAAACTGAATGTGCCCATAAAGCTGAATGTCCCTACAAAACTGAATGTCCACACAAAACTGAATGCCTCCACAAAACTGAATGTGCCCATAAAGCTGAATGTCCCTACAAAGCTGAATGTCCATACAAAACTGAATGTACACACAAAGCTGAATGTCCCCACAGAGCTGAGTGTCTCCACAAAGCTGAGTGTCCCCACAAAACTGAATGACCCCACAAAGCTGAATGTCCCCACAGAGCTGAATGTCCCCACAAAACTGAATGTCTCCACAAAACTGAATGTCCCTACAAAACTGAATGTCTCCACAAAAGTGAATGTCTCCACAAAACTGAATGTCTCCACAAAACTGAATGTCCACGCAACTGAATGTCCACACAAAACTGAGTGTACGCGTACAAAACTGAATGTCCTCACAAAGCTGAATGTCCACACAAAACGGAATGTCTCCACAAAACTGAATGTCTGTACAAAATTGAACTGAACTCTGTGTCCTCTCAAAACTTGGCGTCCTCAAAAGGATCGGTGCCCACTCAAAACTCACGGGAGTCCACAAAAACTCGATGTTCACACGAAACTCATCGTCCATACAAACCTCTGTGTTCAAAACTCGTTGTCCTTACAAAACTCGAAGCCCTTAAAAAACTCAATATCCACACAAAACTCGGCTCTACCCAAAACTCAAAAATAAATTTTGCCAAGAACAGAAAACTGCGTCAAAGTCTACAAATCACGTAACTTGACAATAAATTCACAAGAAATCCCATTTACTTTTACTCTACTATCTCCCGAAAAACATGCTCTATTTATTTCAGATCAGAAAAGACGACACTACGAAAGCGATACAGGAGCTGAATCGAGTTTCTGGCATAGGGTATGTATTAGGCTAAATATCACTGTTTCATGTGTGTTTTATAATCGTCTGTTGTTCATTAGTGGTGAACGTGTCAGCGGGGGCGACATTTTATGGTCCTGACACAGGGGTTTCAAAACAAGGCGGTGGGTGCCGGAGTTCCACCGGCTACTTAACTATTATGCCACCGGCTACTCTGGTCATAGCAATCAGCTTGTGACCAAAAAGCTCAATTATAACAGCCGCCTACTCTGCCAGTTGATGACACCTACTTCAAAACATTTTGAAATCCCTGCTGACAACAAACACCCTCAAGAGCTTAGCTTGGCTTTGTTAGTGACAAAGTACTTCATCTACAAATTCAACTTGGTTGAAGAATCCTTGAATTCATTACTATTCATTTAAACTACAGCTTCGGGAAAGCACAATGACGGAAAGATGCATCGCAATTAAGAACAACTGTCACGTCTTTTAAGGATAAATGGTGTTACTTTATCGCGAAAGATTTCATTCCAGCAATTTTCGCCGCTGCCAATGTCTCCATGAAGTGAAATATGCCAATTGTAGTCCCGTTCCTGTATGTGCTAATTAAAGATGCAATTATCTTAATGTTATGTATAGCGACTAGCATTCACTTTATTTCTACTTTTTTTTTTCATTTACATTGTTCACATTTTTAATGTATTTCAATGTGTTGTTGTTTTTCTTGAGTTTAAAATAATAAAATATAACATCCAAGGAAAAAATATGAAGTGAATTTAAGGGAGTCATGGTTCATATTTTCCCACGTAGTCAGTCGAAAGAATTTGTAATATACGTTGTAAACAATTTGAAAGGAGTTGGACAGGAATTTAACGTACCCAAAGTCGGCCAAAATTCATGTCAGCTTAGTCGATATCAGCTGAGGGTAGTGACTTCAGTTGATATTGGAAGAAATTTGAACAAAGTTTCTTGTTGGCCAGAAAATGCCTTTCTTATGGGCGATCCTGGTTGGAGGCATGTTCTGGCTTTTCACAGGATCCGTTACTTGCTATAGTTTTGCTATGAGTGCTATGCATTTTCACTTCACAAATTTGAGATCTGGAAGAAATAACCCGATCTCTTCATTCTACTTTCTCTTTCATCTGGCAGCTCTTTCATTTGGTATGCGTTGTTATTATTGTTTATATATGAATCAGTGGCAGTATAAAAAATCTTTTAGTTAATTTTCAACAGGCCAGCTGCAGCAAGAAAGTTTGTAGAAGATGGAGTGACGACAATAGAAGGTACGATTCTGATGTACGGTTGACTTACTACCCCTCGAGAGAAAAATAGAACAAACATAAAAAACAATGCTATAATTTGGTTTTATCAACTGGGTTGATAATGTCAATTGGCCACCGTAAAGAGATTCAAGTGCTGACGTTTCGAGCGTTAGCCCTTCGTCGGAGCGAATCCATTCGCTCCGACGAAGGGCTAACGCTCGAAACGTCAGCACTTGAATCTCTTTACGGTGGCCAATTGACATTATCAACCCAGTTGATAAAACCAAATTATATTGTTATACTTCCCACCGACGCAGCACCACAGTTTCTTTAGAAACTTACCCCCTCTATAAAAAACAATGCCCCTAGCCCCCAAAACAATAGCGGCTGCATCACCAAAGGAGCCAAATCCCTCGCCGTTTTTTCAACTCGCCGTTCTTCGCGCTAATTCCTGGTCTCCAACATGCCGAACGCCAAACTAACTCACTGTTTATCTTCGTTAGAATTTCCTTTCAAACTACGGTTTTCTTTTGTCTACAACTGATTTCTGTTTTATTGTTCTGTAGGCTTGAAGAAGGTCCAAGGACGGCTTAATCATCATCAAAAAATCGGACTAAAGTATGTTAACATAATTACCTGAATACCGGGGAATTATTAATAATTGCTGTAATCATTGCTTTTTGCCTAAAATACAATTATAAGGGGTTAGATGGCGGTTATTTTGAACATTACTATATTTTGAATTACAAACACAAGTACTTCTTGCATTGCCCCTATGGAGCGATTGGCTTAAAAATCTTTTTCCACCAATCAGAAGTAAAACCAAAACCAATCGTGACTCACGCGCGCACGTTTTCCCGCGCTTTGTGTCGGCTACGTGTAATCACTTTGAGTTTTGATTGGATCACTGGATTGTCTCCGCCCTTTGTGATTGGTCAAAGTAATAACTTTGGTTTTGGTTTTACGACACTTAATTTGAACTCGCTCCAACTAGTAATTACTGTGAGTAAGTGGAATGCTGCAGGGAAGTTGATGCAGAAACAGCGCCGATAAGCTTGCCTTCCTCTTGGTAATGGTAAAAGTCTGCATACGAGCCTAGTGGCCCATCCAGCTAGAGGTTATTCCGGTTTCTGTAGCATGAAGCGAGTAGGGGTATTTCTACTCCCCCTGGATGGGATGCTAGTCCATCGCAGGGTTACCCCGCAGTATTAAATCTACTGGTACCCATTTATACACCTGGGTGAAGAGAGGTACTATGAGATTGAAGTGCCTTGCCCAAGAACGAAGTACAGCGAGTCCAACACATTCACCATTAGGTGACGGCGCCTCCCTACATTTCTCTTGACAATTTTCAAAATCGTTTGTGACCCTATCGACCTGGTGAATGTTTCCACAAGTGAATAAAATTATATTTGACATGGCAATCAGTTGAAGCAGAAAAAATATTAACTTTGCAATCGTTCAGGGAAGCCCCGGCGCCCGTCCAAAATCGCGGTCTAGTCGTCCTGGGCGCGCCGGCTACTTAGATCCAAAAAAATAAATATTTTTGAAGATGGTAAAATTCACTGTGTGAAATTGCCACTTCCAGTGCAGTGATAAAAAACAAATCAGGGTCTGAAATCGCGACCGATACGGTCACCGATTCGACTAAAAGTTCAGGTTCAGTCGCCGAATGGCGTTTACATTTCTTTGTATCGGCGATGCATAATGGCTCTCGTGCTTCGTGCTCGTCAGCAGTTGCTCGTGCTTCGCGCTCACCACTCTTCGCCGACTCGAAGCGCCTGATGAGAAGGCGTTTCCGTTGCTAACAAGGAAAATGAAAGTTGTTTGGTTAAAATGTGTCTGAAAGCATCGTGCCCTTCGTTTTCTAGATATGTTGAAGAATTTGAGAAGCGCATTCCACGAGATGAAATGCTCCAGCTTCAGGTGGGTAGCACTCTTCCCCCTCTCCCCACCCTAAGAAAAAAATCCTTTGTAAAGATTTTTGAATAATATAGCCCAGGGCCCGGTTCTGCGATGGGTAGATAACACTATGTAATGGATAAATCACTATCCAGTGGATAGGTGTTAGAAAACCACTACGCTATCCACTGGATAGTTATTTGTCAGGTGGAGGTAATATATCAAACACAAGAGACATTGTTTCATTTAATTTCAAACACCGAGAAGAGAGCTGAAAATTCGACGCGCAGCGGAGTATTTTTGACGAACTTAGGTGTTTGGAAATGTGATGAAACAATGTCTCGATTGTTTGATATATCTTCTCAATTGAGACTAAAACTACAGAGAAAACAAAGAAATAAAATCTTAATTAAGATCACATTTCCAAACCACGGTTACGGTTCTGATTTCTTATCCACTTTTTGAACAACCGGTACCAGGGCTTTAGAAAAGCGGCATAAATAACTTTAAAGGATAAACACAACTACTAGCGCCCAGTGGTACCTTGTGACCCTAAAAACAAACAGATATTGTAAATAAAAAGAAAGTTAATAATAATCCCATCTCGCAGGAGGCAGACCAGTTAGCCATTTACAAAGCGAAGAGGAGTTAAATTCGGGACCACCAATCATAAATCCATCTAGCGACAGGGAGGACGATTTGAACCCGGGACCTCCTAACCACTTAATAACCACCTAATAACTTCTTTTAACTTCTGTTTTTAGGAAATCGTCATGAAGAAGATAGCAGAGTTCGACAAGGAAATCGTTGCAACAGTTTGTGGGAGTTTTAGACGAGGTAAAAATAGTGATGAATGCGTGATCTCTTCTTTAGGGTCAAGCAGACAGGTGTGGAGAATGCAGAAAACCATCAAGTAAAACTCAGACTGCAAACTGAAGTGAAGGCAGTTCTTGACGTAACTGGTTGTAGCAAAAGTTGAAAGCTATTGAGCAGTGCTTTCACTTACTGTATGTTGTACAAGGTGGGGTGGGTGGGGTGGGGGATGTTTCTAACTTTTAAGTCTGCGGATCAGTGAAACCCTTGTGTAACCATTCAAATTAAAGCTATTCAGCAATACCTTCATGTGGTACTGTTTTTTATGCCGTACAAGGTGATTCTTACGTTTTAGTCTGTGAATTAAACCCTAGTGTATGACCATTGAAATGAAAGCTATCTAGCAGTAATTCCATGTGGTACTGTTTATTACGCTGAACAAGATGGTCCTAACTTTTTTGTCTGTCAATGAAACCCTCGTGCCCTATGCGTTCTTGCGCTGAAGTGTAGCCTTGTTTTATTTTAACTCGTCTTTGCGCCATTCCCCAACTTACCGGAAACTCACTTCTTAGAAATAATGTCTCCATTCCTAGTTTATGACCGACGAGCATCGATAAAAGTTCTTTACGCTGGCTATAACTATTCCGTGTTCTATCAGGTGCTGCTTCCAGTGGCGACATTGATGTGTTGCTTACACAACCTACATATCTCTCATCCGATAATGATTTTGACAAGGTGAGATGTGTTTTAACTATTTTTTGATTGAACAGTGTTTTCCAAGTTAGACTTGGGCGTCAGTTTTTATGAGTCTGTCCTTTATTTAGTGCTTTACCTTTAGTGGAACGATTTATGAGTTTATCACCTCCCTCATTTGTATAATATCAAAACGCAAATATCTCTAAAACGAAAGAAGATATTTCAAAAAAGGAAAACGCCATTCTTCTTTATTTTGAAAAGCCTTTCAAATAAGCACCAATTATTTTTTACTTCATAGGCAATTTTAGGCATTGTCCCTCTTTTTCGAAATTTGGTTTCTTTCAACACGATAGTTTTGCCGATCGATCGGGAGAAACCTGTACCTTCCAAATTTCGCGAAATTAAGTTCCTGTGAAAATTAGTGTGAATAAGGTATTTATTCCTTTTTGAATTAAACACTAACTAACTTCTGTCATCGATGCAGAAAGCTCTATTACAAGGTGTTGTTGAAGCCCTGACAAAAGGAGATTTTGTAGCAGATTCCATCTCCCTTGGTGACACCAAGTTCATGGTAAGGATTCTTGTTTGCGCTAGGTGGCTAGGGTACTGGCTAGAACCACACATGTCTATGTGTTTAATGGATTTTATTCGTGCGTTAGTGCTTGTGTTCGTTTGTTTTGAAGATGATGAACACCGCAGTCGAACACGTTGACAACCGCGAAGCTGTTTGTTGGCAAACAGAGGGCTGGGTACGAATGCCTAAAATCAATTGGGTTCGATTGTGTTGAAAAGTGAATCCTACCACACTAAAGACCCGGGGGGGGGGGGGGGTACTCCTCGGAATTCTTGGTGGGGGTGTGCCGCCCGGGTCTTCAAATCCCGACCCTATTTCAGACCTAAACATGCCATTTTCCACACCCGTTTTCAGACCTGAACTTGAAAATATACACCCGTTTTCAGACATGGCTTTATAAAATCGTTACATTATTATAGCATCCGAGTGAAATCACAACAAAGTATATTACGTTAAAGCATAATATTTTTTATTAGGAAGTATAAAGCACTGAGAATTGCATCAGGCACAAAATTCTAGAATAATTCAAGCTTTAAATTGTGCCGTCATGAAAACAGTTTGCACATATACTAATCAATCTAACGGGAACAGAATAACAGAACAGAACAATAATATAAAAAAACGTACTCGAAAGGAATGAAAATACATTGACTCGTTATTATACAATATAAGGCCTATTAACATTGAACATAAATCTATCTCTTTTGTATCAATTTAAATGAAAAACAAAAAATCATTTGAAGTTCCTGATAACTCCAAGAACCTTAGTCAGAGTCTCACAATTAATACATTCTTGTTAGCACAGATGTTGTCTGCGATTCTTTATTTAGCACCTACAGGAGTTTACAGTTACCGCATTTTCATAATGGCGGCTTTGTGTGTGGTAGGTGATCCCGGTAGGTGATTAAGGCATAATTATGCATCAGTGCCGAACGGAAGTTGACGCAAGGAGTAAAATTAAGCTGGGATGATATAGTTTATCTATTTCTTTTTGTCGCTATCAGTTAGTCGTTCCAGTTACGTACTGAGAAGAAAAATATGTTTGTAAGCTTTCGTAAATGTTCCCGGCCCCCAAAACCCGACCCGATTTCAGACCATAATTGTCAAAATCTATACCCGTTTTCAGACCAAAACGGCTCAAAAAACCATACCCTTTGGGGCGGCACATACCTATATACCTTATATAGGGGAGTACCCCCCCGGGACTAAAGAGCACCCCAGTATTACTCAGATTGTGAAATTTAAGCGTAATTGGAGAAAAGAGAGATCAATGGCGGGTTTTCTAAAATCCCTCAAACAAGAAAGTTAAGTATGGATTTAAGGGACACGTCCCTCACTCCAACCAAACAAAGTATAAGATTTTCAAAAGTTTACCCTAATAACACCCAAATTTGGTAACCCTGCTTCTGTTCCAATGCTCTTTCTAGTGACGCAAATAATTTATCGATTCATATTGGCTTAAAATATTCATTCCCAGTCCCAGCTCGTTTAGAACATGGCCAATAAAACTCAGCATTGATATGTTTGTCTATGGTTATTTATCCGCATTTCTTTAACAGGGAGTTTGTATTTTGCCAAAATCAGATGAACATGTACATAGAAGAATTGATATCAGGTATGGTAAGAGAGGGTCTCGAGCATTAGAAGTTGAACCCCTCCCCCTGACAAATGTGTTCTATCAAGACTACCATCGCTTTCTACGTAATCATTAAACGTACCTGGCGGTTTGCAATGTAGGTAATTGCTGCCGGAGTAAGTGGAATTCTGTAGCGAGAGTTTGATGCGGGAACAGCACAGATAAACTCAAAAAAGCACATTACCTTCCTCTTGACACGTAACCAAAACTTCCACAAGCGAATGAACTTGTATTTGACAAAGAATTCGAAATCGATCGAAGCAGAAAAGAAAAATATTAACTTATTGATAGTTTGTTCGCCACTTCTTTCCTTGCAACCGCCAACAACGCTTCCCTTGACACTGCGGGCGCAGTGCAGACATGCAGAAATCCGTGCATCTCACTGGAACGCGATTAGAATGGCTGCGTTGTTTTATAGAGTATTTTCACACACGTGACAAGCGGCCTTATTGGATTGCTGAAACAAAAGATGATATTTTCTCAACGATAGAGTTCAATTCCCGTAGGATTGTTTTGGGACACCAATATTGCCGCCGTGACGTCATGTGAAAAAACACTCTATATTGAATAAAAGCATTACAATGTAATGCATGAAATGCCATCGCAGTGGTATTCGCAACAAAAGCAGCTGCGAAATGAAACCAATACAGTTCTACAATAAGTTTAGGTTTGTATAGGATTCGAACCCACGTTCTCTACGATACTAATGCATTGCTTTGCTAGCTGAGCTATCCGGCCAATTGGGCGCTGATCACTTTATGAGTTCGTAATATACCCCTAGAAGATAAAGACGTGAAAGAGAAATTAAAACTAAACGGCGTGGTTTGAATAGGAGACTTTATGCAAGCTCTAGTTGCTGTTTCGTCTTCCACGGGTTATCCATGCACTGTAATTTGGTTTTATCAACTGGGTTGATAATGTCAATTGGCCACCGTAAAGAGATTCAAGTGCTGACGTTTCGAGCGTTAGCCCTTCGTCGGAGCGAATCAAGGAATTGTGCGTCGTGTGTTTTTATATACAGAAAGATGGAGCTTCGCTATTGGCTGGTGCCTGGTAACGTGAAAACTTCGGAATAAATTAGTTGAATGAAAAGCGTTCGTTGATACCGTGAGGATTAAGAGTGCCGATTTGACGAAGGGCTAACGCTCGAAACGTCAGCTCTTGAATCTTTTTACGGTGGCCAATTGACATTATCAACCCAGTTGATAAAACCAAATTATATTGTTATACTTCCCACCGACAGCACCACAGTTTCTTTAGAAACTTACCCCCTTTATCCATGTACTGGTTTGTTTGATTTTTTTTAGGTTAATTCCTCATGATCAATACTTCTGCGGCATTCTTTATTTCACTGGTAGCGACGAGTTTAACAGAAGAATGCGACAGCATGCTCTGGAGAAGGGTTTCACGATCAATGAATACTCGATCAGGTTAGTTTTTTTGCCATCTTGAGCATAGGCGTACGGGCCCCTTCGGACTTGGAGGCTGAGATCTCCCTGTCCAAAAGAAATTACACAATGCGCGATTTTGTGAGAATTAAACCAGTATACAAACGCCCAAAATTTGCTGTTGCCCGAATGCTTAAAGCTTTCGTTTATCCCTAGTTATTGTTGCTGTAAAAACCATCGTTGGTTGTCCTTTGTGTTTTAGTATAGGAATTTTTCATTGCCTTTTCAATCTTGTTTTTATGAAATACCTGGCGATTGACTACGTCAGTCAGAGGGGAGGGGTGGGGGTGATATAAACGCGCAGGACTGGAGTGATGTAACTTTTTGACGACACAGTGTTGCTGCGTGTGTCTAGCCTGCGAGCAAGCTCTCTCTTGCTCGCAGGCTAGCGGGTCTCGGAAGATTTTCAAAGGGAGTGAGTCTTGTGTACCTTGGATTAATCAAAGGAACACATGTTTTAAAGGAGCACTGTCACAGGGTTTTGCTGTTTTCAACTTCATTCACTGCTAAAATCATTACCTGGTACCTTTAATCATGCTCAAAATGCTCCTGATCGACTTTCCGAAAGGTATCAAACGAATTGGGGCTAAGAGAGCAAACCATAATGAATTTCTGGCGATATTTTCAAGGAATGGCTCTAGAAATTGAAAGAACAAACTGGCTAGTTTTTTTTTTTTCAAATTTCAATCCACTTCCATCCTTGCCATCGTCAGTGATAGGTGGCTATAAACGGTTTCAGTGTAGAGATATAGTTCTAGGTAACAAAACTACACCATTATTTTGGGGTTTCCATTGATGCAGGAACATATTTCAGCATTTTAAAATGGCACCAAATACCGTGACATTGTTCCCTGGGAGGAATAAAGAATATAGTCGAAAGCAACACCTTTCATTCTGTTTTGTGCACCGCTAGAGTTTTAAACACCCACTAGTCCGGGATTACCTGTAACGCCCGCAATCAAGGTCTTCCCATCGATCTTTATACGATATCCTACACAGGCTATTGAATACTAATTTTGGCTTTGTTTCTGTTATTTTCAGGCCCTTGGGGAGTACTGGTAAGTTGTATTCTCTTTCTGTCATTAGTTTCTTTGAAGTGAAGAGACACGGACCATCTTCGTCATTGTCACCAACGCTTCATCATCACTGTCGTTGCAATCGCAGTTGTAGTTGTTGTCGTCATCGTCGTCAACATAATCTTCATAATCAACATCGTCGTCATCGACATTAGCGTTTGCTCTAAAGTCCGTGTTGTCCTCCTAACCAGGCGCCTCAAAGTCACGCGCGCGAGAAACTTGGGAAGGTTTCTTGTAAACGCAAAGGGCTATGGGAAGGCTCAACGAAAAACAGGAGTCCCGTTGTTCACCCTTCCCAAGATCTTTGCGCGCTTCATAACTCGTCCTCAAGCCTTTTGCTCCACATGGGCGCCGGATCGGAGGAAAGCAGCTTGCCATTTCTATACTCTTATATCACACTAGCTCGCTCAGTTACGACCCATTTCTTAGTCCTGGTAAAGAAATGTTGCAAAAAAAAAAATAAACAAATAAATAAAATGACACTTCTAATTTCAACTTTCTCTCTTGTCCCTTTAGGCGTGCCAGGAGAGCCGATACCCGTCTCAAGTGAGCAAGAGATATTCGAAATTATTGGCATGGACTACAAACAACCAAGTGAACGGAATCTTTGATGCGCATATTCCCTGAAAACACCACGCTTCATTTTTTCGTTCTCTTTCTGGGCATTCAGCTTTGTGTAACAGAACTTAACTTATCACACTCATAATTGTACAGTAGAAAGGTTGGAACACATTTCTGGACACTTATGAAGTTCACTGCTTAAAGGCCATTTCCAGTCCGTACTGCGCAATCTCCGCCTGCAATGTTTATCAAGCCTCACACGACGAAATGTAAACAAACCAAAATGAAAATTAGGGATAAAAACTTACCTTTTCCGTTATTATTAACATCCGATATACTTGCAAAACAATAATAAAGAGTAGACGAACCTCAACGATATTCTAAACCAACTTTTCAGCTCATTGCAAACTCCCAAACAAAACGACCCGTAATGGCGGACTCAAAAACGTCATGTACGCAGTTACCGAAGTGTAACGTATCAACTTATTCAAAACAGAAATGTAAACAAATCCCGAGACTGCGCAGTACGGACTGGAAATGGCCTTTAACGTGCGAGTTTGTATTGTACATTTTTGTTGACTATATAAGTTGTATAAATGGTAAAGATTAGTTGTGCAGCAAGAAGGTCTACCATAAGAGGGTTGACATTCCATGCACGACGCCTTATAATTTTTAAATCTTTATCGTGCAAAATGCAACTTGCCTTTTTTTGCAAATTGTCAACTCAAATTAACTCGTCGAAATGTCTTGCATTAGAGTTCTTCAACACTTCATGGAATGATAATATCACATAAGCAAAAATACAGGTAGAAACCCGTATGCTTTTAGCAGAACATTTCCAACTAAGTTAACACTCCGGCCCCTTTTATATACCGGCTTGTGTATTAGTCTTATTTTTAAGTTCAGCTGTTTCAAAACTTATAAAAATAAGTGCTTAGAAAGGAAACCGTTGTTCACTCGTACAGAACAGTCAGTTTTATGCTGGCGAGAATATCTTGTCTGGCTTGCTACCGTATGTGCAGCGAAGTCGTGATTTTGCGGTTAAACTGTTCTTGTGATCGTAACTATTAGGTGGCCGACATGTAGTGGCGGTTAATCCCAGGGGGGTACTCGCAGTATACATGAAGGGGTTGGGGTTCGACGTATTTTGGGGGGGTCAAGAGATCTGTCACGTATTTTTTTAGGTCTTAAAAAATACGCGTATTTTTTGGGTCACATCTCCGAGCGAATTCTTTTTTTTTGCGATCGGTGGATCAGAAAAATATTCATTCGAATTTTCAGCAGGGTGCATTAGAGTTTGTTTGATAAATGTTTGTTGTTTGGATAAATCCGTTTTAAGGCATTTAAGTCTTGTATCTTTTGGGGTAGGAAATTTTGATGCCAGCTATGTTTTTGGGTCTTAAATTTCAGGCCCGAGTGTTTTCTTGGGTTTGCAATATAAAGCTCAGTTGCCCCCCCCCCCCCCCCCCTCCTCTGTCATGAAAAATGCGAGTACCCCCCTGGGCGGTTAGTTGGAGTCAAGTTCTTTCTGCAGCTTATAGATGAAAGTATAACCACAAATGACACCACATTCAGTAGACGAAAATTCCGAACTGTAATTGAGTCTCTTATTAATGTTGCATTGGTAGACAATAAAAGTCTAAAAGGAGGTTTACTTTTGTTTTTTAATGAGTGTTTTTTCTGCAATTAATAAATCTGCAAAAAATATCAAATCAACTACTTTGGAGTGTTTTCATGACGTCACAGCAGCTATATTGGTGTTCCAAAACAAAGAAACAGTGGCCATGTTGGTGTACCAAACCAATCCTTGGCGGAACTATTTTCTTTTTTTATTGATGTTACATAGTTAGATAAAATACAAACAATAAGATTACTAAAATAAACATTACATAAATAAAGCTATTGACTGAACTGAAATTACAACATTTCAGTACACTACAGATAGCTGCAACAAAAAAGGTGATCTTTACGCACACTACAATAAGACGAGGGATTAATCATCTCACAAAATAGAGAGAAGATTGGTCCATTCCTGAAAATGGTAGGGTAGTTTGTCACGTTTGCTGGCAATTTTTCGTTCAATTTTTTCATAGTATCTGAGTTGGTTGATGAAAATTTGAAGGTTAGGGATTTGACTAACAGATCTAGACCGATAAAACAATAGTTTATACACTGTGAGAATAAGGTTTATTAGCGGACTTTGTTTTTCTGGGTCGACACCAAGTATAATGTTTGGAGCAGTCAAATCTGGCAGGAAAATTCCGACCGATTTAGTCCACATTCTTATTTCCCTGTACAGGAGTAGGCGTCTAGAGTGTTTCTGAGTAAATAGAGCAAAAAGAGCAAGTAGGAGATTCGATGATCTTGACGGAATAGGTCCCTATTTAAATAAAGGCAATTGTATAAGAAATTTGTATTGAAAAAGTCTTGTGTTTGGATCAATTGACATATTATATAATCTGCGGTAGACTGAGTCCCATACAATTTGACTCCGACTCGTTTAAGAAGATGAGATTGAGCAGTGGGTCTTTTTATGTAATTTTTATACCGTTGCAATTGCTATTGAAGTTTGAAGCATCGTGATTCAATGGTTAACAGGTTTCTGCTGTGATTGCAAGACGTTTCTCGCCGAAAAAGAAATAATTATAAAGTAAATTTTGCCGCTACGCAGAAAGGCCCCGAAAACACCGGAAATGAAATAACAGTTCAGTGGCAACCGCGTAACTTAGCAACGAGATACTGTTCAGGGCCCTTAATCCCATAATTTCAAAAATATACCTTTTTTACCGATACGGCGGCCATTTTGAATTCTATTGCTTCAAGTAGGTATTATGGGATGCCCAGGGGGCAAATACATATTAATTTAACCCCTGGGCATCCCATAATGGGTGGTTTTCACGTCACGCAAGTATCACGCAAGTTTCACGGACGTAAGAAATAAAATCGCTTACCATTCAATAAATTGAGTCAAGAAATTCAAATATCGTAGAAGAGTAATAAATAAACAACGTGCCAAAGTTTAGGGGATGTACGATATTCGGCAAAGTGTATCACTGAAAATTATAGTGTTTAGTATGGAGACGCCATGTTGGAGCCCCTCTGAGGGACACCAACATGGCGGCCGGAAACCAGTGGAAACATCTGGAGTTTACTTTGGCTCTCTCACTGAACGTTTCTTCTCGTTGTTAAACTTGAAAACATTCGCATAGACACTTCCCTCAACATATCGGTTACTCAGAACTCGAGAACATAAGGCGAATCGATATTTTCGCGCACGTAACATGTTACCCAAGAACAATGCCGATGTCACGCACGGTGAAAAATCTGAAATTCAAACTGCTCTATTTTCAAAGCAAAGCCGTCTACCGAGCTGAAAACAGGCCAGCAGATATATGTTTACCTGATGAAGTTGAAAACTCAAAATTTTTAACTTTTCTTTTCTGACGTCACGTGAAAACCAAGAATAGCTACGTGAAAGTTCAAAATGGCCGCCGTATCGGTATTTAAATATTTGTGACGTCACACTTAACCACTCTATTCATTATATTTCCCCCCTTCCGAGTTCGAATCTCTTTTTTTATAAATTCCAATTCTCACTCTGTTTCCATAATCACTAGATGTTTCTTGTCATCTTTGCAAGACGTTTTTGCTTTTGGCCATGGAAATATTTTGCCATTTTCAAAGGTGTACCAAGAGCAACGTTCCTGCCCATACAAACTAGATGAGAAAAAGTGACTAACTCTCAACAACAATTTTCTTTGGACCACACATGCGTAGTTATTCAAGATGCGCATTTTCCCCCATTTTTAGCATCGGTAGTACTCGAAATCGTTGTTGATACGATTTTTAGCGACCTTCAAGCTGTCCACGTTTGCAGCACGCTTTATCGGTTTCGAGGAGGTAAGTTCCAATGAAACTGTTGTGCTGAATTCACATTATCAACCCAGTTGATAAAACCAATTTATCGGTTTCGGTCGTGTTGATGTCTCGCAAAGTCAATTTTCTACGTAGTATTAGCCAGGGATTGCGTAGCGTACTTTTGATTTGGGGTGAGGGGGGGGGGGGGGAGGCGGTGTTTACAAGCTTTTTTACCTTTTTTATGTTTTATGGGGTTTTTATTATTAGTCTTTTTATTATTTTTACATTTTTTTGCTTGAAATTGGTGGGGGAGGCTGAATCCCGCACCCACCCCCCGGCTCGCCTTCACTGTCAGCCTTGCTGTTTTGTGTATGTTACAGTCTGTTTTTGGCTGATTAGCTCTCTTGCAGATCCTGCGTAAGTTTGAAGCATTGTCCCTTGCGGCCTTTTGTAGTTTTCGCTTCTAGTTTACTCCCTTCTAGTAAACTCAGTTCCTTTTCAAAACGTAATTCGGGCAGAACTTTCCCAAAGATTAAGAACTACTTTCACCCACTCATCCTCATTGTGCCCATGAGGACACTTATGGCCGGACGAACTGCTTTGAGAGTCGATAAATGATGTGAATCTCAAGTTAATAGGTGAGCATATATGTGCTATTTGTGACTTTAATCGTAAAGTATGGGTGATTTCAGTCGCTGGACTGGATCGGTTTAAACAAGATCGGAAAATGAGTGATTGCGTTTTATACTACTCTCACGTACACGTCTGATATTTGTGAGGGTCTTATCGCATATTCAGTTATTATCACACTTACCCACTCCAAAATTGATGATTTAAATTATCACTACCATCAAGGCAATTTTGGTTTGCTAAATATTGGGAATATGTGAAATAATAAGCAATGTTAGACCAGACAATTTTCGTTCCCAATTCGAAAGAGAAAGGAACTTGTCAAAATGGTTTTCATCTGTTAAGATCAAATGCTGATTAAAACCCACGTGGGCGGAGTCAAGATATGTGTAGGCTGTGGGTGACACAAGTTCGCCTGTTCCAAATATTTCATTACATTTTATTTGTTTTTAAGGCGCTATCAAGCGCAATAAAATTTCAATGAAACTAGAATAACACAAAAATATATTTGATTAAAAAGCAATCGAGTCGCGAGGTTTGGCGACACCATTCTGCTCTGTGATCGCACTACCCACGGCTACCCAAATACACTGACAGATGGTACAACGAGAACGAAACTCGGCTTTAAACCTCTTCAAAGATATTTACTATCCCAAACGAACGCGTATCCCGAAATAAGACTAGAATAACTTCTGCTACAGATTCCTTTTCATATTTAAAAATATGAAAAGGAATTTGTAACAGAAGTTATTCTAGGCCAGGCCATTCAATCAACCTCAACTGACTAATCTAGACAATACCTAAATCTTGTTTCTTTTTATAACCGCGTTAACGTTTATTTTAAATGATATACACATAAAATGATAATATTGGCCAAGTTTAGTATAGATTGTTCACGACAGCCATATTGGAGTTCCAAAACAGAGAAACGGTGGAAATGTTGGTGTCCAATGTTGTTGTAGCCGTATATCACGTGAGTGAAAACGCTCTGTTAATTTTTTCTGGAAAATCCAGTCAGACTCGAAAGAAGCTATGCTATAACGTTCCCATTTACTTTATGATTTCCCGAGATCAACTATTTGCCTAAAGTTATTGATATAGTTAATTGTAGTTATGAGGAAGACACGCACTTCTTGTTGCATGTTACCAGTATTTTTTTCACTGCTTCCTGTCTTCCTGAATCCTGGAGGGAACAGATGTCCGCAGCTCTAAATTAAGGGAACCTTACTTCCTTCATCAAGAGAAGCGTAAATTATTATAGTTTTAATCTGCTTCGTCATCAGTATGGAATGAGGAAACGGACTACATTGTGTATTGAATAATTGTGATAAAAGAAAACCTGTCGATAGCTCATTCCAGGAAACAACCATGTGGCTATTTTCCTGTCATGATCAGTAAACGGCAAATGAGACAGGCTGCGTAATAAGCAAGCCACGACGGCAACAGCAACTAAAACGACTGACTAACAGCAAGTTTAAACATGGTTTAAATAAGCACTTCAATAGAACTGCATCTTTCATTTTTTATCCGCCTTCTGCAAGATCTAGAAAACAACAAAACGCGAACGAACGTGAAAAACGACCGAATTATTTCCTGCTGTTTTTATACATTTGACCGAATTGAACGGGTGCTTTTACGTATTTATAATATCCCGTCCAGTATTCCAACAATTCCAGAAACGTCCAGTTCGCACATGCGCATAAGCAACATTTTTGCGGTGCCATCTTATCAGAACTAGTAGGAGGAAGTGTTTGTCATTAAAAGCATCGTTTTCTGAGAAGACTCACGGTTGTTACAATATTCATCATGTTATTTAAACCAGTCATTACGTTATTTAAGCCAAAGATTAGTGGACACGCTTAAAATAGATCTGATATTTAGTTTTTACTAGTGGCGGATCTAGGGAGGGGGTGCAGGGGGTGCGCATCCCATCTCCCCCAGCCAGATGACCTGCTTACGTCACCCATCAATTACGTCATTCCTTAGTGGTGCACCCCCTCCTAAGAAAAATCCTGGATCCGCCCTTGTGACCTCGGTGTCGCCATCGCCGTTACTTATCTACTTGTGTCTACGGGTCATCATCCTGAGTGGATTGATCCGTATGTTCCTCTGGTAGTTTTGAACTTGCGGCATTCGTCTTGAGGTGATCGACATCAGCGTAAATAGTCGGAACTCCTCTCTTAATCGGTTTCGTGTTTGCTGGAGAAAGGCCCAGGTCTGCGTAAACAAGACCACAGTATGGGGGAGGAATCTGTGTAGTCAACAAAAAATATATAACAAACTAATGTTATTCGCAAAAAAAGAAAAAAATAAACACACGACAATACAAAATACGCAGAAGAAAAGCAATAGTATAGCGAAAAAAAAAACGTACACGAAAAAATCCTTGCCCTGACTCTTATATAACCTGATTTGACTGACTATCGGTTGCGTTTTACTGAGTTACAAGTGACTCTTGGCCCTAACGTGCGGTCAGGTGAATTTTTGTCTCCGTCGAGCCTGAAGCGAATGAAAAGATCGAGAGGAAAATGGCCGTCTCCTGCTAGCTTTACGTTTGACAGCTCGGCTACCAAACAAGAGGCTTCTTGTGGTATAAGAAAAAGAAAATAAATGGCATTTATTTTCTTTTAGCCCCCGTGGAAGGTTTGTTTTGCAAACCGAAATATCGGACAAATATGGTCTATTTATTTTCATGTTATTTTACGTCTGTTTCAATCTCTCCTACTTGCCGTGGGGATCAGTATCTTACGATTTTAACTTATCCAGGTGTTGACCGGCAGGGAAAGCTCCCATGATCGATGAACGACAGCTTTCACGAACACAATGCTTCACTCTCTACTCTCTACCGATGTCTACGGCTATGCTCTCTTCACACACTACGTCGCATGCAGAACACCGCTGACCCCTAAGGTTACGACTATTTCAACACAGGTCAACACAAGATGCGGCACTATTCATTGGTTTGTCGTTGTGGGTTTGCCTATATTTATTTAAAAGATCGGCGATTTATCGAGCCAATTTTCATTTCCTTTGGAGGTCGAGAAATCAGGAATTCCTGTACTTCACGATCACTATTGACTGACACTTTTATGATGTACTGAGTAGTCTGTCAAATCATGGTTTCAGAAACATTCAAGAAATAGAAAACCAATAGATGTCACAAATTTTACCTGAGGTGGGCTCCTTTTCTTGTTTGCCATGTCAACGACTGCATACAGGTAATCTTTTTTCTCTTGTCCCGCGAGCTCATTCTCGTCTGCTGTCTCTTTGAAAGTGTCCCGCCCGATCACCGCGGTCGCTGAAGATGAGAGATTCGCCGGATCCCCAGGAGACAAGCGAACAACAGACTGAACTGTAGGTAAACTACTCCAAGGCTCTATGGAGGAAAGGTTATTTACTTTGATTTTATGTAGCAAGTTACATAATCCTTTCCCAGCTTACAGTGAGGGAATTCCTGTACCCGGGATCTTAGCCATTCATGATTTCTTAAGAGAAGTGGGGGTGGTTACATTTTTCTTACACTCAATTTCTCAAGAAATGAAGGAAGCTTTCTCCTCCCTCCACTCCCTTTTTTTTTATTATTGCATTGGGTTGTCCCTCACCTTTACTGGGATAATACTTTTAGGTTTTTATATTTTAGCTTTTCTGTGCTTTGTGTAAAAATAAGCGCCATTGAACCATCGGGAAATGGCGCTCAACAAATGTATTATTATTATTATTATTATTATTATTATTACTGGCCACACCCGTGGCCAAACTTTCCCAAACGGGAGTGTTGTTTTAATTACATTATACCAGCAAAACCTAATTTAGTCGCCAAAATGAAACTTAAAACCGGAATAAATTACTACCCAAACTAAACTTTACCCATGTTTGGCTTTCTAAAGAATGTGTTTCAGAAACAATGATTTTTGCCTTCAGTTCCCCATTAAGGAGCACCTTAGTTTGATGTGGAAACTTGCCATCAGAGACTTTACCTCTTTTGTCTTTGTGAACAGCCGCGTAAACATGATCCTTATTTTCCCCATCTTTCTCATTTTTCGAATCAGCTACTCCAGTCGTCGCAATGCTCCTCGCGACATTCAGTTTGTCTGTTTTCTTTAATACAATATTACCATTGGGTTGTATTTGCTTTTCTGCTCCGTCTACGTAGGCAAAGGGCTCTCCTCTATAAGACCTTGACTTCCTGTTGGTAGTTTTAACCGCTACTTGAGTGCCCTCAGTTTTGCAATCTTGGACCGTTTCGTATGTGTCCAGTCCACGACTCACAGGTTCAACAGTGGACGAGCGATCGACAGGTTCCAGAAGGGCACACCTTGTTTTGGCTTGGAAACTCGCCCCAAAGAATTTACTTCGACTGTCTTTGTGAACAACCGCGTAAACATGATCTTTATTCTCATCTTGCTTCTCATTTCTAGCATCAACCACTTCATGCTTCTCAAGATTATTGGTGATAACCAGCTTAGGAGACTTGCCCAGTGAGACACAATAGCCATCATCCGGTCGTGATTGATTTTCTGCTCCGTCTGCGTGAGTGAAAGACTCTCCTCTATCAGACGTGGACTTCTTGTTGGTATTTTTAGCATTTTCATAAGTGCACTCCTCCTTGCAATCATTCGTTTCGTATGTGTCCAGTCCTGTTTCTGTCCGCGAAAGAGTTACATGAACTGTAAGTTCGGCAGCTTCCTCTTGAAGGTGTTGTACATGTTCGTCTGTTGAGGCAGTTGACGGTTTCTTGAAAGTGCAACTGACACGACCTTTGACTTCATGTGATCTGCAATGTTGTTATGACAATAACAGATTGATGTTACTCTTATGGACATCAAATGGTAGAGATCGTCGTATTGGTTTTAAAGAAAACGAAATTTAAAAGCAACGCAAAAATATTATACCCAAAGAGTCTCAAAGGATAGCCGGTGCATTTTATTGAACTGTCCACAGAAGAAAATAACTAAAATATCGATAAATTTGTCTGACAGCAAGCACAAAAAAGTTCATAATTTTCAATCATTATATATTCTAACGATTTCAGATTACGATATATTTTTTTGTTAGATCACAAACTCAAAGTAGACTTAACTCCTTTTTGGCTCATATCATGTGCTTATTTTAAAACATTTTTCCTAAGTGTTAGCATATTTCTACCATATATACTTACTATTCATTGCGGTGGTTAATTTCACCACGGACGTTATGGGGTAATTGAATGAAAAAGGAAAACAAAATCATATCAAACAAACGCATGTGCACTAAAAAGTGAACATAGAAAATATTTTCGAGTTTTTTGAACAGGTAGGAGAGAAGCGCAAACTAATAATGACTAAAGTGTCAAAGTGTGGTGTGGTGCGGTGCGGTGCGGTGCGGTGCGGTGCGGTGCGGTGCGGTGAAGTGCAGTGCCGTGCCGTGCCGTGTAGTGTAGTGTAGTGTAGTGAAGTACAGCTCATTGGCGACGGTACAGTACTGAACAGCACAGCAGAGTACAGTATAGTGCAGTGCAGTGTTTACCTACTAGAAGATAGGTATCTATGTTCTATAAGAAAACAATGAGGTCTAGAAAATCTGCTAGTGGATGCCCGATGATGATAATGAAGACTTTATTAAAGTGTCAGAGTATTTAGCTTTATACAAACTAATTGCGGACACTGTTAGTATATAAAAATATACCTTAACTATTTTACATAAGAATTATTTAAAATATTGAATTATTACAAATAACCGTTAGGCGAGGGCATTAAACTGCTTTTCTAGACCTCAAAATGGCATTATTTTCTTATAGGACACTAGGAAACCCATCTTCTAAAAATAAAAAAAAATCACCGAATTTACGCGCGCGGGCAGCTTCCTTGTTCGTATTTCTGGCACTCGCTGCTCAATAGCTTGTCAACATTTTCGTCTCACCAGTCACCTGAACTTATTTCGTTGATAGTTGTTTTAACAGCCATAATAAAGGAAATAAAAAGACAACTTTAAAAGATTGTCGCCGCCATTTTTTCAATTCGCAATGCAACATAAACTACTTCCGGGGTACCGCGCTTCTATAGTTTTTTCCCATGTCCTATTAAAAATAAAGCCCGCTGAGATTCCATGGCGAGCATACAGCGAAGTGCAATACAGTGACAATAAAGCACAGCACAGTACAGTATAGGACAGTGCAGTACAGTACAGCAAAGGAATAGCGCAATAATCACTAGTAAACTATTTGCGATTATCTTCTTGACATCACAGCTACCCTCTCAAAACTCCCTAACTTCGTAGCTAGCGCATGTCGACAATATTCCGGAATGAGAATAAACCAAACCTCCAAAAGGAGATTTGGTTTATGCTCATTCCTTTGTTCCAATTTTATGGAATTTTTGTTATACATGTTTCTTACCTTGCTTTTTGAAGTTCCGACGTCGCCGAAGAGAAATAACACAAAATGTGACTAAAAGTATTAAAATTAAGATAGCCAACAGAGTTACTACGATTGTAATCAAACTAGAATTGCCACTGACAGTCTTCTGTGAAGGAAGGTCTTCCACGATCTTTTTCGAAGTGGTTACTGAAAAAAATACCGGCAGTTAGATAGAATTGTTCTTTTTTTTTTACGTACATATATATTGCGTAAAATATTTAGTTTTCTAAATGAACCTAATCGAAATCAAATACAAAAAGATTTAGTACAAGGTCAGATTTGTACGATAAAGTTCCGGCAATTCTGCAAAATGTATCGCTTGCTCGACCTTTCAGATTAATATGGCCATTCAGTCTAGTACGTCTCATCCGACTTGCTTGACCTATTTAACTTGTACTTTTGTAGTGGGTTGAACATGATATATGTAATTTAGTATAAATCTACTAGCGTCCTATCACGAATGCCGTTCTATGATTGGCTACGCTACCCACTATCTATTCTGTGATAGATAGTGAGTAGCGTAGCAGTGCGGTTGTCAATAAAATGGCGGCCGCTTTTCACGTTTTCGAAATGTCGTGAAGAAGATTTAGACAGTTTACTGGTCGAGGTTGTTCCAGAAAAGACAAAAGTCGCCACGACTAGTTGATTTATACTAAGACAATTAGATTATTCGCTCTCGATTTATATGCGCGATAGATGACTCGGGGTACGCCCTCGTCAACTATCACGCGATAGAAATCTCGAGCTCATAATCTAAACCAGACCAAACCTAAAAAGATCTTAAAGCGAAGCTACACATTTTTGGCTGGGTCCAGTAATGATTTGTGAAAATACTCTTGTAATAAAAGAAATAAGCAAGGTAAGACAGAAAAAAACAATCAAAAAAAGATAAGAAGTTAGAAACTAAAATGAAACCAAACATGATCTCCACCTTAATAAAGGGTGTACATTTGGCAAGGGTGCAAGGTACCTAACTCAATCGGAAGAAGATAACCGCACTCATGCAACTGGCATCTTTCGACCGTAGTAAAATAGCCCGAAATCAAACTCATTCCTACCGCCAGAATTCGCTTCAGCCAATGAGCTTTTGGACAGTGAACGTGTCGCTGGAGTGACTGTCAATGGTTGCCCCGTGTTAGGTCTTGTGGTTGATTCTTTGTTCCCGCTCTTTGTGTGTGATGTCTCTTTGACTGTTGGTACTATAGAAAGGAAAAATGTGCATGTGTAAATAAAGAATAAGTACGAGAGAGAAATCAAGGAAGAAATAGAAATAACTGGGGGCTTTTCTTTTAAGGGCAATGTATGGTGAATGATTTCAATCAAGGTTGCAGAGACTGGAAATTACGTAGAAAATTAAACAAGACTTTATTTCCCAAAGTAGCTAATTCTTCGTATTTTTTCCGATTTAAATAATAATGCACATTCCAATGTGTAATGTGTAATTTATTGGGGCTCATGCCAAATCCTTCACACAAGTACTTGTAAGCGCAAGATGATCCAATATTTCCACTCGTACTCGCTAGTCTTCTGCTACTGACCTCGAAGAAGACTAGTTTTACTAGTCGAAACTTTGGCCCATTAAAAGTGTGCTTTGCCGTAGTGTCAGCCATTTAGTTTAATTAAGTTTTTTTCTGATCCATGGCATACTTATTTAACGCAACACAGTATCAAAAAGAAACTTAGTTCAACATGTGGCACAAAACCAGAAGAACCCCAGGCAATTGATTTGTAGTGACAAAAAAAGAGAAAACAAAAGCGACAAAAATGTATAAAACTTGCGAATTACCTTCTTTATCTCTGCTTTCAGAATGTCTTTCGCAAATATATCCACGCTTTGGTAGTGTTGATGTACAACTCAAGTCGTTATACTTGCCATACTTCTTTCCGTAATGCTCATACGTGTACATAACCACGCAATTTCCATCACCACTGGGTTCTCCTGTAGCCCAAGGAAAAGTTCCTTTCGTTGCATTGACTGTGGTGTTGTCACTTATCCATCTCCATTTTTTAGACCTATCATCTTTCCTCAAGCCGATAAAATATTCACCCGTTTTCATAGTTTGAGTAATGTTTTTCAAGAAAATCCATTCCTCGCGACTTTCAATAGAAACAAGATCGCTTCCCGCGGTTCTCTTGCATTCACGTCTGCTGTCTTGCCAGCGAGGAAAGCGCCCATCAGCGTTTCCATGAAAGGAATAATTCGAACCATTGAACACAAAGTGTTGGTTTGTGTTGCCTAACCAAATAAAATCCAGAAAGAAAAGATATAACTGACATTCATAATAGCGAACCTCGTGTGTGATGATTAATTTGCATGTGGTAACTGTTACATTTTGGAATTATTTTAGCATCGCCTTTGATGGTTACATTTTCACATCGCCAGCATCGCTTATTATCACACAACTGAGTAAAAGTTTGGACCCTCCCCCGTTATCAAAAATCCCTGGATCTGTCCCTGTAGTAAAGTTACTTTTGACGCTTTGATGTCTTGTTGCTGGTGTCAAAAGAAACTCTTTTGGCAGCAGTAAATACCCTCAAGGTTTCATAGATTTAATGCTGTGGAGTTGACGGATGAGGTGGGGAGAGTGAGGAGGATGGAGGTGTAAAGATCTGATGCATCTCTTGTTGACTCACGGGATTTGAAGTCTTCATGCATGGAAATCATACATGCGAAGGTTCGATCAAAAACTGCTGATGTTTAATGAAAGCTTTAACAGCTTGGAGTTAACCTCTTTCAAAGAAAAATCAAAGGGAAGTAATATACACCGCTCTCCTCACTCGAGGGTTAATGCGCTCGCAAATACTTCCATCACATTCACTTTTAGAAACAGTAAAAGTAATGAAGCGTACGGAATAATATTTTGACAGTGGGGAACTTAAAAAGGAAAGAAAGTTGTAGAAAGAAACGCAATTTGAAGTGACATATAAAATATTGGATTCGACGAAGGATTCCATTTATGTTCGCGCCTTTGCGCTAACTATGTGACGAATCACACGAACGTATCAATTTAGTACCTTCAGAAACAAACCAATTAAATATATATAATCCTCACCAACATTCCCATGAACTTTTATCCTGGACGTTATCACCAGAAGGCTTGCAATAAAGGTAAGATGGGTTTTCTCCATACCACATTAATGTTCCCTTATGCATGTAACTTTCAGAAGCGTAACAGGAAAACGAAAAAAAGAAACAGAACTAATAAACTAAAGCTGACATCATGAAAGACATTGTTTGAAGGTAGAGCTTAACCATGGCTTTCTTTTTCGTTTATTTTACTGAAACGTCTTAGTCAACGTGTAAACGAACAGGGCGACTTCCTTGACTTCCTGTTTTGTTGCAAAAGGGGAAGGCCTTTACACTAATGTGCAAGACCGTGTACTGGAAAAATTAAAAACAACTTTAAAGAAAGCGGGGAAGAAAAATATATTTCCAAGCATAGACAAGCATAATGAATTTTGGCTTCAGCAGCTATCATTGCTAAAGGAAGTTGTTGTTTGAAGAAATCAGTCTAAACAATGTCTCGTATATCCCAGACCCACACTTCCCTAACTGAATGTTTTGCTTTTACAACTTGCTTGACGTCGAAATTTTCGCATCGACAAGATGGCTTATTATCACACAACTGAGTAAAAACTTGGACACCCAACCCTCCCCTTATAAAAAATCCCTGGAGCTTTTCCTGTAGTTAAGTTACTTTAGACGCTTTGATGTCTTGTTGCTGGTGTCCATGAAAAGAAACTCTTGTGGCAGCAGTAAATACCCTCAAGGTTTCATAGATTTAATGCTGTGGACTCGACGGGCGAGGTGGGGAGAGTGCGGAGGATGTAAGTGTAAAGATCTGATGCATCTCTTGTTTACTCACGGGATTTGAAGTCTTCATGCATGGAAATCATACATGCGAAGGTTCGATGAAAAACTGCTGATGTTTCATGAAAGCTGTAACAGCTTGGAGTTAACATCTTTCAAAGAAAAATCAAAGGGAAGTAATATACACCGCTCTCCTCACTCGAGGGTTAATGCGCTCGCAAATACTTCCGTCACATTCACTTTTAGAAACAGTAAAAGTAATAATGAAGCGTACAGAATAATATTTTGACAGTGGGGAACTTAGAAAGAAAAGCAATTTGAAGTGGTATATAAAATACTTGATTCGACGAAGGATTTCCTTAACGTTCGCGCCTTTGCGCTGACTTTGAAGTCTTCTAATGTGACGAATCAGACGAACGTGTCAATTTAGTACCTTCAAAAACAAACTATTCGAATTAATATAATCCTCACCAGCATTACATGAATATTTATCCTGGACGTTATTACCAGAAGGCTTGCAATAAAGGTAAGATGGGTCATCTCCATACCAAATTAATGTCCCCTTATGCGTGTAACTTTCAGAAGCGTAACAGGAAAACGAAAAAAAGAAACAGAACTAATAAACTAAAGCTGACATCATGAAAGACATTGTTTGAAGGTAGAGCTTAAACATGGCTTTCTTTTTCATTTTATTTCACTGAAACGCCTTAGTCAACGTGTAAACGAACAGGGCGACTTCCTTGACTTCCTGTTTTGTTGTAAAAAAGGGAAGACCTTTAAACCAATGTGCAAGACCGTGTACTGGAAAAATTAAAAACAACTTAAAAGAAAGCGGGGAAGAAAAATAAATTTCCAAGCACAGACAAGCATAATGAATTTTGGCTTCAGTAGCTATCATTGCTAAAGGAAGTTGTTGTTTGAAGAAATCAGTCTAAACAATGTCTCGTATATCCCGGACCCACACTTCCCTAACTGAATTTTTTGCTTTTACAACTTGTTTGGTGCTGAAATTTTCGCATCGACAAGATCGCTTATTATCACACAACTGAGTAAAAACTTGGACACCCAACCCTCCCCTTATAAAAAATCCCTGGAGCTTTTCCTGTAGTTAAGTTACTTCAGACGCTTTCATGTCTTGTTGCTGGAGTCAAAAGAAACTCTTTTGGCAGCAGTAAATACCCTCAAGGTTTCGTAGATTTAATGCTGTGGAGTTGACGGGCGAGGCGAGGAGAGTGAGGAGGATGTAGGTGTAAAGATCTGATGCATCTCTTGTTTGCTCATGCACGGGATTTGAAGTCTTCATGCATGGAAATCATACATGTGAAGGTTCGGTCAAAAACTGCTGATGTTTCATGAAAGCTGTAACAGTTTGGAATTAATTTCTTTCAAGGAAAAATCAAAGGGAAGTACTATACACCCCGCTCTCCTCACTCGAGGGTTAATGCGCTCGCAAATACTTCCGTCACATTCACTTTTAGAAACAGTAAAAGTAATAATGAAGCGTACGGAATAATATTTTGACAGTGGGAAACTTTAAAAAGGAAAGAAAGTTTGTTGAAAGAAACGCAATTTGAAGTGCTATATTAAAACTTGATTCGACAAGGATTTCCATAACGTTCACGCCTTTGCGACAATTTTAAAGTCTTTTAATGTGACGAATCACACGAACGTGTCAATTTATTATCCCCTAAAAAACAAACTATTTAACAAAATATCATGCTCACCAACATTCCCATGAACTGTTATCCTGGACGTTATCACCAGAACGCTTGCAATCAGGATAAGATGGGTTTTCTCCATACCAAATTAATGTTCCTTTATGGATGTGGCTTTCAGAAGCATAACAGGAAAACGAGAAAAAAAAAACGGAAATAATAAAATAAAGAGGCATCATAACAGACATTACTAAAACGCAGGGCTTAAACATGTATTTCTTTTTCGTTTCATTTCACTGAAATGTCACAGGAAACGTGTAAAAAAGGCGACTTCCTTGACTTCCTGTTTTGTTGAAGAAAAGGGAACGCCGTTATACAAATGTGGAAAACCGTTTACTAGAAAGCAAGAAAAAACAAAAGAGAGCGGGCAAGAAAAATAAATTTCCAAGCATAGACAAGCATAATGAATTTTGGCTTCAGCAGCTATCATTGTTGAAGGAAGTTGTTGTTTGAAAAAAGCCGTCTTTACAATGTCTCGTATATCCCGGACCCACCCTTCCGTTACCTAATTTTTTTTCTTCTTGTTTCGCTGAAATTTTCGCATCTCGTACTTTACCAGCACCCTGATAAATGCGTTTTTTTCCTTATAAATTTAAAATGGTGTGAACTGATCGCTGCCAAAATGTGGAGATATATTTCCAGAGTTTCTGAAGTAGTGGACGAGAAAAAGAACGAAAAAAAAAAAACACCGAAAGTCGCCCCTGATACGGTGATAGGAGGGAATACAAGAAGACAAAGACGAATTCGAAGAAGTTTTTGGGCAATCAGTAGAGATTAATCCAGACGAGTGCATTTTGAGGGTTACTCGCCCGAGTGGCGAGTGCTCTCAAAGTCACCAATCCTGAAAAACTGTCGTCATTTTTGCGTGGTGTCGCGCAACCTAGACACGAACGTGACTAGATTGCGTGACACCGAAGCATAGTGTACATTCGAGTGATTTCTTTAAATTGTTTGGTAAGATTCTTTGTAACCCTGTGGTCAGGGGGGAATGGTGTGTTACCTTTAAGTATCTCTATTGGAAGGAAAAAGAAAATGATTGTGGGAATGTGAATATTTTGTGCTTAACTGGGAAAGTTTTAAAATTTCTTTGAGATATTGAGTGATCAAGTTAAAATTTGATTTGTTATTTTTTGAGTACTTACAGACAGTACTTACGAAAGCGTGTTTGTTAGGGTTTTCACCCTCCTTTGCAAATTTTTCTGTTATCTCGGTATGCAGTTTGATAGACATGCAATCTTAGAAGAACAATAGTTATTGTTTGTTGCATTGCATCATGATTATCGGCATACACGAGAAGGTTGGTGAAATGCGACTGAATTGAGAATTCTGAAATAGCTGAAAACGAATAATTTAAAGTGAGGGACGAAACAGGAGTATTGAGAATTTATCTGTGTATTTCTCATTATAATGAATGGTATGTATTCTAGATGTTTCTTTTTAAAAAATGTATGCTGTACACTGATAACGTTTTTGGCAGAGAACTATAGACGTTTCTGTCGTTTCGTAAATGAGATCACGCGATGAATAGTGTAGGACGTCAATTGTAAATTCCCAAGGGAGTGAATGCACTTATAATTTGTTGTCTCCGTCCTTGGAAATCCTCATGTTCTGATTGGCTGGCTCGCTTTGAAGTTAGCAAAAAGTTGTCAAAAAGATGTCAAAATTTAATCAAAAACTTTCTCGAGTGGCAACGGTAAGGCGCGTAGCACTGTAGTTATAATTGACATTGTTCCTTCTCACTCTATTGGGAGAGATTTTATACCCAGATATCTCATGAAATAATATCCTTGCAATGAACACTAGGGGGATGAGGTCAAAACCTGATTATATGTCAAAATTTAACTTTCATCAGTTTCGTAGCTTACAATGAATATGCAACACCACGCTGCCCAAAGATCCTTTGATTTTTACCGAGACGAAACGAAGCCAAAGTAAAAGTTCGAGCGATTTCAGCGATAACAATTTCTAAATTTATAGCATCACAATCTTCAAACTGCGTAAAGTAACGCAAAGACAAAATGCAAGAACAGAATCTCAATAACTAACCTTTATTCCATTCGGAAATTCTTGATTTTCCTTTTCGCTTATTTTCGAGAACTAACAGCGCTAAACTGTAAAACGTTTGACAAAGTTTCCAACAACCGCGCGCGATGGCGTAATCCGATACGTTATTTACTGATGTGTATGTTCTCTGGTAAAACATGAACGTTAGCCAATGAGCGCGCGACAATTTGTGCACATATGGTAAAATGTACGTTATAGAAGCGATGTAAGTTTGTGACGAAAGTCAGGAATTTTTCTACGAACTGGAATGCTGTGACATCTTACGTCTTGGAACATTCTCAGAACGGGTGAGTCTTGTGTATTTCGGAATTTAATCAAACGAAAGAATCTTGTGAAGGTCGCCGGGAGTCTGCTGAAGGAATAGAGTCTAGTCAAATACGACACCTTGTGTTTTGTGTACTCGTTGAGGCTCGTATGCAGACTTCACCTTTGCGCACTCGTTATCCAATAATAATTGCTACCATTGATGTTCAGCAATCAGTTTCGATATGTCATACTCAAGCTTAAGAAATTCAGTCATCATATTCCGATATTCCACTGACAGAGATGAATTATATAACTCATCAAGAATTCGTTTCGTATCACTATGACAATGGCTCGTTTTAGCTCGCACGCACGAACAATAGACCTTTACCGAAACGGCGGCCATTTTGAATTCGACTGTTTCAAGTGGCTATTATGGGTTGTCCAGGAGGCAAATACATATTAATTTGTCCCCTGGGCATCCCATAATAACTACTTGAAACAATAGAATTCAAAATGGCTGCCGTATTGGTAAAAAGGTCCATTCAAACGAGAAGACACATTGGAGGCGATAAGACTATCAACGTACTATTGAACACAGTGAGGATATGATAACGGAACTTAACAACTTTTTATTTGGAAATTCCTTTGATTGATATTTTTCTTAAGAGTAATATTCAGTGCAACATGAATTTAGCTTGAATTTCAAAATTGTGAAATCCTAAATTCTGAAATTGTGTGAAGACGATCGTAACCAGTCCACATTTTATTCGATCAACAAGTCAAAGGCATATCTTGTAATGTTAGCACAAACGTTTTGATAATAAAGTTTGTTGCATTTGACGTTGTGGGATGTGCAATACAAACTCGTCAGTCTCGTCATCAGGAGGAATTTCTTCTCGTACCCCTACGGATACCTGCGCCCAGACCCCGTGGCAGAGGAAATGGAACGAGAACTAAGTGTCATGTGGGATGAGCAGGATGACGAACTCTTATTCAATTTGTAAATAGCTTAATCAAAAGGCTCACAAGCACTGCGAAAACACACTCTCTCCTCCGTATTCCCCCTCACACGCACTCAACTTTTAACTATTGCTGGAGAAATTTGGAGAAATTATACTTGTTTTTAAAACGAACTCGCGTGATTTTTACTTGCGAGACAAAATGGCTGCCTATCAGTAGCAAACCTATTATGATGTATCCCGATTTCACATTCTATATGCAAAAGGTCATGTGACCCAAATTCTGGCTCCTGATTGGCTACGTCCAAAACCGCCGGTCTCTTCTACTAGGGTCCAGTGATACTGTTTCTTGTTTCTCATTTTTTAAGCCATTACCGTGGGATCTTGTAAAGAGCTGCGTACCGCTCCGAGAGATTCGCCGGATCCACAGAAGGCTCTATGGAGGAAAGGATACTTATTTTGAACAATACATAAATTGTTTTATGTAGCAAGACAATTAATTCTTTCTCAGCTTACAGTGAGGGAATTCCTGTATCCGGGATCTTACCCATTCATGATTTCCTAAGAGAAGTGGGGGTGGTTACATTTTTCTTACTTAATTTCTCAACAAATGAAGGAAGCTTTCTCCTCCTTCCACTCCCTTATTTTTTATTATTGCATCGGGTTGGTGGGTTGTCCCTCACCTTTACGGGGATATCATCGGCATAGCATACTGTAAAGAGCATACTGGCATATTGGCATACTGGCATCATCGCGCCCAGCAAATTGATCGACAGTCAGCACTACAAACGTCACAGAGAGAAAACAACGATAGAATTCCATTCACCCTCACATTTCACCCTCACAACCACGCAGTTAAATCCATCATTCTCAAAAACTTTAAATTACTTCAAAATGATCCCGACACTGGTAGAATCTTTTCGCAACCTCCATTAATTTCATTTAAACGCGACAAAAACATAAGTAACTTTTTAGTCACAAGTGCATTCCAAACTAGTGATCAACCCGGAACTTTTAAATGCGCTCGCGCACGATGCAAAACATGCCCTTTCATTCACAACGTTGACAAAATATCGGGACCCAAGCGATCTATCAAAATCACTGATCATTTCACCTGTACCTCAGCCAATGCCATCTACTGCATAACTTGCACTCTTTGCAAAAAATTATACATCGGCGAAACAGGGAGACGACTTGGCGACCGATTCCGAGAACACCTTCGTGACGTAGAGAAAGACGACAAAAATGCATCGAAACCGGTCGCGAGACACTTCAATCTCCCAAATCATTCTAAGCAACATATGGCAGTCTGCGGCCTTTCCCTTCACAAAGGAAACACGGAAAGCCGAAAAACTCTAGAACAAAAATTTTTATTTTTCAAATCGGCACTTTTAATCCTCACGGTATCAACGAACGCTTTTCATTCAACTAATTTATTCCGAAGTTTTCACGTTACCAGGCACCAGCCAATAGCGAAGCTCCATCTTTCTGTATATAAAAACACACGACACACAATTCCTTGATTCGCTCCGACGAAAGGCTAACGCTCGAAACGTCAGCTCTTGAATCTCTTTACGGTGGCCAATTGACATTATCAACCCAGTTGATAAAACAGAATTATATTGTTATACTTCCCACCGACGCAGCACCAATGACAGTTTCTTTAGAAACTTACCCCCTCTAATACTTTTAGGTTTTTATATTTTAGCTTTTCTGTGCTTTGGGTAAAAATAAACGACCACACCCATGCCCAAATCTTCCAAACGGGACTGTTGTTTTAATAACATTATACCAGCAAACAGAGCTCAGCCAGAACAGCACAAATGTGTGGTAATAAGCCATGTGGTAACATGATACATAAAAGCGCTTTACAGGCTCCAGGGATACGCCATCTGTTTAGGGGAACTGAAGGCAAAAATCATTACTTTTGAAACACATTCTTTAGAAAGCACAACAAGTAAAGTTTAGCTTGGGTAGTAATTTATCCTCGCTTTTTTATTTGGCGAGAAAATTGGGTCTGAAGATGAGGTTTTCCCTCTTTTTGGGCCTTTCCATTGCGGTCTCAAAATGTATGTGAGTGGCATGCAGTGACGTATGATATGGGGAACACTGAGAATTATTCGAGCATCCAACCGAACAACAGTACACCATGGTAGAGCAAAGGAAAAGATCGATAAGGACATCACGTGTGCTGTAAGCAGGATTGATTAGTTATATTTATTTGGCGCGATTTCAAATATCTTCCCCATATCATACGTCATAAAAGACCGCTGGCCCACCCATTGTGAACCGCATTGCCAATGGCGTAAAATCACGCTCAAAACGGGTCTTTTGAAGTCGAAAAAAGACAGATATATCGCAAAAACTTTAAAACATTATTGTATATGGTCAGAATTAGTTAATTTTTGCCTTCAGTTCTCCTTTAAGGAACACCACAGTTTGGTGTGGAAACTTGCATCAGATACTTCACCTCTTTTATCTTTGTTAACAGCCGCGTAAACATGGTCTTCGGCCGTTTCGTAGGTTTCCAGTCCATGACTCACAGGCTCAACAGTGAACGAGCGATCTACAGGTTCCAGTAGGGCACACCTTGTTTTGGCTTGGAAAGTCGCCCCAAAGAATTTACTTCGACTGTCTTTGTGAACATTCGCGTAAACATGATCTTTATTCTCATCTTGCTTCTCATTTCTAGCATCAACTACTTCATGCTTCTCAAGATTATTTTTGGTAACCAGCTGAGGAGACTTGCCCAGTGAGACACAATAGCCATCATCCGGTCGTGATTGATTTTCTGCTCCGTCTACGTGAGTGAAAGACTCTCCTCTATCAGACGTGGAATTCTTGTTGGTGTTTTTAGCATTTTCATAAGTGCACTCCTCCTTGCGATTATTCGTTTCGAATGTGCCCAGTCCTGCTTCGGTCCGCGAAAGAGTTACATGAACTGTAAGTTCAGCAGTTTCCTCAAGGTGTTTTACATGTTCGTCTGTTGAGTCGGTTGACGGTTTCTTGTAAGTGCCACTGACACGACCTTTGACTTCGCGTGATCTGTAATGTTGTTATGACAATAAAAGATTGACGTTACTCTAATAGCCATCAAATGGTGGATATCATCGTATTGGTTTTAGAGAAGATGAAATTTAACCGAAACGCAAAAGTATTATACTCAGAGAGTCTCAAAGGATAGCCAATGCATTTTATTGAACTGATCTCAGAAGAAAAATAACTACAATATCGATCAATTTTTCTGACAGCGAGCACAAAAAGATTATAACTTTCAAGCCATTATGTATTATAACGATTTTAAATTACGATATATTTTTTTGTTAGATCACTTTAAATTTGTGTTTGAAACGCAAAGTAGATGTAACTCCTTTGTGGCTCATATCATGTGCTTATTTTTAAACATTTTTCCTACGTTTTTGCAAATTTCTAGCATATATACTTACTCTTCATTTGCGGTGGTCAATTTCACCACGGACGTTATGGGATAATTAAACAAAAAAAGAAAACAACATCGTATCAAACAAACGCATGTACACTAAAAAGTGACCGTAAAATGTATTTTCTATTTTTTTTGAACAGGTAGGAGAGAAGCGCAAAGTAATAATGACTTAAGTGTCAAAGTTTTACAGTCTTGTGGTTTGATGGCTGGAAAAAAAACTACCAGCGCGGTGTAATATAGTGCAGTGCAGTGCAATTCAGTACAGGGCAGTGCAGTGCAGTGCAGTGCTGTGTGTGCAGTGCTGTGCAGTGCAGCGCTGTGCAGTTTAGTGCTCTGCTGTGCAGTGCAGTGCAGTGTCGCGTAGTCAGTAGTGTAGAGCATTACAATGAAATAAAGTTCATTGGCGACGGTACATTACTGTACAGCAAAGCACAGCACAGTGCAGTATAGGACAGTGTGGGGCAGTACAGTGCAGCATGGAATAGCGCAATCATCAATCTCAAATTATTTGCGATTTTCTTCTGGGCATCACAGGTTATTCGTACAACAGCACAAACTCTCAAAACTCCCTAACTTCGCAGACAACTATGTGAACAATACTCCGGAAAGGGCATAAACCAAACCTCCAAATGGTAGCAACCCACACAGACGTCCTTTGGGCCTCGTCACGCGTTCCTTCCCCTTCCGTGGGGAAGGAACGCGTGACATAGCCCAAACGACGTCTGCGTGGGAGGCTATCCAAATGGAGGCTTGTTTCTTACCTTGTCTTTTGAAGTTCCGACGTCGCCGAAGAGAAATAACACAAAATGTGACTAAAAGTATCAAAATTAAGATAGCCAACAGAGTTACTACGATTGTAAGCAAACTACAGTTGTTACTGGCAGTCCTGAGTGAAGGAAGGTCGTCCATGGTAATTTTAGAAGTGGTTACTGAAAAAAATGGTGGCAGTTAGTTAGAATTTTTCTTTTTTTTTTGCATGTGTATTGCGTAAATACATAGTTTTAAAAATGAAGCTAATCGAAATCAAATACAAAAAGAGTTAGCACAAGGTCAGATTTGTACGATAAAGCACCGGCAATTCTGCAAAATTTATCGCTTACTTGACCTTTCAGACTAAAATGTCCATTCAGTCTAATACGTCTCACCCGACTTGCTTGACCTATTTAACTTGTACTTTTGTAGTGGGTTGTACATGATATATGTTATTTAGTATAAACCTACTAGCGTTCTATCACGAATGCCGTTCTCTGATTGGCTACGCTACCGACTATCTATTCTGTGATAGATAGTGAGTAGCGTAGCAGTGCGGTTGTCAATAAAATGGCGGCCGCTTCTTCACGTTTTCGAAATGTCGTGAAGAAGGTTTAGACAGTTTACTGGTCGAGATTGTTCAAGAAAAGACAAAAGTCGCCACGACTAGTTGATTTATACTAAAACATATTACATTATTTGCTCTCGATTTATATGCGTGATAGTTGACTCGGGTACGCCCTCGTCAACTATCACGCGATAGAAAGCTCGAGCTCATAATCTTATTGTTAAATATAAATTTAGGCGCCAAACCTAAAATGATCTAAAAGCGAAGCTACACATTTTTGGCTGGTTCCAGTAATGATTTGTGAAAATACTCTTGTAAAAAAAGAAATAAGCTTTTTAAGAAGTTAGAAACTAAAAATGAAACCAAACATGATCTCCACCTTAATAAAGGGTGTAGGTACCCAACTCAATCGGTGGAAGATAACCGGACTCATGCAACTGGCATCTTTCGACCGTACTAAAATAGGCCAAATGCAAACTCATTCCTACCGTCAGAATTCGCTTCAGTCAATGAGCTTTTGGACAGTGAACGTGTCGCTGGAGTAACTGTCAATGATTGCCCGGTGGTAGCTCTTGTGGTTGATTCTTTGTTCCCGCCCTTTGTATGTGATGTCTCTTTGACTGTTGGTATGAGAAAAAGGAAAAATGTGCATGTGTAAATAAAGAATAAATACGAGAGAGAAATCAAGGAAGAAATAGAAATAATTGGGGGCTTTTCTTTTGCGGGCAATGTAAGGGAATGTTTTAAATCAAGGCTGCATAGACTGGAAATTCCGTAGAAAATTAAACAAGACTTTATTTCCCAAAGTAGCTAATTCTTCCTATTTTTTCGATTTAAATATAAACATTCCAATTTCACTTTGCTTGATGTGTAATGTGTAATTTATTGGGGCTCATGCCAAATCCTTCACACAAGTACTTGTAAGAGCAAGGTGATCCAATATTTCGACTAACTAGTACTCGCTAGTCTTCTTCAGGGCCAGTACTTACTGTAAAGACCAGTTGTACTAGTCGAATCTTTGGCCCATTAAAAGTGTCCTTTGCCGTAGTGTCAGCCATGTAGTTTTAATTAATTTTTCTGATCCATTTAGCTAGGTTTCCCCTCAGTGGCGTACTTATTGATCGCAATACAGTATCTAAAAGAAACTTAGAATAACCCCACGCAATTTATTTCTAGTGACAAAAAAAGACAGAAAAAAGGGCCAACAATGTATAAAACTTGCGAATTACCTTCTTTATCTCTGCTTTCAGAATGTATTTCGCAAATATATCCACGGCCTGTTGCTGTACAACTCAAGTCGTTATACTTGCCATAGTTCGTTCCGTAATACTTATACGTGTACATAACCACGCATTTTCCATCACCAGCGGGTTCTCCTGTAGCCCAAGGAAACTTTCCTTTCGTTGCATTGACTGTGGTGTTGTCACTTATCCATCTCCATGTTTTAGACCTGTCATCTTTCCTCAAGCCGATAAAATATTCACCCGTTTTCATAGTTTGAGTAATGTTTTTCAAGAAAAACAATTCCTCGCGACTTTCAATAGACACAAGATCGCTTCCCGCCGTTCCCTGGCATTCACTTCTGCTGTCTTCCCAGCTACGAAGGCTCCCAGCGTTTCCATGGAATGAATAATTTGAACCATTGAACACAAAGTGTTGGTTCGTTTTGCCTAACCAAATAAAATCCAGAAAGAAAAGATATAACTGACATTCATAATAGCGAACCTCGTGTGTGATGATTAATTTGCATGTGGTAACTGTTACATTTTGGAATTATTTTAGCATCGCCTTTGATGGTTACATTTTCACATCGCCAGCATCGCTTATTATCACACAACTGAGTAAAAGTTTGGACCCTCCCCCGTTATCAAAAATCCTTGGATCTGTCCCTGTAGTTAAGTTACTTTTGACGATGTCTTGACGATGTCTTGTTGCTGGTGTCAAAAGAAACTCTTTTGGCAGTAGTAAATACCCTCAAGGTTTCATAGATTTAATGCTGTGGAGTTGGCGGGTGAGGTGGGGAGAGTGAGGAGGATGAAGGTGTAAAGATCTGATGCATCTCTTGTTGACTCACGGGATTTGAAGTCTTCATGCATGGAAATCATACATGCGAAGGTTCGATCAAAAACTGCTGATGTTTCATGAAAGCTGTAACAGCTTGGAGTTAACCTCTTTCAAAGAAAAATCAAAGGGAAGTAATATACACCGCTCTCCTCACTCGAGCGTTAATGCGCTCGCAAATACTTCCGTCACATTCACTTTTAGAAACAGTAAAGGTAATAATGAAGCGTACGGAATAATATTTTGACAATGGGGAACCTAAAAAAAAAAGAAAGTTTATGGAAAGAAAAGCAATTCGAAGTGACGTATAAAATTTTGGATTCGACGAAGGACTCCATTTATGTTCACGCCTTTGCGCTAACTTTGAAGTATTTTAATGTGACGAATCACACGAACGTGTCAATTAAGTACCTTCAGAAACAAACCAATTAAATATATATAATCCTCACCAACATTCCCATGAACTTTTATCCTGGACGTTATCACCAGAAGGCTTGCAATCAAGGTAAGATGGGCTCTCCTCTAAATCATAGAACGCCAAACCCCCCGTCCCCCAAAAAGAAACACACAAGCCTAACTTGGGTGCTGCTCGCTTCGAGACCAGCGTTCGTTTATTGCACTATAGCAAGGTAAAAACCACGTACAAGCATAACAAGCATAGCAAAAGCTACCGAAATGGGGTTGTGGGACAACAGCTGGGTGAAAAACCTCTCCGTACGCCCACTTGCCCCTAAGAGGAAAACCCCAGGCCAGCTGAACCCCAAATCGGACGGTCCCCCGGGCAAGACCAACAAAAACAAAAACCTAAATGCCTAAAGCCTTAGAAACAGACAAACGAGAAGCGAGAGAATCTTTGACATAGCCATCTTTGGCGGAAGCACTAGACCAGCGACCGTGACGTAAAAAGAGACGATCCGGAACACCGGCATTAGCTGCAGCAGTAGCTCCGCCACTCCTAAGACTGTGAGTTCCAAAACGCGCTAAATCAGGAACAATGCCTCTAAAAACCTCAATTACTAATTCTCTTAGCCTAGTGTAACTAAGACCTCTAGCTCTAGCCTTGTAGCCATATTTGGTTCTAGTTAACTGGCAAAAAAGAGGACTGTCGTGACTAAGCTGAGCCTTATCGAGATACCGATTCATCATGTTAACAGGACAGGTAACTTTCCCTGTAACAGCTACAACAACCCATGCACCGTCCCTGTATTTATCGGTTTTACTAGACTCAATGAACAACTGTAACTTCTCACTATCGATTTCAACATCTGAGCGAACTAATTTCGCAAGCTCATCAAATCTAAGAAAAGCTGCAAAGGCCAGCAGACAAATTAAAACAGAACGAATGTCATATAACGAAGCCATCGACAGGGCTTTAGAGTTAACTAATTGCTCCAATTGAGCAACGGTAATAGGTTCCTTCTTGCACGTATGGTGGGCCAAAAGACGCTGAGCACCAGCAAGAACATCCTTCACCAACGGGTGCTCTGAAGGCGATCTCTCCCCAGCCAAATGGTGCACCCAGGCAATGGCATGAATGGCAGACTCTATGGGAGCAGCGGTCCTAGCTTCCGCCATCAAGTGCCGCAAATAGAGAGCGAAGTGATAAGGAGACGCAGGAAATGCTGGCAAGCCCTGATCGCGCGCCCAACGCTTCCATCTGGCATAGGTCGCGGAATACTTGGTAGCAGTACTGGGAGCTCTTCCCGCCAAAGCCACATCAGGAAGCGAATCGGCTAACAATCTTAACTCAAAGTCGTCCCGAGGAACCGCGGCCTGAAGGTTCGACCACATGGCGGACTTAAAAACATCTACAAAAAGAAAAAAGAGGAAAACAAAAGGACACACGGCAACAAAAATATATGATACAATAAAAACAAAACACGAACGCCGGAAAGCGAGACCGAGATGAAAGACCCACTCTTTCACGGCTAATATATATACACCCGCCAAAATACCCCACATACCAACGCACAACAAACAAAGATAACGATGAGAGCATATTTTCCTGCTAATTCCGCTGTCAAACGCAGGAAAATACTACTCTCCTCTAAATCATAGAACGCCAAACCCCCCGTCCCCCAAAAAGAAACACACAAGCCTAACTTGGGTGCTGCTCGCTTCGAGACCAGCATGTAGATACACACGAGAGCCCGAGAACGGGAATCGAAATCTAGCGAACAGTAAAGGAACAAAACAACAAGCAAAAGGTAAAATCAGAACGAAAGATCGATATAAGCAAAGAATAAACTACAGTTAAACCACCCAAAGGCTAAGAACAGGCGATAAAGGCTAACAACAGACTAATAACATAAGCACCCACTGGCTAAAAAGAATTCAAAGCGACTCCCTGATCTTTCAACTACACGAAGAGCGAAGACTACCCATAAACTAAACTAAGAGCCACCCACTGACCTCATAAATCAAAGGCCACCCACTGACCTCATTAATCAACAGCCACACACTGGCCCCATTAATCAAAAAACCTCCCACTAGCCTTAAAATCAACAGCCACCACTGGCCTTATTAATCAACAGCCACCCACTGGCCTTATTATTCAACAGCCACACACTGGCCTTATAATCAACGGCCACCCACTGGCCTTATTAATCAACAGCCACCCACTGGCCTTATTATTCAACAGCCACCCACTGGCGTTATAATCAACGGCCACCCACCGGCCTTATTAATCAACAGCCACCCACTGGCCTTATTAATCAACAGCCACCCACTGGCCTTACTATTCAACAGCCACCCACTGGCTATAGACTAAATAAAAATACCCCCGAACAAAAGGTCACCTAGATTATACCCCATAACTATGAAACTACTTACCAAACACGAACAGAGCCACATTTCGCACACGAGCCAAGATCACTGGTGCAAAAGCCAGCATTGAAAAAGCGAGCGGATCTGAAATTAATGCGAACTGCCAAAACTCTGAAGTGAAGATCTTCCCTGCCAAAAAAACCATGACTGTGACGACCGGGACAGAACGTCGACTTCAAAGGAGGAAGATCCATCCAGTCCACCACAAAAGATGCAAAATGTAGACCGTCGGAAGTAAGAAGAGGCCAGAATGGAGCGGATCGCCATAAAGGAGTAATCAAAGTCCCTTCTGCACAACATGATCTCATGTGCCTGAGCGCTCTCACAACCAAATGAGGCGGCGGGCAAAGCCAGTTGTTCTCGAACTCCCACGATCTTGTAAAAGTATCCATGGCTTCACAAAGAGGATTCCAAAACCTGGAATCAAATCTGGGCAATAAACAGTTATGTTCATCAGCAAAACGATCAACAGTGTGGGGCCCCCATCTAGAATTCAAAAGCTGGAAAATGGGCAGACTAACAGACCAATCGTCAGGGTCAACAATACGACTCAAATAGTCAGCTTGCTCATTACTGGCCCTAGGTACCCATTCGGGCTCAATTGAAATACCGTGAGAAACACAAATATGAAAAATGCGCCTGGCTTCTTCTTGTAAATGCAATTTTGGACTACCGATGTCAATTATACGGGCAACATTCTGATTATCGGTGAACCATTTAACACACAACCCCGCCAACTTAGCGGCAAAAGATTCTAAAACTTTACGAACAGCTAAAATCTCACGCAACGTTGAGCTTTGATTCGCCATGTCCGAAGACCAAACACCTTGCGCAGCCACCTGAGGACCAAGTTCAACAATGTAGCCGCCATAACCAGTGTCACTCGCATCCGAGTAAGCAATCCTTACTGTACTGGACTTGAACCAAATAGGACGCCCATTGTGCTGATCCAAATTTGAAAGCCAAAACACTAACTCGCTCTTGACCGAGTCATGAAGAGTAAAAGGGCAAAACCAAGATACTTGCTCCGAAATCTGGGAATACATTGATCGAGACATCAAACGCGCAGTGTTGCCAATAGCCAAAAACATAGAAATAAGCTGACCAGCAACGCTGGCAAGTTCCTTGGCCGTTACAAAACGTTGCGAAAGAATGCGCGAAATGCTCTCCTTAAGCTTCATAATTTTAGCACTCGGCATGGAAATGAGACAACGACTAAAATCCAAACAAAAACCCAGCCAAACACCAACCTGAGCTGGAATCCACACAGATTTTTGGTCGTTTACAAAGAAACCTGCCTTTTCCAAATCGACACGACAAAGACGACTAACTTCCTGACAAGCGATGAAATCAGGAGCGCCGCCAATACCGTCATCAAGAAACATAACGACACGACGACCAAGACCCCGCCAGTAGCCAACAAGCGCCCGCACTAACTTGGTAAAAATATAAGGGGCTGACGACAAGCCAAAAGGCAAAACCGAAAAAACAAAATATTTGACACCAAAATCAAACCGCCAAGAAAAACCGAGATATTGCCGATGATCAGGAAATATTTCAACGTGATGATAACCGGATTTGAGATCGAAAGTGAAGAAAAAATAACCCGAGTGAAATAAATCAAACACAGTACGAACATCTTCATAACGAACCGACTGCTTCCAAACGAACTTGTTTAAATACGACAGATCCAAAATAAGCCTGCATTTCCCACTGGACTGCTGTACAACGTGTAACGGATTAATGAACACGGGCGGAATGTCAACTTCCATAACACATCCACGCTCAATTAATTCAGAAATGGCTTCATTGACAAAATCCTTAAACTTAAAAGCAGAAGATCGATTAGGAATAGCATAACTTGCCGGCAAATCGAAAAAAGGAATTCTGTACCCATCAACAATGGTACTGATGATGAAATCCGAAGCCTGAACAGAATTCGACCAAAAATCAACGTGAGATTTGAGAGAGCCAACGTTAAATAAAGTAGATTCAGAAGAGCTCTCAAATTCAAATGCATCACTTGCTAAACTTATCTGATCGTGTGAAGGACCTGACGTTGGGGCAGCTTCTTCTCCAGTGTCCTTCCAATCCACACGCAAAGCAAACTCCGGCTTGATTTCTTCTTCTGAAAACCCCTGGGATAAAGTTGGCCTGCCGAAACTGAAAGGGCTTCTGAAAGGACTGCAAAGAACTGTCAGTAGAGGAACGCAAATGCAAATAATCATTACTGGGAGCAGAGTAATTGGACTTAAACCCCGTAGATCTGGACCGCGATTTCTCTTTCTTGGCGTCCCAAGCCTTCTTAGCGGATTTTTCAGCCTTGGAAATACGCCGCTCATCGTCCGGAGTATCTGCTAAATCATCGGCCAAATACGCTGAAACAGTAGCCCAACCACACTCTGATCGATCGGCAAGCTTAATCAATTTCTGCCGCTCAGCCAAAAGTTTCTTACCTTCCTGTAACTCCTGCCTGGCTTTATCCAGCTTCTTCTTGTCAATGGCAGCAATGGCCGAATCGAGTTTGGTTTCCAAGGAGTCGTTAAACTTAAACTGCTTTTCGTTGCCGACTTTTTTCCAACTAATCGACTGATCTTCTTTTACTTTTTTCACAACAGACCGAACACAGTCTTCCTGGTCTTCAGAAATGCTTCTCTTGAGATCTTGCAATTTAGAATCAACGCAACTCAAAATCTTCTCTTGAGACTTCGCCAAAATTTCAATCAGCTCTGCTTTCTCCATCACCAAAACACGAACGCCGGAAAGCGAGACCGAGATGAAAGACCCACTCTTTCACGGCTAATATATATACACCCGCCAAAATACCCCACATACCAACGCACAACAAACAAAGATAACGATGAGAGCATATTTTCCTGCTAATTCCGCTGTCAAACGCAGGAAAATACTATTTTCTCCATACCACATTAATGTTCCCTTATGCATGTAACTTTCAGAAGCGTAACAGGAAAACGGAAAAAAAAAAACAGAACTAATAAAATAAAGCTGACATCATGCCAGACATTGTTTTCATTTCACTTAAACGTCTTAGTCAACGTGTAAACGAACAAGGCGACTTCCTTGACTTTCTCTTTTTTTGCAAAAGGGGAGGCCTTTACACCAATGTGCAAGACCTATTAAAAACAACTTTAAAGAAAGCGGGGAAGAAAAATACATTTCCAAGCATAGACAAGCATAATGAATTTTGGCTTCAGTAGCTATCATTGCTAAAGGAAGTTGTTGTTTGAAAAAATCAGTCTAAACAATGTCTCCCACACTTCCCTAACTGAATGTTTTGCTTTTACAACTTGTTTGATGCTGAAATTTTCGCATCGACAAGATCGCTTATTATCACTCAACTGAGTAAAAACTTGGACACCCAAGCCTCCCCCTTATAAAAAATCCCTGGAGCTGTCCCTGTAGTTAAGTTACTTTAGACGCTTTGATGTCTTGTTGCTGGTGTCAAAAGAAACTCTTTTGAGAGTAGTAAATACCCTCACGGTTTCATAGATTTAATGCTGTGGAGTTGACGGGTGAGGTGGAAAGAGTGAGGAGGATGTAGGTGTAAATATCTTATGCATGTTCACTCGCGGGATTTGAAGTCTTCATGCATGGAAATCATACATGCGAAGGCTCGATCAAAAACTGCCGATGTTTCATGAAAGCTTTAAGAGCTTGGAGTTAACCTCTTTCAAAGAAAAATCAAAGGGAAGTAATATACACCGCTCTCCTCACTCGAGCGTTAATGCGCTCGCAAATACTTCCGTCACATTCACTTTTAGTAACAGTAAAGGTAATAATGAAGCGTACGGAATAATATTTTGACAATGGGGAACCTAAAAAGAAAAGAAAGTTTATGGAAAGAAAAGCAATTCGAAGTGACGTATAAAATTTTGGATTCGACGAAGGACTCCATTTATGTTCACGCCTTTGCGCTAACTTTGAAGTATTTTAATGTGACGAATCACACGAACGTGTCAATTAAGTACCTTCAGAAACAAACCAATTAAATATATATAATCCTCACCAACATTCCCATGAACTGTTATCCTGGACGTTATCACCAGAACGCTTGCAATCATGATAAGATGGGTTTTCTCCATACCAAATTAATGTTCCCTGGTGCATGTAGCTTTCAGAAGCATAACAGGAAAAGGAAACTAATAAAATAAAGAGGCATCATAACAGACATTACTAAAACGCAGGGCTTAAACATGGCTTTCTTTTTCGTTTTATTTCACTGAAATGTCACAGGAAACGTGTAAAAAAAGGCGACTTCCTTGACTTCCTTTTTTGTTGTAAAAAAGGGAACGCCGTTACACAAATGTGGAAAGCCGTTTACTTGAAAAAAAGAAAAAACAAAAGAGAGCGGGCAAGAAAAATAAATTTCCAAGCGTAGACAAGCATAATGAATTTTGGCTTCAGCAGCTATCATTGTTGAAGGAAGTTGTTGTTTGAAGAAATCAGTCTATACAATGTCTCGTATATCCCGGACCCACCCTTCCGTTACTTTACCAGCACCCTGATAAATGCGTTTTTTTCCTTATAAGTTTAAAAATGGTGTGAACTGATCGCGGCCAAAATGTGGAGATATATTTCCAGAGTTTCTGAAGTAGTGGACGAGAAAAAGAACGAAAAAAAAAAAAAAACCGAAAGTCGCCCCAGATACGGTGATAGGAGGGAATACAAGAAGACAAAGACGAATTCGAAGAAGTTTTTGGGCAATCAGTAGAGAGTAATCCAGCCAATCAGAACATGAGAATGTAAATTCCCAAGGGAGTGAATGCACTTATAATTTGACATCTCCGTCCTTGGAAATCTTCATGTTCTGATTGGTCTGCTCGCTTTGAAGTTAGCAAAAAGTTGTCAAAAAGATGTCAAAATTTAATCAAAAACTTTCTCGAGTGGCAACGGTAAGGCGCGTAGCACTGTAGTTATAATTGACATTGTTCCTTCTCACTCTATTGGGAGAGATTTTATACCCAGATATCTCATGAAATAATATCCTTGCAATGAACACTAGGGGGATGAGGTCAAAACCTGATTATATGTCAAAATTAAACTTTCATCAGTTCCGTAGCTTACAATGAATATGCGGCACCACGCTGCCCAAAGAGCCTTTGATTTTTACCGTGATGAAACGAAGCCAAAGTAAAAGTTCGAGCGATTTCAGCGATAACAATTTCTAAATTTACAGCATCACAATCTTCAAACTGCGTAAAGTAACGCAAAGACAAAATGCAAGAACAGAATCTCAATAACTAACCTTTATTCCATTCGGAAATTCTTGATTTTCCTTTTAAAGGAGTCGCGTTTGGCTGCAATTTGTCGCTTATTTTCGAGAACTAACAGCGCTAAACTGTAAAACGTTTGACAAAGTTTCCAACAAGCGCGCGCGATGGCGTAATCCGATAAGTTATTTACTGATGTGTATGTTCTCTGGTAAAACATGAACGTTAGCCAATGAGCGCGCGACAATTTGTGCACATATGGTAAAATGTACGTTATAGAAGCGATGTACGTTTGTGACGAAAGTCAGGAATTTTTCTACGAACTGGAATGCTGTTACGTGTCTTGGAACATTCTCAGAACGGGTGAGTCTTGTATATTTCGGAATTTAATCAAACGAAAGAATCTTGTAAAGGTCGCCGGGAGTCTGCTGAAGGAATAGAGTCTAGTCAAATACGACACCTTGTGTTTTGTGTACTCGTTGAGGCTCGTATGCAGACTTTACCTTTGCGCACTCGTTATCCAATAATAATTGCTACCATTGATGTTCAGCAATCAGTTTTGATATGTCATACTCAAGCTTAAGAAATTCAGTCATCATATTCCGATATTCCACTGACAGAGATGAATTATATAACTCATCAAGGATTCGTTTCGTATCACTATGACAATGGCTCGATTTAGCTCGCACGCACGAACAATAGACCTTTTTACCGAAACGGCGGCCATTTTGAATTCGATTGTTTCAAGTGGCTATTATGGGTTGTCCAGGAGGCAGATACATATTAATTTGTCCCCTGGGCATCCCATAATAACTACTTGAAACAGAATTCAAAACGGCTGCCGTATTGGTTAAAAGGTCTATTCAAACGAGAAGACACGTTGGAGGCGTTAAGACTATCAACGCACTATTGAACACACTGAGGATATGATAACGGAACATAACAACTTTTTATTTGGAAATTCCGTTGATTGATGTTTTTCTTAAGAGTAATATTCAGTGCAACATGAATTTAGCTTGAATTTTTAAATTGTGAAATTCTAAATTCTGAAATTGTGTGAAGACGATCGTAACCAGTCCACATTTTATTCGATCAACAAGTCAAAAGCATATCTTGTAATGTTAGCACAAACGTTTTGATAATAAAGTTTGTTGCATTTGACGTTGTGGGATGTGCAATACAAACTCGTCAGTCTCGTCATCAGGAGGAATTTCTTATCGTACCCCTACGGATACCTGCGCCCAGACCCCGTGGCAGAGGAAATGGAACGAGGACTAAGTGTCATGTGGGATGAACAGGATGACGAACTCTTATTCAATTTGTAAATAGCTCAATCAAAAGGCTCGCAAGCACTGCGAAAACACACTCTCTCCTTCGTATTCCCCCTCACACGCACTCAACTTTTAACTATTGCTGGAGAAATTTGGAGAAATTATACTTGTTTTTAAAACGAACTGGCGTGATTTTTACTTGCGAGACAAAATGGCTGCTTATCAGTAGCAAACCTATTGTGATGTATCCCGATTTCTCATTCTATATGCAAAAGGTCATGTGACCCAAATTCTGGCTCCTGATTGGCTACGTCCAAAACCGCCGGTCTCTTCTACTAGGGTCCATTGATACTGTTGCTTGTTTCTCATTTTTTCAGCCATTACCGTGGGATCTTGTAAAGAGCTGCGTACCGCTCCGAGAGATTCGCAGGATCCACAGAAGGCTCTATGAAGGAAAGGATATTTATTTTGAACAATACATAAATGGTTTTATGTAGCAAGACAATTAATTCTTTCCCAGCTTACAGTGAGGGAATTCCTGTATCCGGGATCTTACCCATTCATGATTTCCTAAGAGAAGTGGGGGTGGTTACATTTTTCTTACTTAATTTCTCAACAAATGAAGGAAGCTTTCTCCTCCTTCCACTCCCTTATTTTTTTATTATTGCATCGAGTTGGTGGGTTGTCCCTCACCAGTACTGGGATAATACTTTTAGGTTTTTATATTTTAGCTTTTCTGTGTATTGGGTAAAAATAAACGGCCACACCCATCCCCAAATCTTCCAAACGGGAGTGCTGTTTTAATAACATTATACCAGCAAACAGAGCTCAGCCAGAACAGCACAAATGTGTGGTAATAAGCCATGTGGTAACATGATACATAAAAGCGCTTTACAGGCTCCAAGGGTACGCCATCTGTTAAGGGGAACTGAAAGCAAAAATCATTATTTTTGAAACACATTCTATAGAAAGCACAACAAGTAAAGTTTAGCTTGGGTAGTAATTTATCCTCGTTTCTTTATTTGGCGAGAAAATTAGGTCTGAAGATGAGGTTTTCCCTCTTTTTGGGCCTTTGCATTGCGGGCTCAAAATGTATGTAAGTGGCATGCAGTGACGTATGATATGGGGAACACTGAGAATTATTCGAGCATCCAACCGAACAACAGTACACCATGGTAGAGCAAAGGAAAAGATCGATAAGGACATCACGTGTGCTGTAAGCGGGATTGATTAGTTATATTTCAAATATCTTCCCCATATCATACTTCATAAAAGGCCGCTGGCCAACCCATTGTGAACCGCATTGCCAATGGCGAAAAATCACGCTCAAAACGGGTCTTTTGAAGTCGAAAAAAGACAGATATATCGAAAAAACTTTAAAATATTATTGTATATGGTCAGAATTAGTTAATTTTTGCCTTCAGTTCTCCTTTAAGGAACACCACAGTTTGGTGTGGAAACTTGCATCAGATACTTCACCTCTTTTATCTTTGTTAACAGCCGCGTAAACATGGTCTTCGGCCGTTTCGTAGGTTTCCAGTCCATGACTCACAGGTTCAACAGTAGACGAGCGATCTACAGGTTCCAGTAGGGCACACCTTGTTTTGGCTTGGAAACTCGCCCCAAAGAATTTACTTCGACTGTCTTTGTGAACATTCGCGTAAACATGATCTTTATTCTCATCTTGCTTCTCATTTCTAGCATAAACCACTTCATGCTTCTCAAGATTATTGGTGGTAACCAGCATAGGAGACTTGCCCAGTGAGATACAATAGCCATCATCTGGTCGTGATTGATTTTCTGCTCCGTCTACGTGAGTGAAAGACTCTCCTCTATCAGACGTGGACTTCTTGTTGGTGTTTTTAGCATTTTCATAAGTGCACTCCTCCTTGCAATCATTCGTTTCGAATGTTCCCAGTCCTGCTTCGGTCCGCGAAAGAGTTACATGAACTGTAAGTTCAGCAGTTTCCTCAAGGTGTTGTACATGTTCGTCTGTTGAGTCGGTTGACGGTTTCTTGTAAGTGCCACTGACACGACCTTTGACTTCGCGTGATCTGTTAGGTTGTTATGACAATAAAAGATTGACGTTACTCTAATAGCCATCAAATGGTGGATATCATCGTATTGGTTTTAGAGAAGATGAAATTTAACCGAAACGCAAAAGTATTATACTCAGAGAGTCTCAAAGGATAGCCAATGCATTTTATTGAACTGATCTCAGAAGAAAAATAACTACAATATCGATCAATTTTTCTGACAGCGAGCACAAAAAGATTATAACTTTCAAGCCATTATGTATTATAACGATTTTAAATTTCGATATATTTTTTGTTAGATCACTTTAAATTTGTGTTTGAAACGCAAAGTAGATGTAACTCCTTTATGGCTCATATCATGCGCTTATTTTTAAACATTTTTCCTACGTTTTTGCATATTTGTAGCATATATACTTACTCTTCATTTGCGGTGGTCAGTTTCACCACGGACGTTATGGCATAATTAAATAAAAAAGGAAAACAACATCGTATCAAACAAACGCATGTACACTAAAAAGTGACCGTAAAATGTATTTTCTATTTTTTTCTGAACAGGTAGGAGAGAAGCGCAAAGTAATAATGACTTAAGTGTCAAAGATTTACAGTCTTGTGGTTTGATGGCTGGAAAAAACTACCAGCGCAGTGTAGTATAGTGCAGTGCAGTGCAATTCAGTGCAGGGCAGGGCAGGGCAGGACAGCGCAGGGCAGGGCAGGGCAGGGCAGGGCAGTGCAGGGCAGGGCAGGGCAGGGCAGGGCAGGGCAGGGCAGGGCAGGGCAGGGCAGGGCAGGGCAGGGCAGGGCAGGGCAGGGCAGGGCAGTCAGTGCACCAAACCTCCAAATAGTAGCAACCCAACACAGACGTCCTTTGGGCCTCGTCACGCGTTCCTTCCCCTTCCGTGGGGAAGGAACGCGTGACGTAGTCCAAACGACGTCTGCGTAGGAGGCTATCCAAATGGAGGTTTGTTCCTTACCTTGTCTTTTGAAGTTCCGACGTCGCCGAAGAAAAATAGCACAAACTGTGACTAAAAGTATTAAAATTAAGATAGCCAACGGAGTTACTACGATTGTAATCAAACTAGAGTTGTGTCTGATAGTCTCCTGTGAAGGATGGTCTTCCATGATCTTTTTCGAAGTGGTTACTGAAAAAAATGCCGGAAGTTAGATAGAATTGTTCTTTTTTTTACGTACATATATATTGCGCAAAATATTTAGTTTTCTAAATGAACCTAATCGAAATCAAATACAAAAAGATTTAGTACAAGGTCAGATTTGTACGATAAAGTACCGGCAATTCTGCAAAATGTATCGCTTGCTCGACCTTTCTTAATTTCAGTCTAGTATGTCTCATCCGACTTGCTTGACCTATTTAACTATATGTAATTTAGTATAAATCTACTAGCGTTCCATCACGAATGTCGTTCTATGATTGGCTACGCTACCCACTATCTATTCTGTGATAGATAGTGAGTAGCGTACCAGTGCGGTTGTCAATAAAATTGCGGCCGCTTTTCACGTTTTCGAAATGTCGTGAAGAAGATTTAGACAGTTTACTGGTCGAGGTTGTTCCAGAAAAGACGAAAGTCGCCACGACTAGTTGATTTATACTAAGACAATTAGATTATTCGCTCTCGATTTATATGCGTGATAGATGACTCAGGGTACGCCCTCGTCAACTATCACGCGATAGAAATCTCGAGCTCATAATCTAAACCAAACCAAACCTAAAAAGATCTTAAAGCGAAGCTACACATTTTTAGCTGGTTCCAGTAATGATTTGTGAAAATACTCTTGTAAAAAAAGAAATAAGGAAGGTAAGACAGAAAAAAAAATCAAAAAAAGATTAAGAAGTTGGAAACTAAAAATGAAACCAAACATGATCTCCACCTTAATAAAAGGTATACATTTGACAAGGGTGCAACGTGCCTAACTCAATCGGAAGAAGATAACTGTACTCATGCAACTGGCATCTTTCGACTGTACTAATATAGGCCGAATGCAAACTCATTCCTACCGTCAGAATTCGCTTCAGTCAATGAGCTTTTGGACAGTGAATGTGTCGCTGGAGTAACTGTCAATGATTGCGTCGTGGTAGGTCTTGTGGTTGATTCTTTGTTCCCACCCTTTGTGTGTGATGTCTCTTTGACTGTTGGTACTATTAAAAGGGGAAAATGTGCATGTGTAAATAAAGAATAAGTACGAGAGAGAAATCAAGGAAGAAATAGAAATAATTGGGGGCTTTACTTTTGCGGGCAATGTATGGTGAATGATTTCAATCAAGGCTGCAGAGACTAGAAATTACGTAGAAAATTAAACAAGACTTTATTTCCCAAAGTAGCTAATTCTTCCTATTTTTTTCCGATTTAAATAATAATGCACATTCCAATTTCGCTTTGCTTGATGCGGAATGTGTAATTTATTGGGGCTCGTGCCAAACCCTTCACACAAGTGCTTGTAAGTGCAAGATGATCCAATATTTCCACTCGTACTCGCTAGTCTTCTGCTACTGACCTAGTCGAAACTTTGGCCCATTAAAAGTGTGCTTTGCCGTAGTGTCAGCCATTTAGTTTAATTAATTTTTTTCTGATCCATGGCATACTTATTTAACGCAATACAGTATCAAAAAGAAACTTAGTTCGACATGTGGCACAAAACCAGAAGAACCCCAGGCAATTGATTTCTAGTGACAAAAAAAGAGAATACAAAAGCGACAAAAATGTATAAAACTTGCGAATTACCTTCTTTATCTCTGCTTTCAGAATGTCTTTCGCAAATATATCCAGGATTTGGTAGTGTACCGAAAATGTGCGCGGTACACTCTCACTCACTCTCTCACGATTGATTCCACTGATTCCACACCACGAATATGTATTTTAGCCTCTTTAATGTCGATGTCCACTCCTTGATATTTTCCTATTCGATTTACATTGTGCCATGATCAAAAAAACAACTCTCTCCGATTACAACTGTCAATCAAGATAATCACTTAATAAAAACAACAGATACAAATGTCTCTTCCGGTCCTAATTATTAAGTCACCGATTTCCGGTCAGTAGTTTTACTGTACAACTCAAGTCGTTATACTTGCCATAGTTATTTCCGTAATGCTTATACGTGTACATAAACACGCATTTTCCATCACCACTGGGTTCTCCTGTAGCCCAAGGAAAATTTCCTTTCGTTGCACTGACTGTGGTGTTGTCACTTATCCATCTCCATTTTTTAGACCTATTATCTTTCCTCAAGCCGATAAAATATTCACCCGTTTTCATAGTTTGAGTAATGTTTTTCAAGAAAATCCATTCCTCGCGACTTTCAATAGACACAAGATCGCTTCCCGCGGTTCCCTGGCATTCACTTCTGCTGTCTTTCCAGCTACGAAAGCGCCCATCAGCGTTTCCATGGAATGAATAATTTGAACCATTGAACACAAAGTGTTGCTTCGTTTTGCCAAACAAATAAAATCCAGAAAAAAAGATATAACTGACATTCATAATAGCGAACCTCGTGTGTGATGATTAATTTGCATGTGGTAACTGTTACATTTTGGAATTATTTTAGCATCGCCTTTGATGGTTACATTTTCACATCGCCCGCATCGCTTATTATCACACAACTGAGTAAAAGTTTGGACCCTCCCCCATTATCAAAAATCCCTGGATCTGTCCCTGTAGTTAAGTTACTTTTGACGCGTAAGATGTCTTGTTGCTGGTGTCAAAAGAAACTCTTTTGGCAGTAGTAAATACCCTCAAGGTTTCATAGATTTAATGCTGTGGAGTTGGCGGGTGAGGTCGGGAGAGTGAGGAGGATGTGGGTGTAAAGATCTGATGCATCTCTTGTTTACTCACGGGATTTGGAAATCATACATGCGAAGGTTCGATCAAAAACTGCTGATGTTTCATGAAAGCTGTAACAGCTTGGAGTTAACCTCTTTCAAAGAAAACTCAAAGGGAAGTAATATACACCGCTCTCCTCACTCGAGGGTTAATGCGTTCGCAAATACTTCCGTCACATTCACTTTTAGAAACAGTAAAAGCACTGAAGCGTACGGAATAATATTTTGACAGTGGGAACTTAAAAAGGAAAGAACGTTTATGAAAGAAAAGCAATTTGAAGTGACATATAAAATATTGGATTCGACGAAGGATTCCATTTATGTTCGCGCCTTTGCGCTAACTTTGAAGTATTTTAATGTGACGAATCACACGAACGTGTCAATTTAGTACCTTCAGAAACAAACCAATTAAATATATATAATCCTCACCAACATTCCCATGAACTTTTATCCTGGACGTTATCACCAGAAGGCTTGCAATCAAGGTAAGATGGGTTTTCTCCATACTACATTAATGTTCCCTTATGCATGTAACTTTCAGAAGCGTAACAGGAAAACGAAAAAAAGAAACAGAACTAATAAACTAAAGCTGACATCATGAAAGACATTGTTTGAAGGTAGAACTTAAACATGGCTTTCTTTTTCGTTTTATTTCACTTAAACGTCTTAATCAACGTGTAAACGAACAAGGCGACTTCCTTGACTTCCTATTTTGTTGTAAAAAAGGGAAGACCTTTACGCCAATGTGCAAGACCGTGTACTGGAAAAATTAAAAACAACTTAAAAGAAAGCAAGGAAGAAAAATACATTTCCAAGCACAGCCAAGCATAATGAATTTTGGCTTCAGTAGCTATCATTGCTAAAGGAAGTTGTTGTTTGAAGAAATCAGTCTAAACAATGTCTCGTATATCCCGGACCCACCCATCCCTAACTGATTTTTTTGTTTTTACAACTTGTTTGATGCTGAAATTTTCGCATCGACAAGATCGCTTATTATCACTCAACCGAGTAAAAACCTGGACACACAACCCTCCCCCTTATAAAAAATCCCTGGAGCTGTCCCTGTAGTTAAGTTACTTTAGAGGCTTTGATGTCTTGTTGCTGGTGTCAAAAGAAACTCTTTTGACAGTAGTAAATACCCTCAAGGTTTCATAGATTTAATGCTGTGGAGTTGACGGGTGAGGTGGAAAGAGTGAGGAGGATGTAGGTGTAAATATCTTATGCATGTTTACTCGCGGGATTTGAAGTCTTCATGCATGGAAATCATACATGCGAAGGTTCGATCAAAAACTGCTGATGATTCATGAAAGCTGTAACAGCTTGGAGTTAACCTCTTTCAAAGAAAAATCAAAGGGAAGTAATATACACCGCTCTCCTCACTCGAGGGTTAATGCGCTGGCAAATACTTCCGTCATATTCACTTTTAGAAATAGTAAAAGTAATAATGAAGCGTACGGAATAATAATTTGACAGTGGGGAACTTAAAAAGGAAAGAAAGTTGTAGAAAGAAACGCAATTTGAAGTTGTATTTTAAAACTTGATTCGACAAGGATTTCCATAACGTTCACGCCTTTGCGCCAATTTTAAAGTCTTTTAATCTGACGAATCACACGAACGTGTCAATTTATTACCCCCTAAAAAACAAACTATTTAACAAAATATAATGCTCACCAACATTCCCATGAACTGTTATCGTGGACGTTATCACCAGAACGCTTGCAATCAGGATAAGATGGGTTTTCTCCATACCAAATTAATGTTCCCTTATGCATGTAGCTTTCAGAAGCATAACAGGAAAAGGAAAAAAAAACGGAAATAATAAAATAAAGAGGCATCATAACAGACATTACTAAAACGCAGGGCTTAAACATGTATTTCTTTTTCGTTATATTTCACTGAAATGTCACAGGAAACGTGTAAAAAAAGGCGACTTCCTTGACTTCCTTTTTCGTTGTGAAAAAGGGAACGCCGTTACACCAATGTGGAAAACCGTTTACTTGAAAAAGAAAAGAAAGAAGAAAAGAGAGCGGGCAAGAAAAATAAATTTCCAAGCGTAGACAAGCATAATGAATTTTGGCTTCAGCAGCTATCATTGTAGAAGGAAGTTGTTGTTTGAAGAAAGCAGTCTATACAATGTCTCGTATATCCTGGACCCACCCTTCCGTTACTTTACCACCACCCTGATAAATGCGTTTTTTTCCTTATAAATTTAAAAATGGTGTGAACTGATCGCGGCCAAAATGTGGAGATATATTTCCAGAGTTTCTGAAGTAGTGGACGAGAAAAAGAACGAAAAAAAAAAAAAAAACCGAAAGCCTCCCCTTATACGGTGATAGGAGGGAATACAAGAAGACAAATACGAATTCGAAGAAATTTTTGGGCAATCAGTAGAGAGTAATCCAGACGAGTGCATTTTGAGGGTTACTCGCCCGAGTGGCGAGTGCTCTCAAAGTCACCAATAGTGTAGGTCGTCAATTGTTCAATTTTTGCAGTAGCAGTTGGTGACACAAAATGATTGTGCACAGTTTTAGAAAGCAGATTTACAGTGCTACGCGCCTTCCCGTTGCCACTCGAGAAAGTTTTTGATTAAATTTTGACATCTTTTTGACAACGTTTTGCTAACTTCAAAGCGACCCAGCCAATCAGAACATGAGGATTTCCAAGGACGGAGATGTCAAATTGTTAGTGCATTCACTCCCTTGGAAATTTACATTCTCATGTTCTGATCAAAATCAAAAACTTTCTCGAGTGGCAACGGTAAGGCGCGTAGCACTGTAGTTATAATTGACATTGTTCCTTCTCACTCTATTGGGAGAGATTTTATACCCAGATATCTCATGAAATAATATCCTTGCAATGAACACTAGGGGGATGAGGTCAAAACCTGATTTTATGTCAAAATTAAACTTTCATCAGTTCCGTAGCTTACAATGAATATGCTACACCACGCTGCCCAAAGAGCTTTTGATTTTTACCGTGACGAAACGAAGCCAAAGTAAAAGTTCGAGCGATTTCAACCATAAAAACCTCTAAATTTATAGCATCACAATCTTCAAACTGCGTAAAGTAACGCAAAGACAAAATGCAAGAACAGAATCTCAATAACTAACCTTTATTCCATTCGGAAATTCTTGATTTTCCTTTTAAAGGAGTCGCGTTTGGCTGCAATTTGTCGCTTATTTTCGAGAACTAACAGCGCTAAACTGTAAAACGTTTGACAAAGTTTCCAACAACCGCGCGCGATGGCGTAATCCGATACGTTATTTACTGATGTGTATGTTCTCTGGTAAAACATGAACGTTAGCCAATGAGCGCGCGACAATTTGTGCACATATGGTAAAATGTACGTTATAGAAGCGATGTAAGTTTGTGACGAAAGTCAGGAATTTTTCTACGAACTGGAATGCTGTTACGTGTCTTGGAACATTCTCAGAACGGGTGAGTCTTGTGTATTTCGGAATTTAATCAAACGAAAGAATCTTGTAAAGGTCGCTGGGAGTCTGCTTAAGGAATAGAGTTTAGTCAAATAGGACACCTTGTGTTTTGTGTACTCGTTGAGGCTCGTATGCAGACTTTACCTTTGCGCACTCGTTATCCAATAATAATTGCTACCATTGATGTTCAGCAATCAGTTTTGATATGTCATACTCAAGCTTAAGAAATTCAGTCATCATATTCCGACATTCCACTGACAGAGATGAATTATGTAACTCATCAAGGATTCGTTTCGTATCACTATGACAATGGCTCGATTTAGCTCGCACGCACGAACAATAAACCTTTTTACCGAAACGGCGGCCATTTTGAATTCGATTGTTTCAAGTGGCTATTATGGGTTGTCCAGGAGGCAAATACATATTAATTTGTCCCCTAGGCATCCCATAATAACTACTTGAAACAATAGAATTCAAAATGGCTGCCGTATTGGTAAAAAGGTCTATTCAAACGAGAAGGCACATTGGAGGCGTTAAGACTATCAACGTACTATTGAACACACTGAGGATATGATAACGGCACTTAACAACTTTTTATTTGGAAATTCCTTATGATTGATGATTTTCTTAAGAGTAATATTCAGTGCAACATGAATTTAGCTTGAATTTCAAAATTGTGAAATTCTAAATTCTGAAATTGTGTGAAGACGATCGTAACCAGTCTATATTTTATTCGATCAACAAGTCAAAGGCAAATCTTGTAATGTTAGCACAAACGTTTTGATAATAAAGTTTGTTGCATTTGACGTTGTGGGATGTGCAATACAAACTCGTCAGTCTCATCTTCAGGAGGAATCTTTTCTTGTACCCCTACGAATACCTGCGCCCAGACCCCGTGGCAGAGGAAATGGAACGAGAACTAACTGTCATGTGGGATGAACAGGATGACGAACTCTTATTCAATTTGTAATAGCTCAATCAAAAGGCTCACAAGCACTGCGAAAACACACTCTCTCCTTCGTATTCCCCCTCACATACACTCAACTTTTAACTATTGCTGGAGAAATTTGGAGAAATTATACTTGTTTTTAAAACGAACTCGCGTGATTTTTACTTGCGAGACAAAATGGCTGCTTATTAGTTGCAAACCTATTGTGATGTATCCCGATTTCTCATTCTATATGCAAAAGGTCATGTGACCCAAATTCTGGCTCCTGATTGGCTACGTCGAAAACCGCCGGTCTCTTCTACTAGGGTCCATTGATACTGTTGCTTGTTTCTCATTTTTTAAGCCATTACCGTGGGATCTTGTAAAGAGCTGCGTACCGCTCCGAGAGATTCGCCGGATCCACAGAAGGCTCTATGGAGGAAAGGATATTTATTTTGAACAATACATAAATTGTTTCATGTAGCAAGACAATTAATTCTTTCCCAGCTTACAGTGAGGGAATTCCTGTATCCGGGATCTTACCCATTCATGATTTCCTGAGAGAAGTGGGGGTGGTTACATTTTTCTTACTTAATTTCTCAACAAATGAAGGAAGCTTTCTCCTCCTTCCACTCCCTTATTTTTTATTATTGCATCGGGTTGGTGGGTTGTCCCTCACCTTTACTGGGATAATACTTTTAGGTTTTTATATTTTAGCTTTTCTGTGCTTTGGGTAAAAATAAACGGCCACACCCAAGCCCAAATCATCCAAACGGGAATGTTGTTTTAATAACATTATACCAGCAAACAGAGCTCAGCCAGAACAGCACAAATGTTGTGGTAATGAACCATGTGGTAACATGATACATAAAAGCGCTTTACAGGCTCCAGGGGTACGCCATCTGTTAAGGGGAACTGAAGGCAAAAATCATTATTTTTAAACACATTCTTTAGAAAGCACAACAAGTAAAGTCTAGCTTGGGTAGTAATTTATCCTCGTTTCTTTATTTGGCGAGAAAATTAGGTCTGAAGATGAGATTTTCCCTCTTTTTGGGCCTTTGCATTGCGGGCTCAAAATGTATGTGAGTGGCATGTAGTGACGTATGATATGGGGAACACTGAGAATTATTCGAGCATCCAACCGAACAACAGTACACCATGGTAGAGCAAAGGAAAAGATCGATTAGAACATCACGTGTGCTGATTAGTTATATTTATTTGGCGCGATTTCAAATATCTTCCCCATATCATGCGTCATAAAAGATTCGCTCCGACGAAGGGCTAACGCTCGAAACGTCAGCACTTGAATCTCTTTACGGTGGCCAATTGACATTATCAACCCAGTTGATAAAGCCAAATTATATTGTTATACTTCCCACCGACGCAGCACCACAGTTTCTTTAGAAACTTACCCCCTCTAGTCATAAAAGACTGCTGGCCCACCCAATGTGAACCGCATTGCCAATGGCGTAAAATCACGCTCAAAACGGGTTTTTTGAAGTCGAAAAAAGACAGATATATCGCAAAAACTTTAAAACATTATTGTATATGGTCAGAATTAGTTAATTTTTGCCTTCAGTTCTCCTTTAAAGAACACCACAGTTTGGTGTGGAAACTTGCATCAGATACTTCACCTCTTTTATCTTCGTTAACAGCCGCGTAAACATGGTCTTCGGCCGTTTCGTAGGTTTCCAGTCCATGACTCACAGGCTCAACAGTGAACGAGCGATCTACAGGTTCCAGTAGGGCACACCTTGTTTTGGCTTGGAAACTCGCCCCAAAGAATTTACTTCGACTGTCTTTGTGAACATTCGCGTAAACATGATCTTTATTCTCATCTTGCTTCTCATTTCTAGCGTCAACTACCTCATGCTTCTTAAGATTATTGATGGTAACCAGCTTAGGAGACTTGCCCAGTGAGATACAATAGCCATCATCCGGTCGTGATTGATTTTCTGCTCCGTCTACGTAAGTGAAAGACTCTCCTCTATCAGACGTTGGACTTCTTGTTGGTGTTTTTAGCATTTTCAGAAGTGCACTCCTCCTTGCAATTATTCGTTTCGAATGTGTCCAGTCCTGCTTCGGTCCGCGGAAGAGTTACATGAACGGTAAGTTCAGCAGTTTCCTCAAGGTGTTGTACATGTTCGTCTGTTGAGTCGGTTGACGGTTTCTTGTAGTGCCACTGACACGACCTTTGACTTCGCGTGATCTGTAATGTTGTTATGACAATAAAAGATTGACGTTACTCTAATAGCCATCAAATGGTGGATATCATCGTATTGGTTTTAGAGAAGATGAAATTTAACCGAAACGCAAAAGTATTATACTCAGAGAGTCTCAAAGGATAGCCAATGCATTTTATTGAACTGATCTCAGAAGAAAAATAACTACAATATCGATCAATTTTTCTGACAGCGAGCACAAAAAGATTATAACTTTCAAGCCATTATGTATTATGACGATTTTAAATTACGATATATTTTTTTGTTAGATCACTTTAAATTTGTGTTTGAAACGCGAAGTAGATGTAACTCCTTTATGGCTCATATCATGTGCTTATTTTTAAACACTTTTCCTACGTTTTTGCATATTTCTAGCATATATACTTACTCTTCATTTGCGGTGGTCAATTTCACCACGGACGTTATGGGGTAATTAAATAAAAAAGGAAAACAACATCGTATCAAACAAACGCATGTACACTAAAAAGTGACCGTAAAATGTATTTTCTATTTTTTTTTTTTTTGAACAGGTAGGAGAGAAGCGCAAAGTAATAATGACTTAAGTGTCAAAGATTTACAGTCTTGTGGTTTGATGGCTGGAAAAAACTACCAGCGCAGTGTAGTATAGTGCAGTGTAGTGCAGTGCAGTGCAGTGCAGGGCAGGGCAGGGAAGTGCAGTACAGTTCTAACTTCGCAGACAACGTATGTGGACAATCCTCCGGAAAGAGCATAAACCAAACCTCCAAATAGTAGCAACCGACACAGACGTCCTTTGGGCCTCGTCACGCGTTCCTTCCCCTTCCGTGGGGAAGGAACGCGTGACGTAGTCCAAACGACGTCTGCGTGGGAGGCTATCCAAATGGAGGCTTGTTTCTTACCTTGTCTTTTGAAGTTCCGACGTCGCCGAAGAGAAATAACACAAAATGTGACTAAAAGTATCAAAATTAAGATAGCCAACGGAGTTACTACGATTGTAATCAAACTAGAGTTGTGACTGATAGTCTCCTGTGAAGGAAGGTCTTCCATGATCTTTTTCGAAGTGGTTACTGAAAAAATACCGGCAGCTAGTTAGTTTTTACATTTATATTGTGTAAATACTTAGTTTTAAAAATGAACCTAATCGAAATCAAATACAAAAAGAGTTAGCTCAAGGTCAGATTTGTACGATAAAGCACCGGGAATTCTGCAAAATTTATCGCTTACTTGACCTTTCAGATTGAAATGGCCATTCAGTCTAATACGTCTCACCCGACTTGCTTGACCAATTTAACTTGTACTTTTGTAGTAGGTTTTACATGATATATGTTATTTAGTATAAACCTACTAGCGTTCTATCACGAATGCCGTTCTCTGATTGGCTACGCTACCGACTATCTATTCTGTGATAGATAGTGAGTAGCGTAGCATTGCGGTTGTCAATAAAATGGCGGCCGCTTCTTCACGTTTTCGAAATGTCGTGAAGAAGATTTAGACAGTTTACTGGTCGAGATTGTTCCAGAAAAGACAAAAGTCGCCACGACTAGCTGATTTATACTAAAACAATTAGATTATTTGCTCTCGATTTATATGCGTGATAGTTGACTCGGGTACGCCCTCGTCAACTATCACGCGATAGAAATCTCGAGCTCATAATCTTATTGTTAAATATAAATTTAGGCGCCAGACCTAAAATGATCTAAAAGCGAAGCTACACATTTTTGGCTGGTTCCAGTAATGATTTGTGAAAATACTCTTGTAAAAAAAGAAATAAGCCAAATCAAAAAAGATTAAGAAGTTAGAAACTAAAAATGAAACCAAACATGATCTCCACCTTAATAAAGGGAGTAGGTACCCAACTCAATAGGTGGAAGATAACCGTACTCATGCAACTGGCATCTTTCGACCGTACTAAAATCGGCCTAATGCAAACCCATTCCTACCGTCAGAATTCGCTTCAGTCAATGAGCTTTTGGACAGTGAACGTGTCGCTGGAGTAACTGTCAATGATTGCCCCGTGGTATGCCTTGTGGTTGATTCTTTGTTCCCACCCTTTGTGTGTGATGTCTCTTTGACTGTTGGTACTATTAAAAGGAAAAATGTGTGTAAAAAAATTAAGTACGAGAGAGAAAAGGAAAAAATCAAAGAAATCGGGGGCTTTCCTTTTGCGGGCAATGTATCGATTCGTTAACACAGTGTTAATTTCCCATTCCTACATCGCTTCGTCACTCCGTCCTTCAGATCCTGTAAGACATTTATGAATCCGCTGATTAGCGCATACGCTTGTGCGTATATTTCTCTTCGCTGATCTAGAGATCGATCAAGGGCTAGGCCTTGGCGGATTGTGCTAGCATAATTATTGGCATAATTGGAGCAAAAAGCATAATTTTTTAAACGAGCACTGCCACGGCATAATTAGCAAATTTGAGCACTTTTTGGAGCATAGATTCACAAAATTTAGTGAATATGGTGTATTTTCTACAGAAATAAATTCAATTTAAGAAGTATGTTCTTTTTGGTTCAGTCAGTATATACAAGTGTAATCGTTGAGTCGTTGAAGGTATTTTACAAACGGTTCAGATATGCGAGCAGCTAATTTGGACAGCTGAGGACCGAGACAAACTGCCAGAAAACAAAAATAAATTTACAACAACAGTTTATTTGAAAAGCATCATAATTTGCTGTCGTTATTACTCGTCTATATGTACAGAATCTACGTCATTTTGTGTCCATAATTTCGAAAACCATGAGCATAACTTGGGAATTCTGTCACAATTTTGGCATAATTTGGCAAAATTTCGAGCACTGCTAGTAGCAAAATATGCCACTTTTAGGAGTGCAATCCACCAAGGCCTATCGAGGGTGACACCGTTTTAAATTTGATTCTTTTTCTACTTGCACAAACATAACCGTTATGATGAGTTGGAAATGTGAAATATACTAGGCCACCAAATAAGATATATACAAAAGCAGTGAACTGTAAGAATATTCTCGAATAAATAAATACGAGAGCCGAACGCTACGTTTTGCAAATGCTAGTACAGAAAATGAATAGTTAGAAAAAGATATATATTTATTAAAAACTAGCTATGGTATATTGCATTTCTTGAGTTTTGATTGGTTGAGAGGCAATGGTATATGAGCTCATATACCATTGACCTACCAAAAAGGTACGTGTACGCGTAAAGAATGCATTTTTAGTAATGTTTGTACAATTTTTTTGGGGGGTGGGGGGGGGGGGGGGCTTTTAATAAAACAATTATTCCACTCGCGCTTGTTTGATATGAGATGGTTATAGCCAACCCGACGCGACGCGCCTCGTTGGCTATCTACCATCTCATATCCAACGCGGGCTCGTGGAATGATTGTTAAATATACAAAGTAAAGTATAAGGAAAAGAAGAGAAATGTTAGCCTCTGAGAAAGAAAAAAGAAAATGAAACAAAAAGGTCCGCACGGGGGTTCAAACCAATGTCCTCTGGATTTCAAGTCCGCTTTGCGTACACAAAGTAAAGCAAGTATTAACGCAGCAGTTTCCAGCAAGTTGTGGCAGCAGAGAGAAACGAAGTTGAACTGTGCAAATGGTCGCATTTTATAATTCATTTCCCGAGTTCAGTGTCTCATAGCCACTTGTATTTTAAAATCTTATTAACTGAGAAAACTGAGAAAAAGAATACTTGCCACTCACTAGCATGTACTGAAACAAACGGAGGTGGTTGCAATGTGCTACAAGAACATCTTAGCACACAAACTGGTAAAACGCATTTGATAACAAAACCAAATTACGCCTACCAAAAGTTACTTAGGCATACGCATTACTATAGCCCGTTACTTGAAACAATGAAGATAACCGTGCTCATGCAACTGGCATCTTTCGACCGTACTAAAATAGGCCAAATGCAAACTCATTCCTACCGTCAGAATTCGTTTCAGTCAATGGGCTTTTCGACAGTGAACGTGTCGCTGGAGTAACTGTCAATGGTTGCGTCGTGGTAGGTCTTGTGGTTGATTCTTTGTTCCCGCCCTTTGTATGTGATGTCTCTTTGACTGTTGGTATAAGAAAAAGGAAAAATGGAAGGAAGAAATAGAAATAATTGGGGGCTTTTCTTTTGCGGGCAATGTAAGGGAATGTTTTCAATCAAGGCTGCAGAGACTGGAAATTACGTAGAAAATTAAACAAGACGTCATTTCCCAAAGTAACTAATTCTATACACATTCCAATTTCACTTTGCTTGATGTGTAATATGTAATTTATTGGGTTCATACCAAATCCTTCACACAAGTACTTGTAAGCGCAAGGTGATCCAATATTTCGACTAACTAGTACTCTTCTTCATGGCCAGTGCTGACTGTAAAGACTAGTTGTACTAGTCGAATCTTTGGCCCATTAAAAGTGTCCTTTGCCGTAGTGTCAGCCATGTAGTTTTAATTAATTTTTCTGATCCATTTAGCTAGGTTTCCCCTCAGTGGCGTACTTATTGAACGCAATGCAGTATCTAAAAGAAACTTAGAATAACCCCACGCAATTTATTTCTAGTGGCAAAAAAAGACAGAAAAAAGGGCCAACAATGTATAAAACCTGCGAATTACCTTCTTTATCTCTGCTTTCAGAATGTCTCTCGCAAATATATCCACGCTTTATTTTTGCACAACTCAAGTCGTTATACTTGCCATACTTCTTTCCGTAATCCTTATACATAACCACGCATTTTCCATCACCTCTGGGTTCTCCTGTAGCCCAAGGAAAATTTCCTTTCGTTGCATTGACTGTGGTGTTGTCACTTATCCATCTCCATTCTTTAGACCTGTCATCTTTCCTCAAGCCGATAAAATATTCACCCGTTTTCATAGTTTGAATAAATTCAAGAAAAACCATTCCTCGCGACTTTCAATAGACACAAGATCGCTTCCCGCGGTTCTCTTGCAATCACGTCTGCTGTCTTCCCAGCTACGAAAGCGCCCATCAGCGTTTCCATGGAATGAATAATTTGAACCATTGAACACAAAGTGTTGGTTCGTGTTGCCTAACCAAATAAAATCCAGAAATAAAAGATATAACTGACATTTATAATAGCGAACCTCGTGTGTGATGATTACTTTGCATGTGGTAACTGTTACATTTTGGAATTATTTTAGCCTCGCCTTTGATGGTTACATTTTCACATCGCCAGCATCGCTTATTATCACACAAGTGAGTAAAAGTTTGGACCCTCCCCCATTATCAAAAATCCCTGGATCTGTCCCTGTAGTTAAGTTACTTTTGACGCTTTGATGTCTCGTTGCTGGTGTCAAAAGAAACTCTTTTGGCAGTAGTAAATACCCTCAAGGTTTCATAGATTTAATGCTGTGGAGTTGGCGGGTGAGGTGGGGAGAGTGAGGAGGATGAAAGTGTAAAGATCTGATGCATCTCTTGTTGACTCACGGGATTTGAAGTCTTCATGCATGGAAATCATACATGCGAAGGTTCGATCAAAAACTGCTGATGTTAAATGAAAGCTTTAACAGCTTGGAGTTAACCTTTTTCAAAGAAAAATCAAAGGGAAGTAATATACACCGCTCTCCTCACTCGAGGGTTAATGCGCTCGCAAATACTTCCGTCACATTCACTTTTAGAAACAGTAAAAGTAATAATGAAGCGTACGGAATAATATTTTGACAGTGGGGAACTTTAAAAAGGAAAGAAAGTTGTAGAAAGAAACGCAATTTGAAGTGCTATATTAAAACTTGATTCGACAAGGATTTCCTTAACGTTCACGCCTTTGCGCCAATTTTAAAGTCTTTTAATGTGACGAATCACACGAACGTGTCAATTTATTACCCCCTAAAAAAACAAACTATTTAACAAAATATAATGCTCACCAACATTCCCATGAACTTTTATCCTGGACGTTATCACCAGAACGCTTGCAATCAGGATAAGATGGGTTTTCTCCATACCAAATTAATGTTCCCTTATGCATGTAGCTTTCAGAAGCATAACAGGAAAACGAGAAAAAAAAAACGGAAATGATAAATTAAAGAGGCATCATAACAGACACAACTAACACGCAGTGCTTAAACATGTATTTCTTTTTCGTTTTATTTCACTGAAATGTCACAGGAAACGTGTAAAAAAAGGCGACTTCCTTGACTTCCTTTTTTGTTGTAAAAAAGGGAACGCCGTTACACAAATGTAGAAAACCGTTTACTAGAAAAAAAAGAAAGAACAAAAGTTAGCGGGCAAGAAAAATAAATTTCCAAGCACAGACAAGCATAATGAATTTTGGCTTCAGTAGCTATCATTGCTAAAGGAAGTTGTTGTTTGAAGAAATTAGTCTGAACAATGTCTCGTATATCCCGGACCCACCCTTCCCTGACTGAATTTTTTGTTTTTACAACTTGTTTGATGCTGAAATTTTCGCATCGACAAGATCGCTTATTATCACACAACTGAGTAAAAACTTGGACACCCAACCCTCCCCCTTATAAAAAATCCCTGGAGCTCTCCCTGTAGTTAAGTTACTTTAGACGCTTTGATGTCTTGTTGCTGGTGTCAAAAGAAACTCTTTTAGCAGTAGTAAATACCCTCAAGGTTTCATAGATTTAATGCTGTGGAGTTGACGGGTAAGGTGGGGAGAGTGAGGAGGATGTAGGTGTAAAGATCTGATGCATCTCTTGTTGACTCACGGGATTTGAAGTCTTCATGCATGGAAATCATACATGCGAAGGTTCGATCAAAAACTGATGATGTTTCATGAAAGCTGTAACAGCTTGGAGTTAACCTCTTTCAAAGAAAACTCAAAGGGAAGTAATAAACACCGCTCTCCTTACTCGAGGGTTAATGCGCTCGCAAATACTTCCGTCACATTCACTTTTAGAAACAGTAAAAGTAATAATAAAGCGTACGGAATAATATTTTGATAGTGGGGAACTTTAGAAAGGAAAGAAAGTTTGTAGAAAGAAACGCAATTTGAAGTGGTATATTAAAACTTGATTCGGCAAGGATTTCCATAACGTTCACGCCTTTGCGCCAATTTTAAAGTCTTTTAATGTGACGAATCACACGAACGTGTCAATTTATTACCCCCTAAAAAACAAACTATTTAACAAAATATAATGCTCACCAACATTCCCATGAACTTTTATCCTGGACGTTATCACCAGAACGCTTGCAATCAGGATAAGATGGCTTTTCTCCATACCAAATTAATGTTCCCTTATGCATGTAGCTTTCAGAAGCATAACAGGAAAACGAAAAAAAAAAAAAAACCGGAAATAATAAAATAAAGAGGCATCATAACAGACATTACTAAAACGCACGGCTTAAACATGGCTTTCTTTTTCGTTTTATTTCACTGAAATGTCACAGGAAACGTGTAAAAAAGGCGACTTCCTTGACTTCCTTTTTAGTTGTAAAAAAGGGAACGCCGTTACACCAATGTGGAAAACCGTTTACTAGAAAAAATGAAAGAACAAAAGAGAGCGGGCAAGAAAAATAAATTTCCAAGCGTAGACAAGCATAATGAATTTTGGCTTCAGCAGCTATCATTGTTGAAGGAAGTTGTTGTTTGAAGAAAACAGTCTATACAATGTCTCGTATATCCCGGACCCGCCCTTCCGTTACTTTACCAGCACCCTGATAAATGCGTTTTTTTCCTTATAAATTTAAAAATGGTGTGAACTGATCGCGGCCAAAATGTGGAGATATATTTCCAGAGTTTCTGTAGTAGTGGACGAGAAAAAGAACGAAAAAAAAAACCGAACGTCGCCCCTGATAGGAGTGATAGGAGGGAATACAAGAAGACAAAGAGGAATTCGAGGAAGCTTTTGGGCAATCAGTAGAGAGTAATCCAGACGAGTGCATTTTGAGGGTTACTCGCCCGAGTAGTGCTCTCAAAGTCACCAATCCTGAAAAACTGCCGTCATTTTTGCGTGGTGTCGCGCAATCTAGTCACGAGCGTGACTAGATTGCGTGACACCGAAGCATAGTGTACATTCGAGTGAGTTCCTTAAATTGTTTGGTAAGATTCTTTGTAACCCTGTGGTCAGGGGGGGGGGGGGGGGGATGGTGTGTTAACTTTAAGTATCTCTATTGGAAGGAAAAAGAAAATTATTGTGGGAATGTGAATATTTTGTGCTTAACTGGGAAAGTTTTAAAATTTCTTTGAGATATTGAGTGATCAAGTTAAAATTTGATTTGTTATTTTTTGAGTACTTTAGTTTACAGACAGTAATTCTGAAAGCGCGTTTGTTAGGGTTTTCACCCTCCGTTGCAAATTTTTCTGTTATCTCTGTATGCAGTTTGATAGACATGCAATCTTAGAAGAACAATAGTTATTGTTTGTTGCATTGCATCATGATTATCGGCATACACGGGAAGGTTGGTGAAATGCGACTGAATTGAGAATTCTGAAATAGCTGAAAACGAATAATTTAAAGTGAGGGACGAAACAGGAGTATTGAGAATTTATCTGTGTATTTCTCATTATAATGAATGGTATGTATTCTAGATGTTTCTTTTCCCAAAATGTATGCGGTACACTGATAACGTTTTTGACAGAGAACTATAGACGTTTCTGTCGTTTCGTAAATGAGATCACGCGATGGATAGTGTAGGTCGTTAATTGTTCAATTTTTGCAGTAGTTTGGTTTTTAAATCTGAGCAAAAGGTTAACAAAATCTTGTAGCAGTTAGTGACACAAAATGATTGTACACAGTTTTAGAAAGCAGATTTACAGTGCTACGCGCCTTCCCGTTGCCACTCGAGAAAGTTTTGACATCTTTTTGACAACTTTTTGCTAACTTCAAAGCGAGCCAGCCAATCAGAACATGAGAATGTAAATTCCCAAGGGAGTGAATGCACTTATAATTTGACATCTCCGCCCTTGGAAATTCTCATGTTCTGATTGGCTGGCTCGCTTTGAAGTTAGCAAAAAGTTGTCAAAAAGATGTCAAAATTTAATCAAAAACTTTCTCGAGTGGCAACGGTAAGGCGCGTAGCACTGTAGTTATAATTGACATTGTGCCTTCTCACTCTATTGGGAGAGATTTTATACCCAGATATCTCATGAAATAATATCCTTGCAATGAACACTAGGGGGATAAGGTCAAAACCTGATTATATGTCAAAATTAAACTTTCATCAGTTCCGTAGCTTACAATGAATATGCGGCACCACGCTGCACAAAGAGCCTTTGATTTTTACCGTGACGAAACGAAGCCAAAGTAAAAGTTCGAGCGATTTCAGCGATAACAATTTCTAAATTTATAGCATCACAATCTTCAAACTGCGTAAAGTAACGCAAAGACAAAATGCAAGAACAGAATCTCAATAACTAACCTTTATTCCATTCGGAAATTCTTGATTTTCCTTTTAAAGGAGTCGCGTTTGGCTGCAATTTGTCGCTTATTTTCGAGAACTAACAGCGCTAAACTGTAAAACGTTTGACAAAGTTTCCAACAACCGCGCGCGATGGCGTAATCCGATACGTTATTTACTGATGTGTATGTTCTCTGGTTAAACATGAACGTTAGCCTATTAGCGCGCGACAATTTGTGCACATATGGTAAAATGTACGTTACAGAAGCGATGTAAGTTTGTGACGAAAGTCAGGAATTTTTCTACGAACTGGAATGCTGTTACGTGTCTTGGAACATTCTCAGAACGGGTGAGTCTTATGTATTTCGGAATTTAATCAAACGAAAGAATCTTGTAAAGGTCGCCGGGAGTCTGCTGAAGGAATAGAGTCTAGTCAAATACGACACCTTGTGTTTTGTGTACTCGTTGAGGCTAATATGCAGACTTTACCTTTGCGCACTCGTTATCCAATAATAATTGCTACCATTGATGTTCAGCAATCAGTTTTGATATGTCATACTCAAGCATAAGAAATTCAATCATCATATTCCGATATTCCACTGACAGAGATGAATTATATAACTCATCAAGGATTCGTTTCGTATCACTATGACAATGGCTCGATTTAGCTCGCACGCACGAACAATAGACCTTTTTACTGAAACGGCGGCCATTTTGAATTCGATTGTTTCAAGTGGCTATTATGGGTTGTCCAGGAGGCAAATACATATTAATTTGTCCCCTGGGCATCCCATAATAACTACTTGAAACAATAGAATTCAAAATGGCTGCCGTATTGGTAAAAAGGTCTATTCAAACGAGAAGACACATTGGAGGCGTTAAGACTATCAACGTACTATTGAACACAGTGAGGATATGATAACGGAACTTAACAACTTTTTATTTGGAAATTCCTTTGATTGATGTTTTTCTTAAGAGTAATATTCAGTGCAACATGAATTTAGCTTGAATTTCAAAATTGTGAAATTCTAAATTCTGAAATTGTGTGAAGACGATCGTAACCAGTCCACATTTTATTCGATCAACAAGTCAAAGGCATATCTTGTAATGTTAGCACAAACGTTTTGATAATAAAGTTTGTTGCATTTGACGTTGTGGGATGTGCAATACAAACTCTTCAGTCTCGTCATCAGGAGGAATTTCTTCTCGTACCTCTACGGACACCTGCGCCCAGACCCCGTGGCAGAGGAAATGGAACGAGAACTAAGTGTCATGTGGGATGAACAGGATGACGAACTCTTATTCAATTTGCAAATAGCTCAATCAAAAGGCTCACACGCACTGCGAAAACACACTCTCTCCTTCGTATTCCCCCTCACACGCACTCAACTTTTAACTATTGCTGGAGAAATTTGGAGAAATTATACTTGTTTTTAAAACGAACTGGCGTGATTTTTACTTGCGAGACAAAATGGCTGCTTATCAGTAGCAAACCTATTGTGATGTATCCCGATTTCTCATTCTATATGCAAAAGGTCGTGTGACCCAAATTCTGGCTCCTGATTGGCTAGGGTCCATTGATACTGTTGCTTGTTTCTCTTTTTTTCAGCCATTACCGTGGGATCTTGTAAAGAGCTGCGTACCGCTCCGAGAGATTCGCCGGATCCACAGAAGGCTCTATGGAGGAAAGGATATTTATTTTGAACAATACATAAATTGTTTTATGTAGCAAGACAATTAATTCTTTCCCAGCTTACAGTGAGGGAATTCCTGTATCCGGGATCTTACCCATTTATGATTTCCTAAGAGAAGTGGGGGTGGTTACATTTTTCTTACTTAATTTCTCAACAAATGAAGGAAGCCTTCTCCTCCTTCCACTCCCTTATTTTTTATTATTGCATCGGGTTGGTGGGTTGTCCCTCACCTTTACTGGGATAATACTTTTAGGTTTTTATATTTTAGCTTTTCTGTGCTTTGGGTAAAAATAAACGGCCACACCCAAGCCCAAATCTTCCAAACGGGAACAGCACAAATGTGTGGTAATAAGCCATGTGGTAACATGATACATAAAAGCGCTTTACAGGCTCCAGGGGTGCGCCATCTGTTTAGGGGAACTGAAGGCAAAAATCATTATTTTTGAAACACATTCTATAGAAAGCACAACAAGTAAAGTTTAGCTTGGGTAGTAATTTATCCTCGTTTTTTTATTTGGCGAGAAAATTAGGTCTGAAGATGAGGTTTTCCCTCTTTTTGGGCCTTTGCATTGCGGGCTCAAAATGTATGTGAGTGGCATGTAGTGACGTATGATATGGGGAACACTGAGAATTATTCGAGCGTCCAACCGAACAACAGTACACCATGGTAGAGCAAAGGAAAAGATCGATAAGGACATCACGTGTGCTGTAAGCAGGATTGATAGTTATATTTATTTGGCGCGATTTCAAATATCTTCCCAATATCATACGTCATAAAAGACCGCTGGCCCACCCATTGTGAACCGCATTGCCAATGGCGTAAAATCACGCTCAAAACGGGTTTTTTGAAGTCGAAAAAAGACAGATATATCGCAAAAACTTTAAAACATTATTGTATATGGTCAGAATTAGTTAATTTTTGCCTTCAGTTCTCCTTTAAGGAACACCACAGTTTGGTGTGCAAACTTGCATCAGATACTTCACCTCTTTTATCTTTGTTAACAGCCGCGTAAACATGGTCTTCGGCCGTTTCGTAGGTTTCCAGTCCATGACTCACAGGCTCAACAGTGAACGAGCGATCTACAGGTTCCAGTAGGGCACACCTTGTTTTGGCTTGGAAACTCGCCCCAAAGAATTTACTTCGACTGTCTTTGTGAACATTCGCGTAAACATGATCTTTATTCTCATCTTGCTTCTCATTTCTAGCACCAACTACTTCATGCTTCTCAAGATTGTTGGTGGTAACCAGCTTAGGAGACTTGCCCAGTGAGATACAATAGCCATCATCCGGTCGTGATTGATTTTCTGCTCCGTCTACGTGAGTGAAAGACTCTCCTCTATCAGACGTGGACTTCTTGTTGGTGTTTTTAGCATTTTCATAAGTGCACTCCTCCTTGCAATCATTCGTTTCGAATGTGCCCAGTCCTGCTTCGGTCCGCGAAAGAGTTACATGAACTGTAAGTTCAGCAGTTTTCTCAAGGTGTTGTACATGTTCATCTGTTGAGTCGGTTGACGGTTTCTTGTAAGTGCCACTGACATGACCTTTGACTTCGCGTGATCTGTAATGTTGTTATGACAATAAAAGATTGACGTTACTCTAATAGCCATCAAATGGTGGATATCATCGTATTGGTTTTAGAGAAGATGCAATTTAACCGAAACGCAAAAGTATTATACTCAGAGAGTCTCAAAGGATAGCCAATGCATTTTATTGAACTGATCTCAGAAGAAAAATAACTACAATATCGATCAATTTTTCTGACAGCGAGCACAAAAAGATTATAACTTTCAAGCCATTATGTATTATAACGATTTTAAATTACGATATATTTTTTTGTTAGATCACTTTAAATTTGTGTTTGAAACGCAAAGTAGATGTAACTCCTTTATGGCTCATATCATGTGCTTATTTTTAAACATTTTTCCTACGTTTTTGCATATTTCTAGCATATATACTTACTCTTCATTTGCGGTGGGTCAATTTCACCACGGACGTTATGGGATAATTAAATAAAAAAGGAAAACAACATCGTATCAAACAAACGCATGTACACTAAAAAGTGACCGTAAAATGTATTTTCTATTTTTTTTTGAACAGGGAGGAGAGAAGCTCAAAGTAATAATGACTTAAGTGTCAAAGATTTACAGTCTTGTGGTTTGATGGCTGGAAAAAAACTACCAGCGCAGTGTAGTATTGTGCAGTGCAGTGCAGTGCAGTGCAGTGCAGTGCAGGGCAGGGCAGGGCAGGGCAGGGCAGGGCAGGGCAGGGCAGGGCAGGGCAGGGCAGGGCAGGGCAGGGCAGGGCAGGGCAGGGCAGGGCAGGGCAGTGCAGTGCAGTGCAGTGCAGTGCAATTCAGTACAGGGCAGTGCAGTGCAGTGCAGTGCTGTGCTGTGCTGTGCAGTGCAGTAATAACTTCGCAGACAACGTATGTGGACAATCCTCCGTAAAGAGCATAAACCAAACCTCCAAATAGTAGCAACCCACACAGACGTCCTTTGGGCCTCGTCACGCGTTCCTTCCCCTTCCGTGGGGAAGGAACGCGTGACGTAGTCCAAACGACGTCTGCGTTGGGAGGCTAATCAAATGGAGGTTTGTTTCTTACCTTGTCTTTTGAAGTTCCGACGTCGCCGAAGAGAAATAACACAAACTGTGACTAAAAGTATCAAAATTAAGATAGCCAACGGAGTTACTACGATTGTAATCAAACTAGAGTCGTGACTGATAGTCTCCTGTGAAGGATGGTCTTCCATGATCTTTTTCGAAGTGGTTACTGAAAAAATACCGGCAGTTAGATAGAATTGTTCTTTTTTTTACGTACATATATATTGCGTAAAATATTTAGTTTTCTAAATGAACCTAATCGAAATCAAATACAAAAAGATTAGTACAAGGTCAGATTTGTACGATAAAGTACCGGCAATTCTGCAAAATGTATCGCTTGCTCGACCTTTCTTAATTTCAGTCTAGTATGTCTCATCCGACTTGCTTGACCTTTTTAACTTGTACTTTTGTAGTGGGTTGAACATGATATATGTAATTTAGTATAAATCTACTAGCGTTCCATCACGAATGTCGTTCTATGATTGGCGACGCTACCCACTATCTATTCTGTGATAGATCAGTAGTGAGTAGCGTAGCAGTGCGGTTGTCAATAAAATTGCGGCCGCTTTTCACGTTTTCGAAATGTCGTGAAGAAGATTTAGACAGTTTACTGGTCGAGGTTGTTCCAGAAAAGACAAAAGTCGCCACGACTAGTTGATTTATACTAAGACAATTAGATTATTCGCTCTCGATTTATATGCGTGATAGATGACTCAGGGTACGCCCTCGTCAACTATCACGCGATAGAAATCTCGAGCTCATAATCTAAACCAAACCAAACCTAAAAATATCTTAAAGCGAAGTTACACATTTTTAGCTGGTTCCAGTAATGATTTGTGAAAATACTCTTGTAAAAAAAGAAAAATAAGCAAGGTAAGACAGAAAAAAAAAACAATCAAAATAAGATTAAGAAGTCAGAAGCTAAAATGAAACCAAACATGATCTCCACCTCAATAAAAGGTATACATTTGACAAGGGTGCAAGGTGCCTAACTCAATCGGAAGAAGATAACCGTACTCATGCAACTGGCATCTTTCGACTGTACTAATATAGGCCGAATGCAAACTCATTCCTACCGTCAGAATTCGCTTCAGTCAATGAGCTTTTGGACAGTGAACGTGTCGCTGGAGTAACTGTCAATGATTGCGTCGTGGTAGGTCTTGTGGTTGATTCTTTGTTCCCACCCTTTGTGTGTGATGTCTCTTTGACTGTTGGTACTATTAAAAGGGGAAAAATGTGCATGTGTAAATAAAGAATAAGTACGAGAGAGAAATCAAGGAAGAAACAGAAATAATTGGGGGCTTTTCTTTTGCGGGCAATGTATGGTGAATGATTTCAATCAAGGCTGCAGAGACTAGAAATTACGTAGAAAATTAAACAAGACTTTATTTCCCAAAGTAGCTAATTCTTCCTATTTTTTTCCGATTTAAATAATAATGCACATTCCAATTTCGCTTTGCTTGATGCGTAATGTGTAATTTATTGGGGCTCATGCCAAATCCTTCACACAAGTACTTGTAAGAGCAAGGTGATCCAATATTTCGACTAACAAGTACTCGCTAGTCTTCGTCATGGCCAGTGCTGACTGTAAAGACTAGTTGTACTAGTCGAATCTTTGGCCCATTAAAAGTGTCTTTTGCCGTAGTGTCAGCCATGTAGTTTTAATTAATTTTCCTGATCCATTTAGCTAGGTTTCCCCTCAGTGGCATACTTATTGAACGCAATACAGTATCTAAAAGAAACTTAGAATAACCCCACGCAATTTATTTCTAGTGGCAAAAAAGACAGAAAAAGCGACAACAATGTATAAAACTTGCGAATTACCTTCTTTATCTCTGCTTTCAGAATGTCTTTCGCAAATATATCCACGCTTTGGTAATTTTGCTGTACAACTCAAGTCGTTATACTTGCCATAGTCATTTCCGTAATCCTTATACATAACCACGCATCTCCCATCAGCATGGGGTTCTCCTGTAGCCCAAGGAAAATTTCCTCTCGTTGCATTGACTGTGGTGTTGTCACTTATCCATCTCCATGTTTTAGACTTGTCATCTTTCCTCAAGCCGATAAAATATTCACTCGTTTTCATAGTTTGAATAATGTTTTTCAAGAAAAACCATTCCTCGCGACTTTCAATAGACACAAGATCGCTTCCCGCGGTTCCCTGGCATTCACGTCTGCTGTCTTCCCAGGTACGAAAGCGCCCATCAGCCTCGTTTCCATGAAATGAATAATTTGAACCATTGAACACAAAGTGTTGGTTCGTGTTGCCTGACCAAATAAAATCCAGAAAAAAAGATATAACTGACATTCATAATAGCGAACCTCGTGTGTGATTATTAATTTGCATGAGGTAACTGTTACATTGGAATAATTTTAGCATCGCCTTTGACGATTAAATTTTCGTATCGACAGGAGCGCCTATTATCACTCAACTATCAAAAACTATCTCCTCACTCTAGGGCTAGTGCGCTCGCAAATACTTCCATCACATTCACTTTTAGAAACAGTAAAAGTACTGAAACGTACGGAATCATATTTTGACAGTGGGGAACCTAAAAAGAAAATAAAGTTTGTGGAAAGAAAAGCAATTTTAAGTGGTATATAAAATACTTGATTCGACGAAGGATTTCCTTAACATTGGCGCCTTTGCGCTAACTTTGAAGTCTTTAAATCTGACGAATCAGACGAACGTGTCAATGTGCTACCTTCAAAAACAAACTATTTGAATAAATATAATCCTCACCATCATTCCCATGAACTTTTATCCTGGACGTTATCACCAGGAGGCTTGCAATCAAGGTGAGATGGGTCCTCTCCATACCAAATTAATGTTCCCTTATGCGTGTAACTTTCAGAGGCGTAACAGGAAAACGAAAAAAAGAAACAGAACTAATAAACTAAAGCTGACATCATGAAAGACATTGTTTGAAGGTAGAGCTTAAACATGGCTTTCTTTTTCGTTTTATTTCACTGAAACGTCTTAGTCAACGTGTAAACGCACAAGGCGACTTCCTTGACTTCCTGTTTTGTTGTAAAAAAGGGAAGACCTTTATACCAATGTGCAAGACCGTGTACTGGAAAAATTAAAAACAACTTAAAAGAAAGCGGGGAAGAAAAATACATTTCCAAGCACAGACAAGCATAATGAATTTTGGCTTCAGTAGCTATCATTGCTAAAGGAAGTTGTTGTTTGAAGAAATCAGTCTAAACAATGCCTCGTATATCCCAGACCCACACTTCCCTAACTGAATGTTTCGCTTTTACAACTTGTTTGATGCTGAAATTTTCGCATCGACAAGATCGCTTATTATCACACAACTGAGTAAAAACTTGGACACTCAACCCTCCCCCTTATAAAAAATCCCTGGAGCTGCTCCTGTAGTTAAGTTACTTCAGACGCTTTGATGTCTTGTTGCTGGTGTCAAAAGAAACTCTTTTGGCAGTAGTAAATACTCTCAAGGTTTCATAGATTTAATGCTGTGGAGTTGGTGGGTGAGGTGGGGAGAGTGAGGAGGATGAAGGTGTAAAGATCTGATGCATCTCTTGTTGACTCACTGGATTTGAAGTCTTCATGCATGGAAATCATACATGTGAAGGTTCGATCAAAAACTGCTGATGTTTCATGAAAGCTGTAACAGCTTGGAGTTAACCTCGTTCAAAGAAAAATCAAAGGGAAGTAATATACACCGCTCTCCTCACTCGAGGGTTAATGCGCTCGCAAATACTTCCGTCACATTCACTTTTAGAAACAGTAAAAGTACTGAAGCGTACGGAATAATATTTTGACAGTGGGGAACTTAAAAAGGAAAGAAAGTTTATGGAAAGAAAAGCAATTTGAAGTGACATATAAAATATTGGATTCGACGAAGGATTCCATTTATGTTCGCGCCTTTGCGCTAACTTTGAAGTATTTTAATGTGACGAATCACACGAACGTGTCAATTTAGTACCTTCAGAAACAAACCAATTAAATATATATAATCCTCACCAACATTCCCATGAACTTTTATCCTGGACGTTATCACCAGAAGGCTTGCAATCAAGGTAAGATGGGTCATCTCCATACCAATTTAATGTTCCCTTATGCGTGTAACTTTCAGTAGCGTAACAGGAAAACGAAAAAAAAACAGAACTAATAAACTAAAGCTGACATCATGAAAGACATTGTTTGAAGGTAGAGCTTAAACATGGCTTTCTTCTTCGTTTTATTTCACTGAAACGTCTTACTGTCAACGTGTAAACGAACAAGGCGACTTCCTTGACTTTCTCTTTTGTTGCAAAAAGGGAAGGCCTTTACACCAATGTGCAATACCATATACTGGAAAAATTAAAAACGACTTTAATGAAAGCGGGGAAGAAAAATACATTTCCAAGCACAGACAAGCGTAATGAATTTTGGCTTCAACAACTATCATTGCTAAAGGAAGTTGTTGTTTTAAGAAATCAGTCCAAACAATATCTCGTATATCCAGGACCCACACTTCCCTAACTGAATGTTTTGCTTTTACAACTTGTTTGATGCTGAAATTTTCGCATCGACAAGATCGCTTATTATCACTCAACTGAGTAAAAATTTGGACACCCAACCCTCCCCCTTATAAAAAATCCCTGGAGCTGTCCCTGTAGTTAAGTTACTTTAGACGCTTTGATGTCTTGTTGCTGGTGTCAAAAGAAACTCTTTTAGCAGTAGTAAATACCCTCAAGGTTTCATAGATTTAATGCTGTGGAGTTGACGGGTGAGGTGGGGAGAGTGAGGAGGATGTAGGTGTAAAGATCTGATGCATCTCCTTTTGACTCACGGGATTTGAAGTCTTCATGCATGGAAATCATACATGCGAAGGTTCGATCAAAAACTGCTGATGTTTCATGAAAGCTGTAACAGCTTGGAGTTAACCTCTTTCAAAGAAAAATCAAAGGGAAGTAATATACACCGCTCTCCTCACTCGAGGGTTAATGCGCTCGCAAATACTTCCGTCACATTCACTTTTAGAAACAGTAAAAGTAATAATGAAGCGTACGGAATAATATTTTTGCAGTGGGGAACTTAAAAAGGAAAGAAAGTTGTAGAAAGAAACGCAATTTGAAGTGGTATATTAAAACTTGATTCGACAAGGATTTCCTTAACGTTCACGCCTTTGCGCCAATTTTAAAGTCTTTTGATGTGACGAATCACACGAACGTGTCAATTTAGTACCCCCTAAAAAAACAAACTATTTAACAAAATATAATGCTCACCAACATTCCCATGAACTGTTATCCTGGACGTTATCACCAGAACGCTTGCAATCAGGATAGGATGGGTTTTCTCCATACCAAATTAATGTTCCCTTATGCATGTAGCTTTCAGAAGCATAACAGGAAAAGGAAAAAAAACCGGAAATAATAAAATAAAGAGGCATCATAACAGACATTACTAAAACGCAGGGCTTAAACATGTATTTCTTTTTCGTTTGATTTCACTGAAATGTCACAGGAAACGTGTAAAAAAAGGCGACTTCCTTGACTTCCTTTTTCGTTGTAAAAAAGGGAACGTCGTTACACCAATGTGGAAAACCTTTTACTAGAAAAAAAGAAAGAACAAAAGAGAGCGGGCAAGAAAAATAAATTTCCAAGCGTAGACAAGCATAATCAATTTTGGCTTCAGCAGCTATCATTGTTGAAGGAAGTTGTTGTTTGAAGAAAGTAGTCTATACAATGTCTCGTATATCCCGGACCCACCCTTCCGTAACCGAATTTGTTGTTTTTACTTCTTGTTTCGCTGAAATTTTCGCATCGACAAGATCGCGTACTCAACTGAGAAAAAGCTCTGATGCCCCTTCCCCCTTATCTAAAATCTTTCGATCTGCCCCTTCAGTTAGGGTACTTTTGACGCTTTCATGTATTGTTGGTAGTGTCAAAACAGGAAACTGTGAAGTTCATAGTTTCTTGCTGGTCGCTATCGGGCTAGCGGTGATCATGTAAACATGGCGCCCAGGGACGGACCCCGAGAAGGACAGATACGTTTGCCTGCAAACCGCAGGGATCTTACGAAGATTCGTCAATAAAAAAAACTATTTGAGTATAAAGTAAATGCCTCCATAGTGATTTCTTGGGTTTTAAGGTTTTTAACTACAATTTTTCATTTAAGTAATAGCCCTCGGTTTGCCACGTGCTTGAATTGTTTTACCTTATTTTACCAGCACCCTGATCAATGCGTGTTTTCCTGGCGAGTTTGAAAATGATGCGAACTAATCGCGGCCAAAATGTTGAAGTGGAAATATATTTCCAGAGTTTCCAAAGTAGTGGACGAGAAAAAGAACGAAAAAAATCGCGTATTTTGTTCAATAAACACGCGCAAAAATTAATCGATGGGTTATAATTTATGAATCCTACAGAGACCATCAATGCTAATCTTTGCATTGTTTTTATTGTTTTCAGGCCCTTGGGGAGCACCGGTAAGTTGTATTTTCTTTCTCTCATTAGTTTCTATCAAGTGAAGAGACACCGACCATGATCGTCATCGTTATCATCGCTTCATCATTACTGTCGTCGCAGTCAGTTGTCGCTGTTGTCGTCGTCCTGGTCGCCGTTGTAGTCGTCCAAGTCGTCATTTATGCCGTCGTTCTCGTCGCTGTGGTCGTCGTCGTCAAAATCGTCGTGGTCGTTGCAGTCGTAGGCGTTCTCCTCGTTGTCGTCGACGTCGTTGTTAACATCGTCGTTATAACATCATCATCGTCGTTATAATCATCGACATTCTCAGTGTGAAAATCCTCGTCGTCACTATCTTTATAACAGTCATCATCGTTCTCGTTATTGTGATCACAATCATTCATTCTCACTCGCTGGCAGCACAGTTTGTTCTTCACCACCCTCTCTCTACCTCACGTGCAATTATTTTAGTGGAAGTAGTTTTGTCGTTCCTTGGTTGTTTTCTTGATTTTTTCCCTAGCGATTTTTTTGCCATTTAAGTTTGAGATATTTACTTCGCATCAGGTCATGCCAAATATTAAAAATGTCAAATATCACGACGTATTTTTGGGAGGTTTAAAATTTACACGCTCGGTAATTTTTGGGTCAATAGATCTGTTACTTATTTTTTAGGTCTTAAAAAACGCCTATTTTTTGGGTCACATCGCCGAGGGAAATTTTTGTTGCGATCGGTGGAACAGAAAAATATTCATTCCAATTTTCAGCAACGTGCAAAATCATGATTTAGACGAGTCTGTTTGATTTGGGTCTAAAATTTTAGGCTCGAGTGTTTTTTTAGGTTTGCAATATGAAGCTCCGTCGGACGCCCCCCCCCCTCGTCATGTATAATGCGAGTACCCCCCTGGGCAGTTAGTTGGAGTCTATTAGCTTATAGATGAAAGTTTAACCAGAAATGGCACCACTTTCAGTAGACGAAAATTCCGAACTGTAATTGAGTCTATGAAAGGAGGTTTACTTTCATTTTTTAACGAGTATTATATTTTCTTGTTTTGTGCTCTCTGCAAATCTCTACGTGAAGTCTCGTTGTTGCCTATGTGCATAAATGGTTCCCTTTTCCTAAGCTGCGTCGAGGAGTTTATTTTATCTCTTTCCTCCCTTCGCTAAACAAGGAACACCTGTCCCCGGGTTAGGGGGGGGGACGGGGAGGCGGGGAGTGTTGTCTGGTAACCGGGGTTGCATTCCCATCGAAGAGGGTTAGAAATATTCTGATCTGTTAGTAAGACGGGATAGATTTGTGGTTAATTATGCTTTTCAAAAGTTTGATTTAGTCCCGGGCTAAGTACCTTTTCACATGTGTTTTTCTACCGAAACAGGGCGCTCGATTGAAGAGCGGCCTTAAGGTTTGTGTGTTACTCTCCGGATCTAACGTCCGGGTTTGATCCCCGTGTTGTGCCCTTTTGGGGCTCTCCACGCATATATATGGAAATCATTTACATCCAGTATTTTTTCGTGGCCAAAGAGCCGTACTTACATAAGTCGCGTCAGTGATATGAAATTTACAAACGGTTTGTCGAGGGTCTTTATAATTGTATTGTTTATAAGCAGCAAATGGCTTTTTGAAGGCGTGCTTGTCTACAGATATGTTTGCCTTCTCTGGCTGGAAAGCTTGTTCAAATAGTTTTCAAACTTGGGTAAACTTCCCTGGGGATTAAGATGTCTTGGAGTGTTCTATGAAGCGTAAATGAAGTATATATTAATTGACTTCAACACCGTGCGCTTGGCTGGTTGCCAAGGTGATAGTTTGACGGAGGGTTCGCACGCGCGGGTTTTCACACGCGTTCGAGAAGTCACTTCTATAAAAAGTCAAGTAAAACGAAATATTTTTCAACGAAATACTTCATTGTTGACATACTTGGATCGTGATCTACTTGCAGAACATGAGGTGGTTTATAATGATGTTTTCTTTGGTCCCCGCAAGGTCTCAAAGATAAAGGTAAATTGCTTTTGTACACGCTTTTGAGAGCGTGTGTTTTGGAGCGTTTAGAGGCGAGCATGCTGTGAGAAAGACGAAACAGTGGACAAATTGGTTTCTTAGCTTCCTTCGGAGAGAGGGTAGGCTGCATGCAAAATAAAACGATTGTTTTGTTGACTGAAGATAAGTTGTATTTCGATCTCTTTTATTAAGTAAATATTTTAGTTTTGTGGCTGATTGTTTACATTTACGCGCAGTCGGTCGAGGTTATTGAAATCTCCGAACTGTCTGACAGGACCTATGAATATTCTTTCTTTTCAGACCTGCAATGGGGAAGGATGAACGCTCAAAAGATAAGAAACAGAATCTGCTTCCATTTCTCAAGCAAACAAGGTCAAAGAAATCCATAAACCTTGCGCAGGTACGGCTTTTTTTGCAAATGTTTACATGTCCTCCGATCGATCCGATTGTGAGATGATACAGCCATCCCGTTTGGGTCTTTATCACTGATTCCACTGTGGAATTTTAATGAATTTAATGTGATCGTTCTCGTTCCAGATTTTAGTTTGGCCTGATATTTCAAGCTAAGACGGTTAATTCTTCGATAACAATTGGGTTTTGAATTCAATAGTTTTAGAGCTAGTATTTCAGCAAAGCAACAAAGGACGTACAGAAAACAATAAAAACTTCGTGCTGGTTCCAATGTCTTCAGTTGTCGATTACAAAAGATTGTTATTTTTTCCCGTTTTATTCATTTGAAACCGAAATGGTATGGCTATTTCTGTCGATAGCTTAAAATTATTGTTGGCAATTAAGTTTTTATTGCCGATATTGCTGTAGATCTTGAAACCATGGAAATATCAGGTGAAGTATGGACCCAGTATGCGACCTGTTCAGAATTTGGAGAGACATTTTCCATGTGCTTATGTTTTTGTGAAACATAAGTTTACTCTTGTGGACCCATTTTATTTTTTAAACATTTAGAAATGACAATTTATTGCCTCGCTTCATCGATACAAATGTAAACGTCTGATCACCGTTGGCGGGGTGCTATCAAACAAAATGATCTTGTCACATTTTAATTGGTGTCGTTTAATTATTAAACGCCACAAATATTTGATGTTTGAGTACAAAATATGCACACGAATCACACAATGCTTGAAGGGGCGGCGAGGTTGGGTGCACATTATTCGGCAATTAACACCATTAAAGAGCTGCAAAAAGCAATAATTAAAACAAGAAACAAACAGGAAAATTTATGCAATTTGTAACTAAATCAGTTGGAAGTTATAAACATTCTGTCTAAAATGCTCATAGCACATTTCTGTTATTGTCTAAGATTAATTTAAATTTAAAAACACAGCTGTGTGTGTGTCTATTGGAAACGTGAATCTTATTGGTTCTCCAACTCTTTTTGGGTTTCCCAAGGTGGCAGGAACCAGGAAAAATCGGGAAGAATTGGGCAAAAATTGCGTGTTATTTTTAAATAGTAATAAATAGGTGGGAGCCGGGAATATAGGGTACGAGAAGGGGTAGGTTCAGACCCCCCCCCCCCCCCCCCACATGCATGACAAGATCTAAGCCTGGATTTCAAAAGGGTGCATGATCGTTCTCAAGGTTAAATGGACTACCATGTATGGGTGTTAGTTCTGGAAAAAATGCTGTTTGTCTCTATCACTTCTGTATTTTTCAACTCTTAATCTGTTTGTTATTAAACAAGTAATCTGCCTATTGTTAAATATTAATCCTTTGTGCTTATGACACCCCCGCCAAGCTATTTTTTGTATTAACAATGACATTTAAATGCATCTGTATTGTTTATTCTTTTTAATCTTAGACTAATGCAATATTACCTGAACTTGTACATGTAAGCAATGCTAGGTTAAAGTTTGACTGATTTTTCAGCAACCGTTTAAGGTTACTATGCACCTTGGGACCGCCCATTTTCGCGAAATTTGGATTTTTATGCTAATCAATAGGTCTAAGCGTGATCTTTCATCTAAAAAAAAAAATCAAAAAAATATTTTTTTAGCGGCGGAGAAAATGCGATTTTTCGTTTGGGGGCGGCGTTTGTTTACGAATTGAGGGTTTTGTCTTTTCGCTATTTTCTCGAGTTGAATTTTTCGCTAGATAGGGTGACTTTCAAAAGCTGCAACTCAAGTGCAATTTGTTCAATTGCCGCCAAATTTGGAGAAAAGTTAGTTTAATATATAAACAACAAAAACGTGTCTGCGTATTTTTAATTTCCCAAAACTTTTTTGTTGAGAGCCATTTTTGTACGATAACTTCGATTAATTTTTGCTCTGTTTTGAAAAGGCGCTGTAACTTTTTAATGCAAACGAATTTGACAAAACGCAGACACGGTTTTTTAGGTCTTGGGTCTGAAAACCGGAAAACAAACCAATTAAGCAAAATATTAAATTCGCTTTGAGTTGAAGCTGTCAGAAGCCGAATCACGCGCTTGCGTTCAGACTTCGCGGAAAAATCGGCATTTCAGAATATTACAAAATGGATAGGATATTTAAAAAGCCAGCTCTATAAGCTTTAATTTGATATAGGGTTTTAGATATCTGCGATGTAACCCGCGCGCGCTACATCGCTTCGACGCGAAACACCCCTGAAGGTGCATAGTAACCTTAAAATATTTAAAAATTTACTAGCTGATCAGAAACGTAATGCATACCAGTTATAAAAGAAGCAGAAAAATATAGATAATAGTGTTTGAAATTAAAAGCAGCGACCATTACATTACTATGGATTCTGTCTAATTTGCATAACTAAAGAAAGCTTTTACAAATGCAATGTTTGGCTGTGGTTGGTTGCATTTTAAAATTGGTTGGTTTTTGCTTTAAATTACCATGAGAGGGTGAGATCACCAATTGTGGGACAAGGGTGTTCCCTGTCTCACTTCTAAAGGGATGTAATTAAATTAAGAAAATTGATTTTGATATCACTTAAGTTGTTCAAGACAGATGCAATAGCTGTGGTTATTTTTTTAGCTGGCAAGGTTTTGTTTAGGGTCACGCACGAAAAAATATAATATTAGTACCACTATAATGATTCACGTGTTGGCAGTCCAGTCAAAGAAAACTAATATATAGCTGCGTTTTTTACATGAATTATAGTGGGATAAATGCCCACGATGGGTACTCCCATATCTATATATATATTTTGACTATAAATTATGTGCTGCAGGATAGGGTATGTTCTCTGGGGTTTTCTGTCCTTAAATAGGGTATCATTTTTGCCCCTGTTGACATTGTGTCCTTGACCAGGTGTGATCCATAGATATTAATTATCACCTGAACCATATTAGTTCATATAATGTCCAGCTAATGTATGGCTTTCTTTGTTTTTGTTTTTACCTATGGCGTCTTTTTTCACGTTTTGAGTGTTATTTAAGGGTGTCATGTGACACGCACACCTATCCAAAATGTGCAAGATCCCAGGAATAAATAAACGTGTATCTTGCCCAGTTGGTCACCAAGCTGGAGGGTTATACACAATGTAATTAAACTTTTCCAAAAACTGATCACCCCCAAACATCCTTTAAATAGAAAAAATAATAATAATAATAATAATGTTTGGGAGCCTGCCCCTCCCACCCTCCCATAGGAAGTACTATTCAGAATTTTCTATGAAGAGCACTCCAAGTTCACTATCACTTTAAAAATGCAGGCAAATACATGTGTAGTCTTTATTTTTTGTGAAATATTCCTTGTAGTGGCTAAACATTAATTAACAAATTTTTCATGGATAAAAATGACTGAAATATTGTCAGTGAAAGAATATCATTTGATACATCACATTTATTTGTTCAAACATTATTTAAAAAATTATAGTCCATACGTTATTTGCTAAAAATATAAATTAAATGTAATTCTGCTGCATGTTTGTTATATGCAGACTAATGAGAGTTTGTTATAAGTTTTAATTAAAATTCTTTGCTAATTGTTTTTTTAATTTGTGTCAATTGCTGTTACATTTAGGTACTTATCTGATGCAAATTATACATCTGAGTTACATGGAATATATTTTTAAGATCAACAAATTTATGTAAAACATGCCATTATACGCTTTTTTAACAAATTATAATTTTGTATGGGATCCTAAAAAATACTTAATTAAACCAACTTGAAGCGAGTTGGAGTGCTTTTTGCATTGTTATTTAAATTCATGATGAATGCAGTTGAGAGAGAGTGGTATCAGTGGATCAAGCTTAAAATTACCTGTAACTTAATTTATTTTAATTTGCAAACTGTCAACAGTATAATTTAAATACTGTAGTGATAAAATTCTACCTGGATATGTTATTATCTTTAGAACATGAATTTAATTTTAAATTGTCATGGCTGAAAACAGGAAGACTACATGTACTAATTTAAAATTTCCATTGACATGCTCATAAATTCTTTATGAGTTACGTGTACACGATGGTTTTGAAATGAAGATGGGTTTCACAAATATTCAATAGACTTGCTGCTATGAAATACCATTATGGGATCAGCTGTAATTCATAAGAGAGAAACCTACCATAGCCCCTCAGATGGAATTAGTGGTAGTAACAGCAACACGGTAAGAGGAAAATTTAGGAAGCTGATATGTGCTCATTAAAATTCACAGACAAGATATTAAACATTGTACATATTAGGTTTTTTGGATAAAGTATAAAGTTAAGATCCGAAATTTCAAGTTGTTAAATTTCAGGCAATAATTTACTTTGAACGACTTTGAATAACTCTATTTTTATAATTTAGTCTGAACAAATTGCAGCAGTAAGACATTGGTTATTATTTTTTTCTATCAGTAAAGATTGATCTCCAGTTTCTGTCTGCATCCTGTTGAATGTAATATACTGTAATTGCTAATTTATATCATGCGATATTCTTGATATTTCTTGCAACACTCAAGTTTTTAGTACTAGATATACAGTGTACAGGTAGAACATCTACAAAACCCACCTTGCTTATTTTATCCAAACATAATTCAAACTGTACTAGACAGTAATTTGCATACATTCTACATGTGCACTCTAAACGCAAATTAACAGGCTGCAGCCTAGAAATTGTCATTCATAACAGCTACAAAAAGAGAGTGCATATTATAATTAAAAGCAATTTTGCCTGATTGCAGCCTTTTAATCCTGGGAGAGGGGAGGGGGGTGTATGGGGAGGTGGGCTTTAATACCTGTACACTTGTATTCTCTCCACCTGGTATAGACTGTTCTGAGTAAATTATAGGAAATCAATGACATTCTCCAGGAGAATTTTAATTTTCATGCTTTTAGCATTTCATTTAAAACAATAATAAAAAAAGCCTTGAACATGCTTTGCTTTGTTATAAAGCACACAATGAAGTGACAAGAGCAAAAAAGAACTCTTGGGTGAAGCTTCAGGCGAGTGTTTCTGAACATCCCATGCTGCTACTTCTTGCATGCTCTTGTCACTTGAGTTTTACTTTTATTTTGTTGAAAAATTGTATTCTTAGGTCTTTGTAGTAATTGCATGGTAAGCTTTATTATTTTGGTCATTTCTTTTTTGTGAAAAGGGGAGATTTGTAATGATCGATGAGCAGCATGTGCACTCACTCTTGTACATTGTACTCTAATAAAGAACACTGTTTTAACCAATGAGAAGGCTTGCTAGGTTGGCACTTTATTATTAATAATATACACCTAAACCATCCAAACGAAATGAGTGTTTTTAATTTCCACCTTTTCAGAGCCCTGATCAAAGTAGTCATCGTGGAGGAAATGCTCATACAGGCAGCACCTTTGGCAATGGATACCTGAGGTAAATAATCCCCTACCAGAGGTATTGGCAGAGTCTTGAAAGATGGTTTTAACTTTGAGTCTCTGGACAAGCTCGTACATTGTGATGACCATTCAAATCAAACCTCTTTAATAGTACGTAGTTTCACATGGTGCCATTTGTTTTTCAGCATAATTTTTTGCAAAACAAAATTTGGGATTTTGGACAACTTTTGACTTCGGCCACTTCTTTACTCCTTATCGACAATGAAAGATAAGGAAGACAGAAACTTGTCACATATAAATTCTTAGTCCATTGATTGATAGTGGTACTAACCTTTACTCCTTTTTTGTTTTACAGCAAAAATGAACTTATTTTAAAGTATACGGAGGGAAAACCCTTAGTGCGAGGCCAGCAGGTGGGTGATTACAGATGAAATTATTAATAGTAACCAGATACCTGTACTACAGAAACTGATTATAAAAAAAATAGAAGTCATTGCAAATAAATTTTACTTCTGCTGGGTCGTTTGGTCTTGTGAAGGGAAGTGGTAGTTGCAATTCATTGGTTTGGAACAAGCATGGGATTTCAAAGTTTGATTGTTGTATTTTCTGTCTTGTTTGTTTTTCAGAGATTAACAAGCATTCTTCCAGGGACTTTACCCCAGCTAGGTCCTGACAAACACCATGGGCAGGTAATGCTTGTCGACACCCCCAACGAAATTATTTCATTTAACTCATTTTGGTGCTGAATTCAACTTTTGTCGACATTTGGAGGATCAGCATTCAATGGACCAATTGCGGCATCGTTGTCAGCAGATTTCTGTGATAGGAATACTAAATGCAACTGGGAAAGATCTTTCCATGCAACAGTCCATTATGGATGGATATCAAAGCCATTCTGAAAGAGTTCATCAAAAAACCGTGAAAAATTGGTGCAAAAAATAAGCCTCATAGTCATTTCCAGAGTTTGCCAATGATTCAGACCGAAATGTTTCCAGTCGATGTAAAGTATGAGGTAGAGAGGAAAGAAAGAAAAAAGTAAAGGGAAAGGAGCAAGAAAAACTTATGAACTGCTCAGCGATAGTTACATGACTGTATGTAATCCTCATCACAGTTGTGTAAAAAAGAACAAATCCAAATTCAGCAGCAAAAGGGTTGAAAAATAATAAAGTTTCAAAGTTTTAGGACAACTCTCTCAGATGATCTCTTCAACTTCAAAGATACCAGGTACTTGCAATTCGCCATTTTCACATTGCCCATAATACACCTTGTTTGCCCCCCCCAAGATTTTGCATAAGCATTGTCTTCCGATTCTCTTGGGACGACTGTAATACCCAGGAGAATCGGGAAACAAAGGCTATGAAAAATTGGGGGGGGGGGGGTGGGGCAAACAAGGTGTATCATGGGCAATGCAAAAATGGTCAATGGAGCTCTACAGAGGGGTTTGGTAGGAGTTAAATGCATGCATGGCTTGCAACCTTATAGCTTTGAGAGATAAATAGAAAAAAAAAAAAAACAACCTGTGCAAACAATTGTCAATGTCCCTAGCTAGCCCCTAAACCAATAGCAACTTCTAGAGGACCAGTAGAACAACAGAGCAAACAACAGGAACAATGCCACTAGCCCCCAAAACAATAGCAACTGCTACACTAGAGGACCAGTAGAACAACAGAGCAAACAACAGGAACAATGCCGCTAGCCCCCAAAACAATAGCAGCTGCTAAACTAGAGGACCAGTAGAACAGCAGAACAAACAACAGGAACAATGCCCCTAGACCCCAAAACAATAGCAACTGCTACACTAGAGGACCAGTAGAACAACAGAACAAACAACAGGAACAATACACCTAGCCCCCAAAACAATAGCAAATGTAACACTAGAGGACCAGTAGAACAACAGAACAAACAACAGGAACAATGCCCCTAGACCCCAAAACAATAGCAACTGCTACACTTGAGGACCAGTAGAATAGGCTATTTCAGAGTTCCCTTGAGCCTCTATTTCAAAGCGAGTCTAAGTACGAAAGTTTTGTGATGGTAATTAGTTTTGCTTTCCATATGAATGAAAACTCATTTTCATTACAAAGACTTTGCACTTAGACTCGCCTTGAAATAGAGGCTCAAGCGAACTCGGAAATGGCCTATTGGGCGTTCAAAGGTGTTGAACAACTGCTAGAGATCCTTGTAATCCTTGTGATTGGTTATATTACTGGGTTGAATATAGTCTCGACCAATTCGATACACCCGCCTACACGTCCATAGATGATTATAAAAAGCTTTGTCTCTGTGAAGTGTTTGAGATGGCAAAAATAATTGAGAAAATACTTAAAAATAATTTCTTTGCATCCAGTCTAGCTTCTTATAATTCTACTTCATGTTCAAGCATTTTTCGTTCAATTTTACAGGGCGATGACCACGGTACAAAGGAAGGCAAAGTAAGTTCATACAGGATCTTTTCATTTTTTGAACGAATAGTAATCAAAGTACATACTTTGTTATTCAATAATTGAAAGAAATCTCCGCGCTCATTGGTCGAGGGCTATGGTCAACGAGAGTTTCGACCATGAAAATAGCGTAGCATGTAACAGAACATAACGCAAATTTCGAAAAACGTGAGAGATTATCATATTCCTACTTTTCTATACATGTGCAAACAGAAATTTTAATTAATGATTTGTTCGAAGCGTCAGCTGGAACATTTAGGACGAAATTTTCCACACAGTCGTGATTCGTCTATCGGCTTTAATGCGATCTAACGAGCTATTACGCGCGCGATTTATCACTGATTTTTTTATGTCATATGTGTATAACACGAATGGACCACACAGATTTTTCTATGGCTACATAGTCGTACAGACCATAGAAATGACGCCATAAAATGTCGAAAACTTTGCAGTGAAACGGCACTTACTTCTACTTATGACGTCATTTCTAGGGTCTGCAGCACTGTAAACCATGGAAAAATGTGGATTATCCCGACTGCTAAGGACAGAAAACGTGCATTGAACGTAATATAAGAAGGAATGCATCGCCACTTTTCCCTTGTCCCCTCTCTACGCACCCCCTACCCCCATCCTAGAATTTGTCTTGATTTATCCCACCCCTGGCTTATATCTCGCTCTCGCCAAGTTAAATGTGAACTTCCATTTTCAAGGACGGTTTTGCCTAAAACACACACTCAACATATCCTGTTGTTAATTCAAACCCACAGAAATTCTCCGATCAATTGCCCCAGTTGTTGAACCAGCAAAATATACTCAAGAGTTCAACGAATAAACAGGTAAGTAAAGCCAACGTCTCTACAGATTGAGTCATTTTGCTTTGAAAGCACTTTCGATTGAAGGATATCTCCGGTGGAGGGGGTACTTGACATATGTTTTGGTAGGGAGTGCGACCCGGTCACTCAATCCCTGAGGATGTCTAAGACGCTCCTACCCTCTTTAAGACAGAATTCCGATTTTTGAGGCCCCGTTTAAGACAATAACAGAATAGTAATTTGTTATAAATCTATTAACAGTTGTACAGCTTTATGGAGTCACTAAGCTGTTTACGGCTGAAATTTCAGACTTCATTTTTCGCTTTATTTGCTTGACCTACCACAGTTTACTGCCTAGCGTCAACATTAGCCGCTCGCAAAAATTACGCAGGCAACTCCGAGGTCAGGAAAAACGGGTAGCATTTTATAAAGGTTACTGTATTTGATATAGTAACCACAATAAACACTGGCTTCGATTCTTTAATGATCATGTGGTATTGTCGCGTTTTCGTCAAAACATGCTGATAAATTGCTTCCAAATATAATTAGTACTCGTCCACTTTTCATGCATTTGTTTTATTTTTTGGGAAATTTTGGTCGCGTTGTTAATGCAAATTTAGCTTTTAAACTTGGAACTTTTTTTAGTGGTTTTGCTACTTTTTGTGTTATTCTTTGTTCTTGTGTTTAGCAATTTACAAAACTTACAATTACGTGCCAATGGGAGTACGTAGTTAAAGCGGTGTTTTTCAACGCCCCTTAATTATAATCTCATTCGTTGTGTCAGAATAAACAATTTTATATTTTCCGAACGTGTCGATCGCAAACGTAATTAAACTATTTTTCGGAAAGAAATTTTAACCTGCCATCGATGCATTAATTTGCGTGGCTTCTTTTTAGAACCGAGATGGTTTTGTTTCTTTACGTTGCACTTTAACGGGTTTCGAGTATGAGCATTTGAATGGTTTCCAATCGGAGTGGTCTGAATAAAGTACATATTGACTGAGCAGGTGGAAACGTCTTAGCGCGCTTGTTTCATTAGCCCCCGACCAAGCTGAATAATGTATTACTTGAAACTACTCAGTAATCTCATTGCCTTGGCAACGTTCTTTTTATCGCCATTGAAGAACAGATGTATGTCAAGTTGTTTTCACGCAAAGTACTTTTATTTTTCTGCACTGATCACCGCGGCTCAAGCTGGGTTTTGATTGTGTACAGCAACAAAATTATTCATTTATTTTTGCTTAAAAGACGACTTATCTCGAAGACAGATCCTTTCAATCTTGCATCAAGCGGCAACGTCGGTTGTTGCATTACGCTGTTTGCCGAGCGCAGCGAAACAGATAATTGGATGGCAGCCGGCGAGCGGTCATATTTATCTTGAAGCCGTGAGCGTAGAGGACGCAAAACGAACATTTCATGATGGTAAAACAAGGACAAAAACCGGGCCAAAAGACAGGCATATCATTCCAGAATACAAGCACTTTGACTCGAGGACATATGAAAATAAGAGTTTTCACTGGTTTGACAGGATCGCTTCAGTCCCTTCATAGGAAGAAGGTTGGTTCACGTCGACTGTGTAAGATTTTCTAATAATGCCACAGTAAAGACCGATTTTTCTTTATTCATTTTCATGGTTTTCAATGAAGGGGCAAATTAAAGCTTGCTTCGATTGTAGTTTTGTGGTGGGCCTTAATAAAGCCCACGAATTTGTTTTCCTTGCATATGAAAAGTGTTTGGTGAAGTAAATAATTCAGCAAATATTTACAATGAGAAAGAAAATGAGTCGCTGACCAAACTCAATCTTTCGTTGTTTCGTTTCTGGCTGTTTCTTATTTCAAGATTTTTTTTCCACTTAAATGTACTTCTATTTGACATTTGTAAGGGCGGGGAAGATACTGGGAGGAAGGTACTTCACGGTTTTCCGGCAAGGTTTTTTTTCTACCGTGAAATGAATGGGCACTCGGTTAGATTCCTTTGCTGATAAATTTTTGCCATCATTTGGGTTCCTAATTTTGCGTCAAAACATTTATGCTAAAAACGTCATGTATTCAAGGGTTTTACGGTTAAAGGCAACGTGCAAGAAAGTAATTTATTGTTAAACGTTGCAGGAAATTGGTTTACTTATATTCACCTGTCGATCGTTTTAAAATTGATGGGGGGATTGTTCGCAAAACGATCTGCTGAAAATTCTGTCTAATCTTTGTTGACTAAATCAACTAAGACATAAAGTACATGAAATTATTTATAATATTATGTGAACTGCGGATGTAGATGAACTCAATAAATTGACCTCGCTCCCAATTTGTGGCTTGTAGCTATGTTGGTACAGCATCGCACCTGTATTTCGCGGCGATTTTTTTCAGTCTTCGTTGTTCCAATTGCTTGAAAGCAAATTCACTGCGATGATTCTCTCTCACTTTCGTAAATCAACGAAGTTGCACTTCTAACTGAACCTGACAGTTTCTTGGTCGCTTCTTGTTATTTTTGTACTAATGTCAACAAATTTACATTGTAAAGAAGTATTTTATTTTCAGTGCCGCTATTGCTTCTCGCGCGAATTTCCAGATGATGTTTCGTTCGGTGTTGAACGTTCGCCGTTGTGATGAATTTTTGGCCTGCAAGATTACGAAGATACAACCAACTTTCTCGGCGCTCGTCATCAGTGAGTTGTGTTTCGCAAACACAGCTATCTTGAAAAAGACTCGTGTTTTTTTCCTGCTCAGAACTAAGGTTCATTTTGACAAATTCTGTGTAGAATCGTGTGCTCTGTTGTGTACGAGGAGAAACGAGTGATTTTGCGCCAATAACTAATTCGGTCTGATTTGTTTCACACACGAAAAAATGTAAATGCATTTTATTTTAGTAAGGATTTTAATGGCACTCGTCCAAATTAATTTTATATTCGAACCTCTCCCGAATTTCTCACCAATGATTTAGTATTTCGAAATCGTAATCTTTCCATTAATTTGAAGCCGTTTTGCCGCGTACAAAGTACGTCAAGGAAGTCTTCCGTCGAAGCGATAAAAAAGCAAATATTAATTTGCTGTCCAAAATTTGGAATATTGGGTAAACACTTGTGATAGCACAGCAGAAATAAGAATGGACATTTTAAATGATATCTATTTTAATTAATTACTACATGCATCTTGCGTTGACGTGAAATAAATGTTAAAAATAAGTTTTTCCTCAGCACAGGGAGTATTCCATAAGAATTTCTTTAAGAAACTCGACCCAAATGGTAAAAACTCAATTTTTGAAGAAACCTAAATCATGTTCGAAATGCGATCTTATTTCGATTGTTGGGCATCGAACTCGCTTCTAAGAACTTCCTGTCTTTTGTTCAGTGCAATTTCTCAAATTAAGCTCCCAATATTGTTGAATTGTTCTCATTCAAAATTGTTTTCAAAATATACGATGGCCTCCCTTCAAAATAAAATTTGACAGGAGATTTCTGTCGTGAAAGAACTCTATGATTACGTGGACAAAATATGTGTTCATTGTTTTCGCCGGGATTTACGCACTTCTCTGTGACAAATGGAATTGAAAGTGCGTAGATCGAGATGTTGTTTTAGCTTAAGGATAGGCGTTGCCCCCTTCCCTCCGCGAGTGCTACTTTTAAACGCCCGGAAAAACGAGGAAACATGTTACCGGAAGCTCGTGTATGTTTCTCAGTTTTGCCAAGCTGCCCGTGTTGACATGCGGTAAACATTGTTTCCAGCGTCAATTTTTTGTTTCCAAGAAGCAAATTATGCCTCTGCTAAAGTGACGGTAGAAACATTTTGTGTTTCCGCGCGGCATGGAAACATGTTGCTCGACGTTTTTTGCCACGACCGGCAACATTATTTGTTACTTAGCAACCAACGCTCGCTCTGCCCCATAAAGGCCTTGTCCTCCGCCGATAATTCGCGAACGATTGCCTGAAATGCGCCCCTCTCGCTTCTTCGTCTCGGCCACAATCTGTCTGGCGGTTTCTTTCGTTTTTTCGTTTTACTTCCACATCGGCCATTTTGCAATCATCATCAGTCCCGACCCCACTCCCCAAGGCCAAGATCAAATTAAGATTGCGCATGTACCCACATTGTTTTCGGAAACATGATTCCTCGTTTAGCGAGATCAGTAAGCGACACATTTTTGACATTTTTTGGTATTCCCTACCAGTTTTGGCACGCGGGAAACAATAAATATGTTTCTGCATGCATGTTTCCTCGGTTTGTCAGGTCCCGGTTGATATTTCGCACTTTATTAAGTATAGCCCCAAGCTTGTATTAAACTTGTTTATTAATTTGCAGCAGAAAGAAAAACGCCAAAAGTGGTGAAAGCAAATTAAAATTAACTAAAAATATGATTGAGCGATTCCAAGTTGATCCCAATCGGCTACTTAAATAGTCTTGTGATTCAAAGCGAGGAATATGACCCTTAACCAACCAATTGCTATGGTGGCAACAAGTGCAAAAAGCAATCAACATTTACGGCACCAAAGATGAAGTAGTGGAAAACTGTCGCAAGCTTTTATCGCATTAGGTTCTGCGTGCGTAATTCAAATCTTAATTTTATGTTTGCAGTTTAATGTTTATAGACAGCAAATTAAAATCTTACTCCGCGCCATCCTGTGACGTCATGCTGGTATCAAATTTTGACACGTATGATTACCGACTATACATTGCGTGAGTCGGCCGTCGGCGGCCATTTTCTAGGTGTTCAATATTCTGTTCTGTCGCTCTTTAGAATCTGTTTACATCGCCATTGTCGGCGAACTTGTATTACTTCAATAGGTGTATTTAGTTGGCAACACCTCCATTTTGGGTTTTGAGCATTTCTTCGATCCCTTGTGTCGTATTCTGGGGCAAAAATGATGTGAAGTCTCAATCCATTGCCCAGTTTCATACCGTGAGGTACTGGGTCGAGTACGAACTTTCGTGGACAAATGCAAAAAAAGAGAACAAAACTGTAAACGACGAGTTTTCCGCTTCCTTGCTCCGTTTGTTTTTGTAACAATAAGCTCGTGATGAGGACGCCTTTTCCTTCGCAATAGCGGACGGCATGTTTTTTTTTATTTTTCCGCGAAAGTCCACACTCAACCCAGTACCGCACGGTATGAAACTAGGCAGTGGTTGTTCCCTTGAGAGGAAAACCACCATGCACCTCATTCCAAAATGGCTACAATCTTAATATTCGTTTGTTGGTATTCAAATTAGCCCTTCTTGCCTCGTTTTTAAGGTGAAAAATAAAAAGAATATTTTATCTTGAACGAGGCAACAAGGGTTAATTTGTATGTACATAAATCAGCGGCCATTTTGGAATAAGGTGTATCATTTCAATTTTTGACCGCAGGACAATTTTTCTGCAGGATCCACATTTGGGGGATTTGCCGAATTCCTTTTCACAAGAAAACCACAATAATAATAGGTCTAGGCGCCCAATGCATACTGGTCAATACTGGGTCTTCGCTGTCCTTTCCTTCTCTTTATTATAATTACAGGCACAAAATCTTAACTTGAGTGACTACAGCAAGCAAGGATCCAAGAGACATTCCACCCTTGTGTGAGTGAAAAATTTTCGTTTACTTAGAAAAATTGAAACCCTCATAATTAACTAAAAAGGGAGTGACGATAGTACTTAATTTTGTCCTGTTTTGCTTTGGCTCATTTGCCAGAGTTTTGAAAAAAAAAATGACTGGTTTGGAACTGAATGAACAAAACGCGGCATGCAAAGAATTTCCTATCCAATAGCTCTGGCTAACGTATTTTCTCGTTGGTTCGTGCAATCTTGGAAAGCCCTAATCTGCCAAAGTCGTTGAATTTTTGAATTGTTTGCAAAGCGAACTGGACAAAGTACATTTTGGCTATGTAATAGTAGTATAAAACTGCCTTCAAATCAAAGGGCTCGTTGAAATAACACTTTACCAAGATAGAAAAACGTCAAAATTAAACGGTGAGAAGACATCAGGACGGCGTAAGCATGTGCCATCCATCATGACAGAGCTTGTTTGAAAGAAGAAGGGCGGCTAGAGATAAGCATCTTGAACTAAGAAATTGGAATATAAACTATCTGCGAGGGTAGATGCGCTATAGGAAGTAAAACATAACTGGGTGGGTATTACGTGTAACACTATCCAAAACTGTTTGTTTTAGACGACTTCAGATGTCTGCAACGAGAGAAAGTGCTCAAAAATTGATTTTGTACCCTTTAAAATTTTGCCGTGATTGTGTTCGGCTGAAACTGTACCAACTGTGTTAAGTGTGGTAGGGGGGAGGGGTGGGGATGAGAGTACCCCACATGTGGTAAAACTTGCCCACAGGGAAACCAGCGCTACCTTGAGGGTGTTTATTTGCATTCTGTCACAATTAGGGGCGACAGCTGTAAATGAGTCACTGAAGAGCAGAGTTGACGCATTGGTTGGAGCACTCGCTTCCTACCAATTTGGCAAGGATTCGAATCCCGGACTTGGGTGTAATTTCTTGGGTCGTGTCTTTTGTTAGTTCTCGTCCTTGCTCCGTGGTTTTTTTCTCTGGTTCTCTGCTTTTCCCACTACAAGAACCAACAATTCTAAATTCGAATTCGATGAGGAATCCAAGGGCGACAGGTTTGCCACACGCAAGACTGATATATTCACAACCGCCATTAAGGCCTGGTTCACACTTGCGACATAAGGCCGACATAACGACGAGGTCACGCAAATGCAAAAAATACCTTACACTTATGTTTTGTGTCACCAGTGTCAACAACACAACATAACGACACAGCAGGAACATAATGACATAAAGCTACATGAACATAACGACATAAGGAAAATATTGATCTTTTCTTTATGTCGTTATGTCCATGTCGTTATGTCGTTATGTCGCTAGTGTGAACCAGGCTTAAAGGGACTTAGACAACATAAATGAAATTGCCTTCAAATCAAAGGGAAAAGCAATCTTTAAATAATAGTTCACTCATGTAGAAAAACACCAAACAGGTAACAAGTTGAATAAACTGAGAAGAAAAAAGGATGGCTTTGGATAAGGAAGACTGAGAAGGATTGTAATTGACAAACTTGTTAAATTTTGGCTGAACTTTGCAAGATGAGCTCTCCATAACACTTCTCATTTTTTTTATTTTGCTGTGTTTTGGTCAATTCTGCCCAAATCGTTGTTTTGTGCCTGTTATCGAGTACAAAAATACTCCTGCAGAATTATCAGGAATAAATCGAATAAAAGTTTAGAAGGGAGAGCGAACCATAATATTTTTTGGGTGTTTTTTTTTATCGTGAAGCTTAAAAACGTGAAAAATTGGCATTTTTTAAAGTTTCAATCATTTCCATCTTCGTCATCTGTAACTGCATAAAAGAGTTGAGACGGAATCCATCAGGAAGCCGAGTAATATTTATTCAAGTTGGACAAAAATCGAGTACCAGAATAATTTAAATCATATTGCGTTATTTTCTACCCTAAATAAAAGGTAAAGATGTAAGTAATTATCTGTGATAACACCGACAATAATTTCTTATCACAGCCCGAGAAAATGAATTTTAAAGATCACAAGCTATTGGCAAACTCTTACGTGTAGCCATTTTGTAAAATCGTCTTTAAGCGATTCTGGGGAATTAGTGGAAAGCTTCGAAATTAGTTTTCGATGTTTGGTTTTGTTAGAACAGATTTCTTTTGATAAGATATTTGAAGCAGTAACACAAAAGTTTGCAATAAGATGTAAATAATTTTGGTACAACAATTTCTTATCAGAGCCTGAGAAAATGAATTTCAAAGCTCGCAAGCTATTGGAAAAATCTCACATCTTTTAAGCGATTCAGTGGAATTCAGTGGAACTTCAAAATTTGTTTTGGATGTTTGGTCTTGTTAGAAAAGATTTCTCTTGATAAGATATTTGAAGCAGTAACACAAAAGCTTGCAATAAGGTGTAAATAATTTTGGTACATAATTTTTATAAATACTCAAAGTCCTGGTGGATTCCGTCTTAATAGTTTCAATGTAGTACCATAGTCATTCGCAATGGGTTTCCATTGGTACATAGACAGTTTTTTAGTTTTTAAAGTAACGCTACAATAGCATGATCAGCCGAACAAGAACTGCGGCAAATAGGTCTGCAATGGACCCAAATTGAACACCAGGCCCAGGACAGAGAACAGTGGGAGAGTACTGTAAACGAGCTATGCTCCACATAGGAGCTAAGGCTATATATATACAATAGCATGATAATGCTCCTTCAAGATCTGTTTCGATTTCTTTTTCAGAACAAACAGCGAGAATGAGACGTTCACCCGGATTCGCCGAGATCCTAACGGACACAAGCTTCCTATGTCACCAAGTGGTATGATTTTACTGATCCTTTGCACGCCAATTAACCACGAAAATCTTAAATCTGCACTAAGCGGTCTCTTATGGATTTTAAAGCCGACTTATTTAGTCGGTACAACTTTGTCACACGGGACAAGCTTATAACAAGTCTCAAGACGCGCAAATTTTCTACCAGACATTCAAAATCACGAAAACAGAGGTTTCAGTTATATTCTCCGACAATTGTGTTGCCAGTTAGACTAAAACGATAGTTAACTTCAGACAAAACTTCCATGGGGTCTTGTACGTCCCGCATCTTTCAAAATTTTATGTAGACTGTCTTTTGTGAATAATCATCACATCTGCAGACGCACAAAATTGTTTTCTGTCTTACATTTTCTTTGCCTGTACAAAAAGGTTTCGGGTGTAGTATACCTTTTTCGAAGAAATTTGGCCAATTTTATTCTTTTCGGTCTCGGGGGGCGGGGCGATACTCCACTATATGGGTTAAATAATTTCAAGCGAGTCTGTCCTAATCACTGTCTGGAGTCGTCATAGACTAGGTATGGCTGTAAGACTTTCAACGAGTTTTAAGCAATCCAAAATCCGAAATGTTTATGAGAATTTTTTTACGGGCTAATACGCGTGCAATTGATAAGTAATTATCTAGCTGTTGATATTTATTTGTCACGTGATCTTCAGTTGCCATCAACAACTACAGAGACAAGATTACCACTTTCGAGCAGTCAGAGATTCTCGATTTCCCGGATGTGTGGTTTCTTGGCTTGGAGGCAAAAAAGATTGAAGGTGTTCCAGGAGCGCCTCAGAATAACGGTACGTTGATACTGGCTCGTCACGCAATCTTCTAGAAGTCTACTCTACATTCTGCCGTGGGGTTAGACAAACGTTTCTTTGCTGTCGTTATAGTGAAACCCATTAAACTGCGGGCGCCTCCTTGATTTTGCACAGCCTTGCCTTAAACCACGGACGCCAGGAGGTCCTCCAAATCAAATCATACAAGAGATCGAGATAACACATTTCGTAAATGTCAATTCCCTCGAAAATGCGTAACATTAAGGCGTATAAAATTAAACAGAGAAGATTCGAATACGTGAGGGCGCCTTCCTTATGTCGATAAACACCTTCCATACATTTCCTCTCTTTCATTTTACACACGTGAAGTCAGTTACGAGTGCCATGTTCCGATGTATAAACTTATTTTTGCGCTGTTAAGACTTGCCCTGGGCTTATTATAATAAGTTCGTAAAGGGTTTATAACTGGGGGATCTTACAACCGGGAGGGTTTATAAGCGGCAGAATAAAACCGTTTGAAAACTATGACGAACGATGCTTGGGTCGGAAAGCTGCGTCAGCAATTTGCTTGCAAACTTATCTATTCGAAGCACGTCATGGGAGGACTTTTGTAAGTTGATATGGATGAGCTAGATTGGGGGGGGGGGGGGGAGCTTATAGCCGGGAAACAGACAGACGGGTCTAATAAGACCGGGGGGCGTTATAAGCGGAAGGGCTTATAACTGGCATTTTATGTTCTTTGACAACAAATAAAACAATTTCACAGGTTATGATGACGAGAGCGGTAGTTACTTAAAGGCGTTACACGATCACCTTGCGTACAGATACGAAGTGTTAGAGGTGCTTGGTAAAGGATCGTTTGGTCAGGTGGTCAAAGCTTTGGATCACAAGACGGGACAGCATGTTGCTGTTAAAATAATACGGAACAAAAAGAGGTAGGTGTTTTACGCTTTCTCGCACTTTAGACGGGCCGATGCATACATCATGATCCCAGCTGCATTGCAGGACGCTTGTCGCGTATGTTCAACCCAGTAAATGGCGTACTCACCCAGAGTCTCTTTAGCTCAGGTCGTTAGGGACATGCGTTCGAATCCCCTCAGGGGCTCAGATTTTGTCTTTGTCCCACGTTCGTGAAAAATGAACATTTCATCTTGATTAAATACAATCTTGTCAACAAAACCGTTGAATCGGTATTTATCAGTTTTCTGTGGATAAAATTAAGATTCTCCGCTAATCGGTTAGCTTTTATTTGTTGGTTAAGGAAATACTTACTTTAAGTAAAAGCTATTAAGGAGTAACCATTTTATACTAAAATTCACCATTTTATAATAAAATTCTTTGGGAAATTGGTGGATCATAGTGGTATTGTATTGGATGAGAGAGTGGTCTTAGCATACCAGCGGTTCTGGTTTCAATTCTGGGTGGTGAACCACAATTTTCCAGTTTATTTTAGTATAAAAAATTAAAATTTGATTATAGTTGGAAATTTTTAAGTCTCGCTAAAATGGCATCGATCGTTTACGAATGGGAAACGTGCTTCTGTGCAGTCCATTTTACGTTGACCTCGAGTGTTTATCTCTTAACTATATATATAAATGACGAGATTTCACTTTACCATAAATTTCTTTGTTTTCTACAGATTTCATCAGCAAGCTTTAGTGGAAGTTAAACTTCTAGAACACTTGCGTAAAAAGGTCGGTGTTATCTTGCTCTCAACTCTTTAGTTCTGTTCAGCCTAGGGCAATCGGCATCACTCTGTGGCTCCGGGGAATAAACCCCACAAAGTCTATTGGTGGTTTTCACGTCACGCAAGTATCACGCAAATTTCACGCACGCAAGAAATAAAATCGCTTACCATTCAATAAATTGAGTCAAGAAATTGAAATATCGTAGAAGAGTAATAAATAAACAACCTGCCAAAGTTTCGGGGATGTACGATATTCCGAACTCGAGTTATTCGGCAAAGTGTATCACTGAAAATTATAGTGTTTAGTATGGAGACGCCATGTTGGAGCCCCTCTGAGGGACTCCAACATGGCGGCCGGAAACCAGTGGAAACATCTGGAGCTTACTTTGACTCTCTCAAAACGTTTCCTCTCGTTGTTAAACTTAAAAACATTCGCATAAACACTTCCCTCAACATATTGGCTACTTAGAACTCGAAAACGTAAGGCGAATCGATATTTTCGCTCACGTACAGAAACAATGCCGATGTCACGCATTGTGAAAAATCTGAAATTCAAAATGTTGTATTTTCAAAACAAAGCCGTCTACCGAGCTGAAAACAGGCCAGCAGATATATGTTTAAAAATGACTTTTACCTGATGAAGTTGAAAACTCAAAAGTTTTAATTTTAGTTTTCTCTGACGTCACGTGAAAACCAAGAATAGTTTATTCCAACGGAGTCTCATGCTAGGGTCTATTGCTGGTTTTCACTGTCACGCCATTAAAAAAACAAATTCAAAACTATGCAATGAAAAATGCTGATGAAATAAAATTCACATGTTATAAAATAAACAACATCTCCAAGTCCCAGGTCTGTGCGATACGCAGATTTATAGAGTGTTTTCACGGCGGCCTCCGGGAATTAAACTCTATTGTTATAAAAATATCATCGTTTGTTTCAGCAATCCAATATGGCCGCTTGTCACGCGTGTGAAAATACTCTATAGAGCGCATTATGGAGACGCCATGTTGGTGCCCATCCGAATGGGCAGACAAAGCATACTATTTTGCTGGAAACTTGGGAAAAATGTATTTTTCGGATTTCTTTAATGTGGTGACAATAAAAATTTAGCATGCCCAGCGAATTTTGTAGTTTTTTAGGCCGAATTTTCATTTCGACAGAATCCGCGGAAAATTTCATACCGAAACTCTCGTACGTAAACAACATTTTGTTTTTAATCTTTTAGGATAAGGAAAACAGCTACAACCTAATACACATGATAGACTACTTCTGCTTCAGGTAAGTTAAACTCTTTTGATTAAATGGTGGCTTCTCTTTACATTTTTAATACGAATTCAACAAGTTCGACAAGTTATGAGAATGTCTGAATTGGTCAACACAAAGACGTCTTTATTAGCGCTGAATTCTCCCGAAATAAATTATAGAAAATGTACTTGAATAGGTTAGGAGAATTCTAATCCTCATAACACGAATGAAGGTCCCTTTTCAGGGTTTTGGATAAATTCAGCTGCTATTGACAGGTATTTGTCTCTTATTTTAGGAATCATTTGTGCATTAGCTTCGAACTCATGGGGTAAGAGACACGGTCTTTTATTATTACTATTACTATCTGCGGGCCCAAGAGAGGCCCGCAACAGTGACCAGCGGATCGCGTATCGCACATGCGCACCACCTTTATAACAGGGACATTTAAACCGGAAGTTGAAAGTCTTGCCTTGAAAGAGCAACGCGCGTGCGATCGTTTTCTATCGGCGAATAGAAAACAGTGGGAGAACCAATCATATTCACGCATTTCCAATAGAACACAGCTGAGTTTCTACTAAGAACGATTAGAATGCGAAAAATGTGTCAGCCGGCACGGGAGCCAATGGATTAAGTGCGTCTAGGCCCGCACTTTCTAACCTGTTGTTACCACTAGTACTATTGTTATTACGATCATCAGAATCATTGTGTTCATCATCAAGTGTATAGCTCCGCGAATGAGAAATGTGAGCCAAATCTTCTTCTGTGATTCGATATTGGCTCTGTTAGTTTTTGCGTGATTTACCTTGTCAACATCTCGGTCAATATAAAAGACGCAAATACCAGACGTGGCGAATTTCTTGAAAGACCCAAAATAGATTTTAATAGTGCGTACAGCATAATACTTCACCAATTAGCATAGACATAATCTTGTCATTCTTTGTTGCAGGATGAATTTGTACGAATTAATAAAGAAAAACAATTTCCAAGGATTTAGTATCACTCTTATAAGAAGGTAAGTCCACAACAAATCTTTTAAGTCTTTAGTTTATAAGAAACATGAATTATGGCGTTTTTAAGCAGAAGATGAAGAAAGACCTAAAACTTTCGAGTAAAATGAACTTTGATAGGGAGAAATGCTTAGTCATGAACAAAGACACCCTTTTATTATATAGACGCGAGTGTTTTACGGAAATTACACCATTCGTAAAATTCATGCGAAACTACATCCGGGACCGTAGTAGTGTATTTTCCATACCTTCACTAGTGAGGATGTTGATGACGTCAATTCCCGCCTTGCACGATTCAGTTTGTGTACAACGCTGCCAAACGAACGTCGATAGTGTGTTTTTGTCTATATAATGAAAGGAAAATTACACGTCAGCTCGAAGATGAATTTTATGTTCTCGTGGCAAGAACAATATCTCACTCGTCCGCTGCGCTCGCTCACTTGTTCTTGCCACTCGAACGTAAAATAGACCAATTCCGATATATTAAAATTCTAACATGGTGCCGAGGCTTAGGGGAATAAAACAAAAGAAATTATTTATTCATCCCTAAGCCTCGATGCAAAATCTTTTGTTTTATTCCCCCAAGCCTCGGTGACATGTTAGAATATTAATATATCGGAATTGGTCTATTCATATCTTCTCGCCACCGTGTAATATCCTTTATTTATTATATATAAACAGCAGTGAAATACCAGGCGAGCTTTCGCGCGAAAACATATCTTCACACGTCAAGATAACATGTTATCTTCACATGTGAAGATATCACCGTTGCTATGGTTATGTAATAAATCGCGCCTTTCGCAGCAAAAGTGAAAAGGTTTGGAAGTTCATCAATTGGTGTTTATATTTTTTTGGTTTTTCATTGGTGTTTAATAACAAATAGAATATTACATGGCCGCACACTTGAAGAGAAATTTCGTATCTCCGCGCGGCCATGTAATATCCTCTATTTCTGGTGTTAATGTCACGCACAATAAAAGACACCTTTCTTGTGGGAGACAGGTAGGGGGCCAAGTGTCGTCCAGGACCCGAGAGCTGCCTGCCACAGGCGAGGCCAGAACTCGGAGCTAGTGTCAGCGAGTGGCATATAAGACCGTGAGATGGGTGTCACAGGGCACAGAGGTGTGTACCTATGCCAAGCTCCCGGAGGGATGATAGCGAGGGGAGGTGGATGTGACCACTGTTTCTCACCCAAGCTAAGGCAACCCAGGCATCGCTTCAGTGTGGGACTGAAGGGTTGTCGCCAGCAACACTTAACCCCAAACCGTTTATTACAATAAAAAACAGTTATTTAAAGTTACAAGAGGTTTGTTTTTGTTTAACTTAATCTATAGAGTATTAATAATAAAAGTAGCAGCGGATACACAATAAATACCTTTACAGTGATGCGAGACCCTGAGAATAGCGACCTCAGTAAATGTGCGGAGAGGGGGGGGGAGGGGGGGAGGGAAAAAGCTGCTTGACACGAAAGGGGACAACATCACAAGTAGAGCGGAGATCGACTGCGGTATAAGTACTCGTGCGTGGACGAGATAAGACAGCAAGGAGTTGATTGGCTGACACAGTATGTGAACACGTGCATAATAGTCCTTGATTGGTTGTTGGGAAACACTATTAAAGCAGCGGGTGTGATCCTATTGTGCTACACATTAACTCCAGTTTATGGTCAGACAGAAACAGCCATTTTTAATCTATAGTATTTAAATATTTTAATAATACATATTTATTTGATTTCTACCCATACTTTCCAGTCCCTACTGCGCATTCTCCCGCGGAAATATTTATGAGACCTACACGAAGGAGGAATAACCAGTAAAAAAACTCAATGATATTTCAAACCGACGTTTTAGCACTGGAATGAGGTTTTGAGACGGCAATACCGCATTGTATTGACGGCTAGTTGGGGAAAATATCTTCCGTGTGTATCATGTAACCAATTAGTAGACGCTCTTGATGTATTAAATGCTGAAAAATGCTAATAGCATTGTTTTCTGCGGTTTGTTTATCAAACTTATTCTTTGTTTTTTTTTTAGGTTTGCTTATTCGTTAATCCAATGTTTGAGAGTGTTGCACAAAGAAAAAATTATCCACTGCGACTTGAAACCGGTAAATCAATTCAGTTATTTCATATCAGCGAAGTAACGTTTTTTGCACGTGACCGGCATTTTTGAAATTTTAATTCAATGTTCACATCTGTGGGTCTAGTTTTGAGCCCGGCATATCAGTTGCGAGATTCAAATTTCCTTGTTTTATTACCTCGTTAGTTTATCAAAGATAAATATATCCAAAATAGCAATTGTAGTTAAAATTATTGTTATCTTTTTAATTTCGAGATGCTATTTTGTATTTTGCGTGCACCCTGTAATTCGCAATTTTCAGAGAGATATCCCGCGAAACCTTCACCATTCGGTTTAAATGTCGGAAGTTACAAGGGGAATTTGAATGTTCGTGCCAAATTGTGGTTTCGCATGGCGTGGATTGAGTGCATGCGAGATGCGAAACGTTTAAATGTAATTTTGAAAAAAGTATTTACGAGACAGTATTTATTTTGTTTTTGTTTAGGTAGCTCTTGACCAAACTTGTGTATTATTCTGTTGTCGTATAAACTTGCACTTCGTTCCACTTTTAACACTTTCGTTTGTTTGTGTGTTCAGGAGAATATTTTGCTACGTCAAAGAGGTCAAAGCGCCATAAAAGTTATAGACTTTGGATCAAGTTGTTACGAACATCAAAAAGGTATTTCCGTGAAGACTTTTTCACTTGTGTTTTAATATCCGCTCACTAAGGCCCTGTTTATACGTCGCACAATCGTCGAATTTAATTCGGACGAATTTAATTCAAGGGCCTGCTGGTAATTAAATTCGACGATTGCGCGACGTATAAATCGAATTACATTCGTCAGCTGAATTAAATTCGTCCAAGACGTTGTATCCGTCTGGCTAGGACGGATACAATTGCGATAGCGCGTCTTCAATTTAAACGTCGCACAACAGACGCATCGAATTAAAGGCATACATTATTAAAATTCGTATAAAATGTATATCCTTTGAACCCGTGGTACATTTCGTTCATGTCGCATGCGCAAACATTTCCTTCGTTCTCACTTTTTCCCGCGCCTTTCTCGCTTTTCTTTGTGGAGGAAAAAGTGCCGTCCGCGTGCATAATTTGCCAGAGAAATACAAAGTATTCATGCCTATCTTGTGGAAAAATTAAAGTGTATCTGTTCGATTGGAATGTTCGATTGCCGAAGAGAACGAAGAGACGTTGGGATGGGAGGCAAACATAAGTGTGTATTACTGTCTGCCGTGTGCTGGGGCTACTGAGCAAAACGAACTCTTCAACGAAGACCCTCGACATTTTATATTTGTTTATCCACGTAATCTGCGTGTTTCTTATTTATCGCTGGTTACCAGATAAATTCTGAAGGCTCGGGTATGGAAGCCCGGGTAAAAAAGTTAAATTCGTGCTATTAATTCGACGTCTAAATCACCCGTCGACTAATCGTCGACTGATCGACGAATTTAATTTGAATTGAATTCGTCTGAATTAAATGCGACGTATAAACTAGGCCTAAGTTGTAGAAATTATCCTGCTTTCTGTTTAAGTTCAAATTCATTTTTAACCAGTCAACGGGCTTATTTTGATTGAATTACCCAATCACAGCGCTGCTGACGAGCACCGTACACAGCGAGTGGTGGGAAACCTCTGGGAAGGTTGTCACCATGCTGATATATGAGTAAACCTTTCGGGAGAAACCTCTAATGCCGCAATTATTGTTTTTCCTTTTCTTTGTAGTTTACACGTACATTCAAAGCCGTTTCTACCGCTCACCCGAAGTTATTTTAGGTAAGTTAGCGATTTTCTTTCTCCTTTAACTGGATAGCTTTTGCAGCATCTGGTTCCCAGAAGAAACATTTTTTAACAGAATTAAATTGCTTTACCCTTATTGATCAAGTCAAAGTGAACGCTTTCACTTTTTGGCATTACCATGGTAACCACGTAATTACAAGGAGGTTTGTCCTAATATCGACTTTTTAACATAACTTTATTTTTCTAGTTTCTTCAGCAAAAGAGCACAATTCATGTAGTTTTACATTTACAGTTTGGCCCTATTTCGTATTATTTTCTACTGTTTTGTGACTGTTTAAAAGAGCTACGTCACGGTTTGTGCATTTTAAAATATTTAGCTTAAATGTTACAAATTCGTCATTTGCAATCCGGCTCAATCTTCTCCATCCCTAACCATCCTTGTTCTTATTTGGTTTACTATCACCTCTTTATTATCACCTTCTTTGCTGTTCTTGGCAAACTCTTACTTCGTCTGAAAAATAACACAAAATATCGTAACTGACGTAGCTCCCTTAAGAAAGAAGTAAAATCCAAGATGGCGGATTTAAGATGGCGGCTCAAATGGTGCCATATGACGTCACACGATGTTATCACCAGCAAAATGGGGCTTTCTCAGTACCACCACCCTCCCCCTCCCCCTCCTCCATCCCCAACAGTACATCGGAGGGTTAAGCTTGAGTTTCTTTTTTCAGGTATTCCATACAGCATGGCAATTGATATGTGGAGTTTAGGATGTATCCTTGCCGAGCTTTATACTGGCTATCCTTTGTTTCCCGGTGAAAATGAAGTGGAACAGTTGGCTTGTATCATGGAGGTGCGTGTTAAGACGTCAGCCAGCGGATTGTTTCGTGTTTTTCCCTAATCTTCAGAGCATTTTTATTGTCGGACGATTACGGGTTTTTCAGCCCCTTAGCTAAACGGCCTATGTGTCCAGATTATTGAAATTGCCTTATTTTCTCCTATTTTGAAGAATTTCATGCGCCATTAATTATTAGTTCTCCGGTTTGATTGGTCCGCACTTCCAACATTTCTAGATTTCGCTAAAGTTTGAACTCTTTGGAACAAACTATTTTTGAGAACAGTTCATTGAAAGAGCCTTTTTGGTGAAATGAAGAAAGTTAAAAAAGTCGGTTCTGTCTTGGAATAGACCATTTTACAGTTCCGTGAAATGTAACCAGGCCTCTGTATGAGAGCGAGGCTTGGGGTGACCTTGCCATGATAAAGACCACAAACTAGTTAGCATAAGAACAGTAGGATTTACATATCAAAAGCAAGAGGGTTTGTATCAACACAAGGTCACCTTCAGCCTCACTTCCACTCAAAGGCTTGGTAACTCAGGACAACTGTAAAATGGCCTATTCTCAAATAAATGCTGACGTTAACTCTTGAATGTAAATCTACCAGGCGGGAGCGAAACGGCTGTATTCCCAGGCAATGAATTCCCTTGCGTTGAGCAAGAAATTATAATGGTGGTATTTAGTATCTTTCGTTACAGTTAAATTTTGCTTTCTTTTGAAACAGATCTTAGGCAAGCCACCGTCAAATATTCTTGGACTAGCCGGAAGACAAAAGATCTTTTTCGGTAAGTTACTTGGTCTGCAGTCTGGAGGTGATTAATAACGACCCTTTGAACCTCCAGGGGGGTAGGGGGTGTTAAAGGAACGGGGAGGGTACTACGTAACAGATTTTTCACGGTAAACGTGCTTTTAGCAGCCATGGCCTGAGCACAATCAACTCTCTACACGAACACCAACTGTTGGTCCCTGCGCACCGTTTTAGTCTAAATTGTCTATAAGCTGGACAACTGGTGTTGGTCCCCGAGCGCCGTTTTTCAGTCATTTTACTGTATCTAAACTCTTTATTAGCGGGCCACCTCTCCAAGACGGTCCCGATAGTGTGTCTTGGAGGGAGTTGACTGTATAAAGAAATGCTTAATGCGACGTCATGAGTTTACCTTCGTTTCTTTCTTATCAGATTCTAAAGGCAATCCACGCAGCATGACAAACTCAAAAGGAAAGAAGCGCCAAGTTAACGGCAAAGAACTCAGTGTAGCGCTCAAAACAAATGACGCGTTATTCGTGGATTTCATCAATCGCTGTCTCGAGTGAGTGTCTTGTCTTGTTCCGTTAAAAAGTTAATAATAAAAAATAAGGTTCCGAAAATAAACCCGGGTCTTGCGTTACAGTTAACAGAAGTATTGAAAATTAATGTCCGTTGTTTTAAAATAAAAAAAAAATGTGAAATCTTCAATTCAGTTGTCTCTGGACCAGCCGCCTGAAGGAGTTTATTTATACTAAATATTGGACGGTATTTATTCGAAAAGGTATTTGCGTCTGTGATGTGGACGGGCTATTTTGTGGGGCATGCTTTGGGATTTTTGGAATTTTTAGTCAAACACAAGTATTCTTATAAATTGCTTATTCACTTGTTTTCTTATTTTTCAGATGGGATCCAACGAGACGTTTGACGCCTGACGAAGCCTTTCAACACGAGTGGATACTAGAGGTACGCTTCAATGTGATTCTGGAGAATAAGTTTAATTTAACACCTGAAAGGCAATCACAATTATGTATGGAGCCCAACAATAATGGTCTTGTTTTGCTGCCAAAGACTACAATACTAGATCGAAAACTGTTAACTCTTGTTTACTGTCACGGACAACGAAGATGGAAATGGATTGAAACTTGAAAAATTCAGCCAAGCTATTCGTCATTTTCACATCTCCCATAATACACCTTGTTTGCCCCCAAAATTTTGGTAAGCTTGGTAAGCTTGGGACGACTGTAATACCCAGGAGAATTGGGAAACAAAGGTTATGCAAAATTTTGGGGGGCATACAAGGTGGAAATGGCGAATGCAATGAAACAAGCACCAAATAAACATTATGGTTCGCTCTCCGAACTAACATTTCATTCGAATAGACCAATTCCGATATATTAAAATTATATCATGGCGCCGAGGCTTAAGGGAATAAAACAAAAGAAATTATTTATTCATCCCTAAGCCTCGATGCAAAATCTTTTGTTTTAGTCCCCCAAGCCTCGGTGACATGTTAGAATATTAATATATCGGAATTGGTCTATTCAGCCTGAAAAATTCACGACCTCTGCGTCATTGTTTAAAGAAGGTTTAAATAACGAGTTCCTTTTGCAACACCAACAGACAGTTGAACCCCACCCAAGCGTCTCCCCAATTCTTAACGTCAAATTCTAATTTTAAAACTACATTAAATGCAGAAAAAAAAAAGAATTTAACCAAATCGATTTATTTTTTTTTTCGGAACAACGATATTTACCATCAAAAAGTATTTAATTCGCTTTTTGGGTTCTATTTCCTGGGTTCTCCAATTGTGGTATTTGGTGTAAAAGCGCTCGTATCTTGCTTTTAAGTTGAACAATTTTTCTTTGAATCCTTTAGTTCCTGTCTTACAATTAGTTTTTCTGTCTAGGGACGTCAGAGACATCGCGGGACATCCCGCTTAACATCCCGACAGCAGGCTTCCACGGATGCACACAATCCTTCGGAGACGATAACAAAAGCAAGTACAACAATCATTGTGGAACCCAGCAAAGTGCACACTGAAGGCGGATGGACTAAACGAAGCGCGCGAACGCGGGAAAGATTACAACCAATAGGAGCTGACGCTATGCACACTGTGTCACACGACAACAATAACAACAACATTATTACCAAACAACAGCCAGAGACTGGGACTGAGACCAAGGCACCGCTGACCAAAAGGATTTCATCCGGGGTAGTAAAAGAGAAACCTGAAACAGCGAATAAAGTGAAGGATATTGAAGAAGAAAGAACCGAAGAAGTGACTGTGACGGAAGGAGCGCAGTTTTTACCACCGATTAAATAAATGAATGAATTTAAGTCATTTTAATGGGGGTATGGACCTGAAATTTTAAATTATGCTTAAACTCCACCACATTCGATCTATCAAAATTCACATTTGATTCACAATTTTTTTTGCGACTACAAAATAACAGGGCTTTGTTCATCAATTATGCCGAACGTTTTTTGTATACAAGATGAAGGTAATTTCTCTTGTGTTATTTTATTTTATTTTATTTCATTTTTCCTGCCAAGAAACCTTTGTGAAATTGAAACTGTGTCAACATATTAACCTGCACAACCTTAACTTGTAGGGTCTATCTAGTATGATCAGTTCTCAAACGGACTTACAAGTTTGGTATGTCGAACATGGTGTCATCCTCGAGTGTTTTTAGTTTCATAGAAGAATTTAATTTATACTTTGTATACTTATGTCTTTGGAAACATGATATGTTCAAATTAAAAAAAATAAATGCGGCATTTTGTAAATTATACCGCATTAACATGAAACATGAAACAATTCATAGGCAATTCGCCACAGATTCGATGAATGACAGAAGCTAAATTCGTGTACATAAAAGTTTTACTGTGAAATAACCGGTGTTCTATTTTTTACGATTCTGATTCGTAGACATTCCTACGGTTAAGGGATTTTGAAAATTATGTCAAAAAGCAAGACTATTTTGCAGTTTCCGTAGCCTGAAAGTGGGTCGAAAATATGCAAGTTATTTATCAGTGTCTTCAAATGACAGTTGACAATTACATTGTGACTTATAGTTTTCAACGAGTGCTTTGTTTTTAAAGAAACCGACAAAGAATTTAAGAGTGAAGAAGTTGTGAAATTAATTTTAATATATGTTATTGGCTATTTATTTTACTTATTTTACAAGAGGTGCTTTAATATATTTAAATAATTGTTTTAATATATTTTTATACAGTATTTAACGACGAAAAGAAAATATGAGTGAATATAAAGGTGTGAAATAAACCAGCGTGCAGTTAATAACACAGTTATTTTCTAGACCAGAAAAATAAAACACCAAAATGTATGGAATGAATTGTATTTAAAAGAATTAGATTTTTTGAGATTGTAGTAATGAAAATTACTTATTTCCCCTTTCAAGCTACAGGTTTGATTAACTTGGTATTTCTTCTAACAACATCTATACGATTTAAACCAACAAACATGGAAAAATGATGTTTAACTCTATTTGCTTCTGATAAAAATGCATTTAGATCAGTAAAAAATGTCTGTTGAAACTGGAGCTTGAGTGGTTAATATAAAAAGCTGACAGTTATTTACTATTGCGATCTTATTTAAACCATGGTCACTCGTGAGTGACCTTTCATCTTATGTGCTTTTGAACTAAATTAATGAATGTTGTTGTTGTAACACTTTTCAGTGAGGATTTTTTAATAAGTAAATTAAGCTTCCTGTCCGAGACAAGATGCAAGCTCATTTTCTTGGCTGGTCATTATTTGTTAAGAAAAAATTAAAGGAAAGGGCCAGTGACACTCGTACGCCCATGTGCGACGACTTGATTTCTGGTCCGGAACACTTCAAAGTTGGTTTCTGTGTAAAAAGAGATCCTTTTCTATCGTCCTCGGGATCGCGAGGTTACGAGTTCAAATTCTTGATACCCCAAAGTAAGAAAGTGAAATCTATTTATTTGTTCTTTTTTAGCAAGAACATGATGACAATAAAAGTAAAAATTGATCCGCCCAGGAAGAGGACGCATTGAAGTGGTAACTTTTCGCGCCTCGGATGAATTTAAATCCGACAACTTAAGTCAGTCCCAGATGAGCTCTTCACCTGAGCCTGGGACTCCTGGTCATGTGATGAACACCTTGTTTGATAGCTCTCAATTGACATAAAATGGATGTCGAAGATTACGTAGGGCGCACGCGTCCGCGAACCATGCCGCCAGCCGTTTTGACCATGAAAAATGAACTAGCGTGGTTCGCTTACAATTTCTATGGCTATAGAGCTCCGCTGGCGAGCCTTCGACATAACGCATAAATAGGCCATTTCTGAGATGCTGTTTTCCTCTGAATCAAGACGAGTCTTGGTGCACAACCTTTCATTTGGAAATGAGTTTTACTCGCATGTCTCTTGTCTTGAAAATCAAACTCATTTCCATATGAAAGGTTGTGCACCAAGACTCGTTTTCAGACAGGTAGTTCGTAACTCGGAAATGGCTTATTGGTACGGTGTCGTTTTTCGTTGTGCTCGTAAAAGTGCAGTGTTACTCTGTTGAAAGCACAATGCACACTATTTCGAATAAGCTAACAAGCTGTTGTTCGGCTTTAATACTGTTTCATGAAAAGGAGAGTGAAATTAAATTTCCTCTCTAGCACCAGGTTGTTTGGATATTTGCAAGACGAAAAGCCATTTCCTTTGTGTTCGGTTGAAAGATGGAACCGTTTTGTATGTTAAAACAATCAATGACATTTTGGACAAAGTGCAGTTAATAAAAGTCCGCAATATGGGCGTGGATCCCATGTCCGAAGAGTTCATTCATAGTGGTGGCAATCCTGTTGATAATTTTATAATTCCTTTAGGTTATTATCCTTGCACAGTTTTGGACATGAGCTAAAGATCTCTGTCCAGTCTTCCGTGCCCTTTCACAGATTACTGCTCCATCTTTTTGGGCCAGTGCGGTGGTGTGATTAGCAAGAAGTAGGTTGTAATATGTCCCTTGCCTTAAACTTTTTCCGGTCAATTTTGGTATTTTGGTTCAGTTGTTTCGATGTCAAGTTTTCTCTGTAGTTGAGCATTGTATTTTGACCGAAAACCCATTCTTTATCTTTGAAATAGCCAGGTGTTGCTGCACTTAAGATGCGGAGGAAGAAAATGAGCCCAGCGTTTAACTCTTAACTCTTTTTTACTACTTGTTACAGCGTGCAGCCATCATATGCGACATTTGAACAATAAAAATGCTTGTTGTTAGAAGGGACTGGGTACTTGTGCTTTGAATAGTCCAGTTTCGAGTTAGCCAAGACCGCTGAACAAAAAGACTAAGTACTCAGTTGTACGGGGTTAGCCTCAATCAGATGAAAAATATTCACAAATACCAGCAGAAAAGCACTGAAGCGAAAGATGAAACAATGCACAAAGTTAATATTTCCTGTTCTCACTGGTATTTGCGAATATTTTACTTCAGGTCGAGACTAACACTGTATAAACGCGTCTTTAGCCGTTTTGTTCAGCGGTCTTGAATAAAGGGGGACTTAACCTAAAATTCTGTAAAAAACCGAAATTTTGCTTTCATCGGAATTTGAATCTTAAGGTATTGAAGTTTTATTTTCAAATATAATTTGGTTTTATCAACTGGGTTGATAATGTCAATTGGCCACCATAAAGAGACTCAATTGCTGACGTTTCGAGCGTTAGCCCTTCGTCGGAGCTATTCTCTTTTCAAAGCTTGTTTTCTCAAAACGAGTTAATTTTGCCTTTGAGAAAAGATATTTTGAGAAGTATTTGTCCAATTGAGCTGAAATTTTAAGAATTTGTTGTCCTTGGTAACTTTTTTGTTTTAAGCACAGAACTTTTCCATCCAGTGTATTTTGTAGAAGTTATCCATTAAAACGCATGCTGGATTTTCTTTATCAGGTTTAAATGGTCACCATTTCATGCCAAAAATAGCCCAAAATCTGTCTTACAGATTTTTATATTGTATGGATGTTTAACCAGAGGCCAGTTCGGAGTTTCAAAAAACACTTGCGCGCATCGGGATAAAATCAAGCATATATTAAAAATACAAAATATTTTGAATTTAAATTCGAGCAGATATTTTGCACTGCAAAAGAATAAAATTATATGCTTCTGTTTTATCCCGACGCGTGCACGTGTTTCTCGAAACTCCGAATTGGCTTATTAGTAATTTCTGAAATTTTCATAGGGGTTCATAGGGGTCGATTTTGAGAAAAACGCCATTGAAGGTACTAGTGCCGAGTTCCTTCTTGAGTGCTCGTTATTTAGCGGCAGATTTGTCGCGTATGATAGTTGTATGTACAGTGTCATAAATATTGATAAGACAGATAGAACACTTTTGAATATTTTACAAAAAAAGAGGTAGTAGGCCACCTTAACATTTGATAAAACTGGAGAAAATTGCTTAACAGCAGTATAAATGTTTGGGAGAATTCTGGACTTCCTGTGTTTTGACTTGTTTTCTGGTATTTTATTGTCTTCCGTACCAAACTTCCGCCTTCCTCGCAATCTACATGAAACCTGTTTGCACAACTCAATAGGGAACGATATACGCTGCTCTGATTAGTTTTTCCAATGGTAGTCTAATTTATTCACCCCAAGGGAATGCAAAGGTACCCTCAAAAGCAAACCTAATATCTGTCTATTTATCTTATAATCGAGCACTGACATGTTTTTCAAATGTTCTCACGCAGTCTTCTTCTACGGCGAATTTTTTGATCGGTGGTCAAAAAGTACCAACGAAAACATTCATTTAACTGACACAACTTTTTTGATATGGACCTGTTAACTTACTTAAACAACATCAATCGCTTAGCTTGGCAAAGTACTTCATCTACAAAATGCAACTTGGTTGAGAAATCTTTGAACTTTTTACTATTTAAACTACAGTTTCGAGAAAGTATAATGACGGAAAGATACATCGCAATTAAGAACTTTTAATGATAGATGGCGTTGCTTTATCGCGAAAAATATCATTCCAACAACTTGCCGCTGCCGTTGTCTCCAAGTTGTTAAATATGGTTACGTTCTTATCATATTTAGCGACTAGCATTCTTTTGTTTCTATTATTTTTGAGTTTATATTGTTCACATTTTTAATCTATTTCAATGTATTGTAGTTTTCCTAAAGTAATTTTTGTGCATGTGTTGTGTGTTTGTCTAGTCAATTAAGCTCAAAAAAGTATTTGAGGTTTTTCGTTACACAGACGACGCTCATTCATAACATTTGAAAAAGAATTGCATCTTTCAAGTCTTTAAAATCATGCGGAAAACAAGTGGACACTCGTAGGAGGAGTTAATTTCCTACGCAAAATTGTTCTCGCTTCCCATTACAAATTATTGTAATAGAGAATGGTAAATGAAATCATGATAATAATAATGGCGACGATGACGATGACTATTATCATGATGAAGACGACGACGAAGATGATAATGATAAAAAAATGCCGTAGTTTTATCGAGCAGAAAAAGAAGGTAAGAAAGTGCTTTTCCGACCGAAACATCCGGGGGGGGGGGGGGGGGTCCTCGCTCAGAATCCCAAAGGTTGACAACTTCTACTAACAAGATAATTGATATCTGGAATAGAATACCTTTGAACATAAAAAGCTCGACATCTATAAAAATATTCAAAAGGTAATTAAAACTTTTTCTCTTATCACATGTGTGATAACTTAATACGGTAAATAAGTACTCAAATACAGAATGAAATATTGTAATATATATGTATAAGATCTGATTTTTATAATTATGTCCGTCAATTACCTATTTCACTGGTACCATTTCAATGAATCTTTAATTTCCATAAGGCTTTTTTTGGCTTCCTCCCCAATTTATTGAATTGTAACACACTGTATGTACTGTGTCACATTATGGGAAATAAACTCACTTCATTTCTAATGGGCCTGTCAATCAAGGATAAACAGAGGAAACAAGTTTTGTTTTTGACTGCACATGATTGTACGCATGAAAACAATGCCACGGAGATTAAGGTATTAACAAATACACCCAAATATTGTTGATAATAAATCGTAATTCAAAACTAATTTGGGTTGAGAGTATACGTTTCACTTTTGTAGTAATCGTCATGAGAAATTTTGAATGAAGTTACTGTGACGTTACTATAGTTGGGAAATTAGTTTCATTTTTGTATTTTTTTACGAATATTAACGAAATGTTTTCTTCCACACGGAAATTAATCAAACATTAGACAAACATATGCCATTTACGCATTTAAGCAAGGAGAAGAAAATCTAAGCAGCAACCTACTCGTATAAAATGAAATGAGAATTTTAAAACACTCAAGCCTAAAGAATCGGGCGTGACTCAAACAACTTCCAAAATACAAGAACTATAGGACCCAAAGACGGACGACTTCCGTTAGTTATAGCTGCCAGAGGTATGAGGTTTTAAATATTTTCTCCCTTTCCGATTCGCTGACAAAGCGGGTTGCCAACTAATTTCATTCCATTCATGTTGTCTGAAAACCGTGATAGTTTCCATAGATTTGAGGAGAGAAACGAGCTCCCGAAATCCCGAAAAAGTATCAACCCTTGAAAGTATTTGACTGAGACTGCAGCTTGACAGCTCTAAGTGAGTTTATTATTGTACATACTTTTAACAAAAGTTAAGGATCCAGCTTGCTACTTGAAAGCTTGAGTACCCAAATCCTTTTTGAATTACCAGATGTTGCTGGCTGGTGAAATGGCTCATATGTATATATTTTCTCATGGGAGTTGTCGCTGAAAAAATATTACTTCAGTTTACGCCGGCCGGGTCATTGAAATTCGGAAGGGCGACTGAAGAAACTGCTCGACGAACACTTGAATCTCGTTGAGAAGAGCGGATTTCAACGGTTTTCAGTGCCATTTCAACGCATTTTTTACGTTGTTTGCCCTAATTGCTGGCTGGGAAAAAAGTATAGGTCATTTGCTGGAAAAAAGGAACAGATAAATGTTTCCCAGCAACACTCAAGAACACCTGCAGCTGTTTTGAATTAATATATTTTCATTGATTTAGATAGAAGAATGCATTTTGCCAAAGTTTCTTCGTTGGGGTCCCCTGTTTTTAGTAACTAAGGAGAAAGAAATTCTCACTTTCTGGAGACGTCGTGAAAAGAAGTGAAAATTTTCAAATGAATATTGAAGAGCCTTTATTAAGCCCAGCTCAATTCTCGTTCGAGTACAAACATCTAAGCGTTTGATTTGTAGAGTTATGGACAGGCTTCTTCGATTTTCAGTCATAAGTACAAAAAGACCTATACCATCCTTATAGTTATAGAAGAAGCTAAACCAAAAATATATACGAACAAAACTTAAATAAAATATCTAACGCGCCATAAGCCTTATTTACATTATGAACAATTAGATAGAGAAAAAAGAGGACAACAAAAACAATACCGATTCCATATAGCTTCGGTATAAAGATTACAATGATATGCAAGGGAATTCAGTTAGCTACTTCACATTACATAATGAGCCTCGAGCGATATTCTGGAGGAGCATACTTCTTTCGGATAATTCACATACTTATTAACAAGCGAAAAATACAGTCCAACCTATGTTATATTCTAATTCGCTACCCTGCTCAAACGAATATAAAACATTTATCATGTAACAAGCAACCTCAATTGGGGTGTGTCAACACGAGCCGTGTGCGACCCTCTTTATTATGCCTTCATCAACAGAATGGATAGAAATAATACAACAAACAGAATGAAAAACTCGGAAATGCACAAAATTACAGCAAGAAACCCGACAAAATGATCTAAACTATGCTCGTATAACAATCATTCAGTAGACATACAAAACGTGCTAAACCTTTCGTGTAGCAGCATGCAAAAAAACTACGTCTAAAAGAAACCCCTGATCACTGGGTATTTAATTTTGAGGGCGTAGGGACGGTCGTAAGACGCGAATGAATATAAATGAGAACAACTCAAATATTTATAGCCTACCGCTAATGAAGCAAGAGAACAGCATACCATGTAACACCCCAAAGAAAAGGCTACGCGACCCATGATAAATACATTTATATTCTAATTCGCTACCCTGCTCAAACGAATATAAAACATTTATCATGTAACAAGCAACCTCAATTGGGGTGTGTCAACACGAGCCGTGTGCGAACTAAAAGAACGGGAAATACGGCAAATTAAATACCCAGTGATAACGAAACCGACAACAATGAATGAACACTATCCTTAATGTAACCGTCTTTTGCCTTGTCTGATTTCCAACGGCCGTGTCTTTTAAACAATCTGTCAGGCACTCGAGCATTAGCAGCAGCGGAGGCACCTTGAAGACGATCCATACTTAGAAAATAACAGCTGGATAACCTCGGGGGTCACCGGCTCTTTCTTTTTAACAGGGATACTGAGAAGCCTCTTAGCAGATTCTATTAAAGGTAAAACTAACGAGGAATTACAGGGGTCGGGTAGGCCTGCCAAATCATGCACCCACTTGAGCCCATAATGGACTTCGTCAATAGTACTGCAAGAAGCAGATTCTTGAATCAAGCTAAGAAAGAACAATGAAACGTGCACACTAGAAGCGGGAAATATAACAATTTCTTTAAATTGAGAAGCCCATTTTCTCCACGTATTGAATCCCTTTTCATACTTCCTCGCGGTACTATCAGCTTTGGATTTAAGAAGAACTGCGGGGAGATCTTGAACCAGTGCCCGGAGTCGGCTGTCTTCAACCTGTTGAAAATTAGGCTGCAAGGCATCTTTGAGAACTTCTACGAGGATAAGAACAAGAATATATGGCAAAAATTCCTCAATACGCGCACTGGGAGTCAATGCAGTAATAAAAAATGGACACTTGGTAATGCCTCTGACCAGATGGAAAACTATTTAAGGCCGAATAGGCCAACTCAAAAACACACGGGCCAGCATAAAGCCACTCGGCTTGGGAAAACTAAGGCCCCTTAGCACCAATTCTGACTGCCAACACCGCGCTGTTAAACCTGTCTGAACCAATGAGTGAATCTTTGTAACACCCGAGGGCGAAAATCCCTGAGGGGTCAGGAAAATGAATGTACTCAAGGACGTACGGTTGAAATTGAATTGCATTTGCAAACAAGAAAGGCCAAAACACATTAGACGGCCAATAAGGGACGACTAAAGTACCAACCGCACCGCATACAAGGAGATGCTGAATCACCCTAGTAATGCAGTGGACGGGAGGGACTAGCCAATTATTCTCTCCATTCCAGGAGATTGAAAATGCGTCAACAGCTTCAGTGCCGGGTACGCGAAACCTAGAATTGAATCTGGGAAGATGGGCGTTGGCCGCATTCGCGAACCTGTCGACTGTATGTGGGCCCCAAAGGCGGTCCAGGTGTGTAAAGAACTCGGGAGTTGTATACCAGTCATCGAAGTCTACAATGTGGCTAATCGCATCAGCACAAGCATTAAGTTCCCTGGGAACCCACTGGGGAATAAGTGTGATATTGTAAGTTCGACAAAAATAGAAAATATCAAGCGCAATAGAGTGCAATTCTGCACTAGGACTCCCTATCTCCACAACACGAACGGCCCCTTGGCTGTCAGAATGCCACTTTACACACTTACCCCGAACCGAGGCTTTGAACGCACTTAAGGCAAATTGTATAGCCTTAAGTTCTCTCCAGGTAGAGCTCTTAACTGCTTCGGAAGCAGTCCACATACGATGGGACACCTCATTAGTGCCCACGACAAAAGCCCCGCAGGCGACGTTGCTAGCGTCCGAATAGCTAAACAAAAGGGGAGCATAATAAGGCAAAATAGCTCTCGTATTAAGACTAACGATATTGTTTTTCCAGAAAAATATTTCAGAGAGGCAATCATTATGAAGCCCGATATTAAAACGGGAATCCCAACTACGGCGGGATTCTATGACCTTGTAAAGAAACCGGGTTTTGAGGCGAGTCAGAATGCCCAAAACTGGCGACATGGACATAACATGACCTGCGATAAAGGCACAATCCCGAGCCGTAACATAAGGTGCGGATAAAAGAAATTTGTCAATCAGAGCGACAAATTTGCAAATACGTATATCGGTAATAGAAATGGTACCGATAACTAAGTCCCAGTTTAAACCCAACCAAACAAGCGTCTGAGTGGGGTTCCATAGTGATTTGGAGGAATTGGCAACAAACCCCGCACTGCTTAAGGATGATTGCACAAACAATGAATTTTCCTTGGCCGTAGGCAGTGAGTCCCCTTTTCCGCACCCATCGTCAAGGAACACAACAATTTTAATCCCGTTAGACCTCCAAAACTTAACGAGTAGTCTGAGACACTTGGTAAAGACATATGGGGCTGAGCTTAGACCGAACGGAAGTGATGCAAAACAAAAATACCGAACAGTACCAGAAAAAACCCAGGAGAAACCTAGAAAAGTTTGGTGATCCGGAAAAATATCGATATGGTGATATCCAGACTTAAGATCGAAACTGAAAAGGTAGTCGCCCTTATTAACATATGATAATAAAACTCTCCAATCTTCACACCTAAACTTCTGTTTCCAAACGAAATGATTGACATGACGCAAGTCCAGAATAAGCCTCTTCTTGCCTGAAGACTGTATCGAGACAGAGAGCGGATTAACAACGTGTGGAATAAAGGGTAACTCAACGACGGCGTGAGTGTGGACTAATTCAGCGATAGCCGACTCCACGAAAGACGCATTATTAAGAGCTGACTGATTGTTAGAAAAACGCGCCTGACAAGGTGTACTAATGAATGGACTCCGATAACCGAATTTAATAGTATCGATAACAAAACTATTGGCACCAATATTGTGCCAATAACTTAAACAGGACCTAAGTCTGCCCTTAAGTACTGGCAATGCGGAATTCTGTTCAAATTCAAATAGATTGCGATCGTAAGCGAAATCGACTAAAGAAATAGAGTCCCTTTCCCTGAAATACTCCAAATACGAAGGATACATGTCTAATAAATTGACTAAAGCTAATATCTAACCTTGGAGGACAAGTTTTTAATCCTGTGGTCCTATTTACCTCCAATGCCCGAAAGACCAGAAGAACTAGGAAAGGACTGCCCCGAGCTTGAAGATCTGGCTTGAGGATTAACTTGACACTGAGATCTCCAATGACCTTGCTGGCCGCAGGCGAAACAAATATCACTTGGTCTTGGTTTTCTGAAAACGCCAAAAGTACGAGAAATAGGTCTGGAGGATGATGAATGTTGGTCAGCAAACGCGGTGGTTGCAGTAGAAGATTGGGGCTGTGAATAACCTTGCTTTGATGGCTTCGCTTTCTGTTGGCGTAGGTTGCGTTTACGGAGGGCCCTCTGCTCGGCACGGCGGATACGCTTTTCGTCCTCTGACCCGCTAGCCAGCTCGTCTGATAAATACTCGTTCACCAAATCCCAACCGGCGGCGGACTTGTCTGCCAGTCTGATAAGTTTGTTGCGCTTCTTGATGTCAGAGTCTAGCTCTTCCAGTTGAGTTTTAACAAGGTCTAATTTTCTCTTCCCGAGAGCGACTGACGCCGACTTCACCTTTTCTGCAAGGTCGGAGTTGAATTGAAACTGTTTCTTATTACCTTCGAATCTAAACGTGATCTTGGATTCTTCTTTAAGCTTTTTGGCCACAGAATCGGTATTACTGCACGACTCGTCTTGAATATCGCGCTTCAAGGCGCCCAACTTCTTATCGAAATAATCCTTAAATAGAGAGAACGCGGACGCGATATCACTGGATTCTGAAGACTGGAATGGTACTGAAGCTTCGAGAGATTGAGACAAAGGTTGTTTAGGAAGCGAAGGCAGCAAAACGTCGCGGCTAGGAAAATCTGTGTTCGCTGGAGTAACGTCTTCAACGTCGGACATAATTTTGAGGGCGTAGGGACGGTCGTAAGACGCGAATGAATATAAATGAGAACAACTCAAATATTTATAGCCTACCGCTAATGAAGCAAGAGAACAGCATACCATGTAACACCCCAAAGAAAAGGCTACGCGACCCATGATAAATACATTTTTCTTCACTTTATTTGGTATTTAATTTATTAGGTAATGTTAAAGAAAATTAAAACATTTTTGGGCTTCTGTTTTTCTTTAGTCCGTATCAACTGTAGGACTCTAAGAACTTAAACTTCAATGGCAGGGTTTACTCTGATCAGCATTTGTTTCGTTTAAATCACCCTACACAGCTTTTAATTTAAGTTGTCTTCTCGGCAAGTTGTTTCCTGGTTTATAAAGTTATTCTCCTTTGACCTTCAGCGGATTTTTCACATGTCAAGTCTCCGTTCACAACCAAATCTTGAACGAACAACAATTAAAGACGATTGGGACATAAGTTTATTAATCTCATAGGCGACTAATGATGGAAATACCAACTAATGGCAGAATCAAAGCTACTGTGAGCCATCATAACATTGCCGAAGTGTAACATTTTCAAATAATTATCCTCATGTTCTTATTTCGCCCATAGGTTTCGTTTGTTGATAGGGCCGGAATGGATGAAACGAGCCTGGCGCCCACTCTCTCGAACTTTTCTGCGCCCAGCAACATAACAAAATCTGTTGGTAAAATATACATCTTTAGACCTCTGACTCCTTCAAAGAAACTTGCTCTGTTGCTGTTACTGGTTGTCGTAGCGATAACAGCCTTTGGAGGGAATATTCTCATACTACAGTTCTTGAAGGCTAAGGAAAAAGCATCTTCTTATGTGAAGACATGTTCCTTTCAAAAGAACTTTAATTTCTACATCAAGAGTTTAGCAGTTTCAGATGTTCTATGCAGTGTAATTCCAATTCCTGCCTTATGTATTAATTTATATGTTGATGTGTTTCAAACAGGCTGGGGCTGTAAAATAGGGCGGTATTTGTTATTTGTTTTTCCTTGTGTTACGATGAACAATCTGTTGGTTATAAGCTTTGGGAAGTATTTTGCAACTCGACAAGTTCCACGCACATTTAGTTATTCAACTTTGAGAAAAGTAATAATGTTTGCTTGGCTAGCAGGATTTCTTGTTTCGTTGATTCCTGCTGCGACTATGGAGGGGACAAGATACGAGGTAAACGATACTCATTATACTGTGATCTGCAGGTTTAATAATCATTATCTCCCGTTTAGGATAATCTTTGTTAGTAGTTCGCTTTTTCAGTACATTATACCAAGTTGCATTCTGACAACAATTAACATATTTCTTATTAAAACTGTATGGAAGAGAACAAATGGAAAAATTAATGTTACGATGGATAATGGTATCAAGTTAATTGCTAGGGCTGCTAGAATCCGTTCAGTTTATATCGTCGTTGCTCTGACGTTTGCATTTGTTACTCCTTATTTTTTGTATGTTGGTTATGTTGTCTACAACATGGTTGCTCAGCCAAATATTGCTTTTGAAACTGATCATGTCATTCGCACTTTGAGTACCACACTGGCTTTTTCAAACAGTTCTGTTAACGTGCTAATTTACTTTGTGCAAATCAAAGATTTTCGCAGCTTTTTAAAAGACAAGTTCCTTTCAATATTTTTTTGATGAGAAACAACGAACGGGGTTGGGGTGAATACTATAGAATTGCAACCACAAGGAAATTCTTAATTAATGCATGGAGGCCAAAGAGAAAGAGCAGCCATTAAATCGTTGATGACTAACCCGGAAGTAACTTTTGGAACAAGCCTGTAAGAGAGTGTTCACACTAATAACGAAATCAATGGTTCTTGGCAAACTATTAAGCATCAGTTCTTTCTCTTTTGCCACCTCTTCTCCCTTGGCGAAGGGGTGGGGGGGAGGGGGGGGTGCACTGTGACGTGTCCTTGGGCGATATCAAATTAAAATGGGAACAATCAAAATTCTGGAAATATATAAGCCAGAATGCCAATAGGGTTTCAACGTGAGTATAAGTGCGAAATTATTAATATGAAAATGAGTTTGTTCTGCAGGAAAATTAACGCGCATGTAAAACGCATTTTCATATGAATTGTTTCGCAGGAAGACTCGTTTTGACTCTGAGCAGAGGGAAATGAGAACTCGGAAATGGCGTATTGTGAATATTTGTAAATATTTGTTTATCAATCGAAATTTCAAGGTTGAAACACTGAATGTTGTAACTGATAATATATAGATTTAGCCAAGTCTAAAAGCGGAGCTCCGTGCTCCTTGCTGGTTCTTAATAATTTCGGAAATTGCTTTCATTAAAAGTGCTAGCGTGGGCAACTACTCAACAAAAATCCCACAGCTGAATTTTATAAGATTATTATATGGCAAGGAAAATACGAGCGTTCTGATTGGTTCCTTTTTGGTCGGGATTTTGCCATACGGGCCGTTTCCGTAGAATATTCCTTAGTATGGCTCGAGCAAGCTAGTAAGTAGTTTATTATATGGCACTCGGGTCATGCATGCTTATATACGTCTTTCAGTTCTAGTTGCAAATTTTAAATTATCCAACTTTAGAAAAAACGTGGCTCTGGAACGTTTTTATGGAAACGGTCCGTATGGCAAAATCCAGACCAAGAAAGAACCAATCAGAACGCTCGGATTTTCCTTGCCATATAGTAAATAAGCTTATGGTAACCTTTAGCAATATTAACCAGATCGAACTCTCTGAGCTATAGCCGTCATATTGATATTTTGGGCGACGTCGGACGGACGTATTTTGCACGCGCCCGCGAGCATGCCGCTTGCCATTTTGACCATGCGAAATGAAAAGTACATATGGTTATCCTGTTGGTACTTTGTATGCGTGCTTGGTTCTCTTTCTATAGGTATGGGGCTCGGTTCCGCGTGCCCTTCGGGCTGCCGGTGCTCCGCTATTACCAGATGTTATAAAAATGTGGTCGTACTGATAATGCATGTAGTTATATCATGTCTAGGTTAATGTTTACAATTTTGCCTCATTAGCATTCAATTTTGGGAGAGAGAGCATCATGATATATGCGAACTGACTCCATGAATTTGAAAAACGTTGTTATTGACTGGAATAGATGTTATTGATATAAGCCTTTTGTGTGTTATATTGAAGGGGATATTGGCTTCCAAAAGCTACAAAAATGCTGGCTTGCAAAGTGGCGATGAGCCATTAATTGTCTGTAAAGTTTCGAGTCAAAGAAACTTACTCAGAATTATATGGACATCATTTGGAATTGTTGTTTGTGTATCAGTTTATAGTTGTCATTTGTGTTGCTTGATTGGAGAAATGCGATGCTAACGAGACAAATTCGCCTGAAGCTTTTAGTTTTTAAATAAGTGAAACGATTTCCAGTATGCAAGGCAAATATGTTATTTGTCGACATATGAAAACTGAGTTTCCTTGAAAAAAATATCAAACAAACTACCAAGCAACCTTAAACTGTCCATGTGAATACTGCTCAATGCATAATTAATAAGTCATTATATGATAAGGCTGGATGGAACTTTGATACTCACTAAGCATTAAACAGAGTAACACTAGACAGTATTTTTGCATATGCATATTTTGTTTCTTATACAATCCTATTTATGAATTATTGTGTGTTTTGACACTATCATCACACAACCAAAAAGAATTGTGTTGTCAATAAAGTGTATTTTGAATGTTTTTATTAGTCTTGATATGGTAACTGTAGTAACCTTTCTGTATGTGCTAATTATATCTATGTAATTATATCATATTTAGCGACTTTATTTCAATTATTTTTGAGTTTATCTTGTTCACATTTTTAATCTATTTAATGTTTTGTTGTTTTCTTTGAGTTTTTTCTTTTTTGTGTGTGACGTGTTTATCTAGTCAATAAAGCATTAAAAAAGTATTGGCGTTTTACGCTACACAGATGATGCTCATAACATTTGAAAAATAATTGCATCTTTAAAGTCTTTAAAATCATGTGTTAATTTCCTGTGCTAAAATTGTTAACCCAATCAAGCATTTAAATTAGGATTGACAGTATATATACATATACAAGCTCATATACATGATATTTTGTTAGGTAAACAGCAGTGAAATACCAGGTGAACTTTCGCCCGAAAACATATCTTCACACATGAAGACAACATATTATCCTCACATGTGAAGATATTACCGTTGCTAAGGTTATGTAATAAATCGCGCCTTTCGTAGCAAAAGTGAAAAGGTTTGGAAGTTCATTGAAGTTTATATAATAAATAGAATATTACATGGCCGCTTGGAGATACGAAATTTCTCTTCTCGTGTTGAAGCATATTTCACTCGTTCGCTGCGCTCACTCGTGAAATATCTTCCAACACTCGAAGAGAAATTTCTTATCTCCGCAGTGCACGGCCATGTGATATCCTGTATATCTCCGAAAGGTATCTAATCTATAACTACAGTAAAATAAATAATTAACTAAAATACACATAGTAATTATAGAATCAATATTTAACTAACAAAAATTACAACAAGGGTTGAGACGGCTCCTCCTCGATGGAAGAACCTGTTAAATTCATCAGTGACGTAAAACAAAGACAACAAAGAATCTCGAAACAATAAAGAACACAGAAACAATAGCTCAACAACAAAGAAAAAAAGTCACAGGTAAACCCTAAAAAACAGACTACTAAGTCGAGCTTGAAATTTTCCAAAAATGAAAGTTTTTTTGCACCATAGAAATGACAAACAGATGAACTAGAATAGTGTTTCTGTTCTACCAATGCATTACTTGAAAAACTTTCCGCACAGCCCCATACATTTATTATGCATCCTGAATGCTTAATTATTGATGCGCTTTATTTTCTTTTTAAACAATAGATATCCCCTAAGGATTTGAATACATACATCGTTAATTGCTACTTTCTCCTCCTTTCTCTCTCTTTCTCCTCCCCTTTCTCCCTTTTTCTTCTTCTATTCCGTCTCTTCTACTCCGCATTTCTCTGTCCAGATTCCCCTCGAATATTTCTTCTTTTTCTTTTTTTTTTACCACAGCAAGCCTCGAACCCTCGGCCTTCACCGACTGTCAATACCGTTGTCGGATTACTAGTCCATCATGTATACCACTACACCACGAGGTTCAGTTGGAAAATGGTGGTTTAAAATTAAATTTTATTTCTTCGTTACTTTTGTAGACAAAGAGAAATTTGCATTACAATCCTTTTTTCTGTTATTTAATAATTCTTTATCCCTGCATGAAAACATGCAGAATATTTCATTTCCATTGGCTCCCTTGCCAAATAAAAAGAGTGTTTGCATTTCTCACCTTCTCGATCATTTTCTCGAATACACTGGTGCAACCACAAATTATCAACCTATATTTTGCTTCATTTTTCTACGTTATCTTCTGTTCATTTGTTTCGTCCGTTCTTCGTCAATTTTTCGTCGTTTCCTGTTTCCTGTGTACTGCTATGTCGTTGACGTCCATAAATCTGTTCAAGCTGTTCTACATAATCTCAGATCATGACCGTGCATATAGTGGTACAAGGAACACAATCTGCTCGAGTCCTCAATAAAGTGTCCACGAGAAGCCTGTAATAATACTATTTCGTAGAGAGCAAGGATAAAGATACTCTTTTACCCACCATTCGCGCTCAAATATTGCCTGGAACACGCGTGATGAGCGACATGTGGAAAGCTTACGATTGCCTCAATGACAAGGGCTATAGTCACCTCACAATTAACCACAGCCTAAACTTCGTAGTCCCAGACACAGGTGCACACACACAGCGCATTGTAATACATGGTGGGGAATAAAACGAAGTATGCCCCGTAGAGGAACATCCAAAGATCTCTTCGAAAGCTACCTAAAGGAGTGGTTGTGGCGTAAGCACTATGGAGAGGTCCTTTTGGTAACATAATCAAGCATATCGCCGCAAGGACGCATAAGAGTTCCAAGTACTACTGTATGCATCGTTCGTGATCTGCTGACTGACTGTTTGATCGATTGATGGTGGATGGATTCATTCAGCTGCGAGCTCCGACTACGAAGACTTAAAGGAATTAGACCTGTATTCACTATTCGCGTAATCAAAACAACGGAAAACAACGACAAAATACAACGAGAAAGGTAAGCAAAACATTTATTCTTTATTTTGTATCATTAAATAAAATACTTGATGACCCAAACAACATTTTAAAGCTAACCCCAAGGCCTAAATCACTATTTTACACCATTTATGCTCGCGTATTTAATTTTAAAACATCGTGAAATCGCCCCAAAATTTCACTTTTCCTTTTAATTTTCCGTATTTTAGACGCTAAATTTGAAAAATTTTCTAAGTCTAAATTTATTTAATCTATTTTTCACGCGATTCCAGACAAATTTCGTTAAATTTTTCTAAGTTTAAAACTATTTTGGACTTAGAAAAAAAAAATGAAAAGTTAGTCGAACAAAGAAATGATTCAAACAAAGAGCGTAAGTCCCAAAGGGTCTCTATTGTTCCAGCTATTGTCTACAATAAACAAAAAACTGCATGCATAATAAATGTATGGGGCCGTGCGGAAATCTTGCCCATTACTTTACCTAGCTTAGTTACCACATATCCTTGCAACCTCGCCTTTGCCGTAAAAAAATTTTGGTGGTCAGGGTGTTCTCACCGTACTGATTAAATCATTTGCTGTACCAGCCAAAAATTTGTCCCCAATTTTGGGGTTCAAAGTTTTGAACGGATTGGCATGTAAAGTTTTGTACAGTTAGCATGTTTCCACGTGAATGGGAACACCTAACTACACAAAATTTTAACGGGTCGAAAATTCATCCAATACCGTGTGAACATAGCCATAGATGGAATATTTTAATATTCCCCAAAGCTAAAATTTGGCTCTTTTCCCAATGTGAGTTTGCAGACAGTTGCTCATTGAGTATTTACACGCTTCTCTTGCCTTGTCAATAAATACCAGGATCAAATAATTAGTAAATTAAACGAGACTTACCTGGAAGTTGAAGTTTGATTGGAATTCTATCAGGAATCTACAGAGCAGAGATTACACGAGATACTACGCATGCGCACGATTGGTCATCCTTCAAAGATGAGTGGCCAGCGGAGTCCCCAGGAACAATAACACAATATGACAAACCCAGGGAGGGAGGGCCGGGAGGGAGTCAATGAACAATGGGTGGGCGTGTAATCTCTGCTATGTAGATGCCTGATAGAATTCCAATCAAACTTCAACTTCCAGGTAAGTCACAGTCTCCTATTTTTCCGTGAGATCGTAGATGTCGATCGTTGACTTCGAAGGGACGCCATCTTGGTCTTTTGATCCGAGCAAAACTGGGGAGAGTTCAGAATGCCCGTGGGGTGGTGGCGGTGGGGCGGAAAAATAGGAAGACTGTAAAAGCTCTGTCTCGTGTTCAAGGGGCGCGGCCGAATTTTGACGCCCCGTTAACGCTATGATGAACTCAATTGCCCCTTCGACCAATCAGGTGTTTCCGTTGCTGTAGCAACTAACGCAGCGAGCACGAGACAGAGTGAAGCTGTTTAAGTCTCCCCAATTTTCCGCCCGCCCCCCCCACGCTATTAACCCCACCGCAACCACCCATGGGGATATTGAACTCGCATCAAAAGACCAGGACGGCGGCCCGTCGAACTCAACGATCGACATCTACGATCTTACGGAAAATTAGTCAGTCTCGTTTAATTTACTAATTCTATCAGTCATCGACCGCAGAGATCCCACGAGATTTTAAAATAACGTGGTCTCTCAGGACGGCTAAACTCAATTTATTGTACAGAATCACTAACTACAATGTATACCAGGCATTAGATAGCCTGTACAAAAGCTAACAATAACTTTTCAGAACAAGAAATGGCCCGACAATAAGGTGAACGATCAATGTGTTTCCATAGCATCAGAAAGAATTGCATGACTAAAGTTGCCAGATAAATTTTGGGGCTGGTCTGGTTTGTTGTAAAAAGTGTTGAATACACAACCACTGCTCCAACTGGCGGCTTTCATAATTGCAGGCAATGAAACATTACAGACACGAGCCTTGCTTGTAGATGCTTGCTCGGGTGCTGTGCGGTTTAAATACAGTGGTATCTACACCAGCGTTTTGCATCACAGTCCTTATCCATCTCGAAATAGTGTCCTTGGACATCCGATGACGTGGCTTAGCATAGCTAATAAACAGTGTTTGCTCCTCTCCCCGTAATGAGGAGGTACGATCAATATATTCATCAAGACCTGTTGCAACACATGACTACTATCAGCAACGAATCTAGGTATACGTAAAACGGGCTGGTCTCCGACAGGGGCAGATTGTTTAACTATCTGACCAATTAAAAAATTGTACGACGTATCAGGTTGTCTGCGCACTTGCCCCAAATTCATGAGATGAAGTGTTTGACAACGCTTATTTTTCGTGATTGGGGAAAATTAAATTTTAATATCTGTGATCCGTGATTCGTTGTTTTTCCGTCCGTGAACCGTGCTGGAGACCCCCCCCCCCTGTATGACCCTCTATTATCAAATATTTCCGTGTGTTTTCGGCGTTTATCGTTAGATTCAGAGCCATGCTAATTCCATTTATGCCAGGTTACGTTGTGTGCCATGCAAAACATATCAATCAAGCTGTAAAGGTTGATCTAATTCACAGGCAAAACACTTTTATTTTGCCTTGTGTAGTGTACACGGAAGTACGAAGCAGAAAGTGTTAATTAAATCTACCAATAATAGAAATGCTTGTGAGCCAAAGAAAAGCACCAATCAGTTTTGAAGAAGTCTGTATTTTTGTAGTGATGTATTTTTAGTTTTAAATTACTATTTATTCGGTAGGGTTTGAATTTTATACAAGTTTTAAAACAGATCTTTTTTTCTTAACTTTTTTCTTACTTTAGGAAAGCTGCTACATACATTTTCTTTTCGTTTCGATCTTTTCTTATGATGCCATATATTTTGATCACATGCATTTATCGCCACTTAATAACAGCATAAAGGCAAATTTTTAATTTTATTACAAAGAAAATTATTCTCAAATTGTAAAATGATCCCAAGAAAAGGAGAAAGTTTTAATTTAGTTAAAAAATTCAACAAACTTTCATTTCATTGCAAACATGACCATCACCTGTTCACTGAAACACGACTCGACAATTCATCTTTCCGCCTTTCTTCCAAAGTAAAATAAAAGGTAAACGAAGCTCATACCTAAACCACAATTGGCTTTGATATAGAAAACAATGATTTATTCGAATAAATTTAAATTACTGACCATTACTTCGCAAAATATATTAGAAGGGCACGGAAATTTTTCTTCAATCATTTTTAGCAAAGCGGCACTGAAATTATGTCCAGGTAATGAATTCGCTCATGCACAAAGTGTGCTAAGAATGACAATATGAAGACATCAACTAAAAATCTTAAGAAAAGGGGAAGTGTAACTAATTTTAAGCTATTTTTCGAAGCCACTAGGGCGTAACTTGAAAAAGAAACACTTTTTGAAGTTGAGATCTGAAGCTCTGGATGATTTCAAAATTATTTCACTCTTCTTTTTGCATCAGTGTTCTGGCATAGTAATTTTAAGGCTCTTGTGGTTTTGGACTGATATTCGTGACGGTGCCCCTTTCATTGGCAAGAGTTGAAATTGGAAAAACGTCTCCTCTGTTTAAATACAATTAATCCCCAATTGCTCAAAAAAAGGAAAAACGATTTCCGCCCAACCGGATGATCATGGTAATACCTAGCGTCAATATGAAATTTCGAATCTAACGGACTTTCATATATGTTCAGAAAGTTGTCGATCACGTCCGTCAACGTTTATTGGTTTTAGGTCGATTTTTGACGATTTCTCAAGAACGAAGCCGGTGAAGGAAACACACTGGGAAAGTGTTGTGACAGAGGTACAGTCGCGTCTTTGGCGCAAAACTGTGAGCGATGCAATTAGGGTAAAATGGCCGGCAATGATTAAACGAGTCGAGCAAATCCGAAGGAAACGATTTGGCTCGAGTTATCGGGAGGATTCGTTGAAGTTTGGTTATTGGCTATGAATGGCGTAATCGCGTTCTGTGGCGTTTTGGTTTGGAATAATGCTTTTACGTAGGTCGAATTATCGGTTTTATCGTTGCAAAATACTTCAGAACGAGTTTCCTGAAGATCACCAAATCTTTCTATGTTATCAATGTCTGGCAAACTAAAACACAAACGAAATATTTAAAAACGTAACATTTTTTTAAAATGATCGGTATAATTAAGAGCTGAATTGAAAGCAGAATTACGAGACTAACGGAAGGGCTCTCCTTATCAGGTGGTAACCGGTAAAATTTACCGCCTACAGCACAACTGTTTACCGTCTGAAAACGTGAAGATATCTTGAAAACGCAGCAGAAAACTGAACAGGTAATTTAATGAGTAAAGTCAAACAATCCACCAATGAAGTCGCCATTCAAAATCAAAGAAAAGATGGAAATTGAACAGTGAATTGACAGAAAAATTCAACATTCATTTACCACTTTGTGCCAGCACTTCGTATTCTTTATTTTCTTTCACCTTCCAAATCTCTCAGTGCTGTTACCTTTCGAAGAAAGAGCAGGCGTTTGTGGCCAAGTTTCTACGATGAAGCGGCAGCAATCGCTGCTGTCCTTTCATTTTATCACGTCCGCCATTAAAAATGGAAAAAAAAAAGTCAAATAGGAAAAGAAGTAAACATAATTGTAGAAGCAATAAAATAACTCATTTTCCATCTTTCGAAAACAGGCCGATCAAGTAGCAGTAGTTTGTTTTAATATTGAACGTACATGTCAGTAGCTCACATGAAGGAGGTAAAGGCAGCATCCGTTGTCAAAATCCAGACGACACATTAAACGAAGTTATGAGAATATAGCCCTTGAGCCACACCATTGTGAATGTCGAGTTTTTACAGCGAGAAGAAAATTGTGACAATGATTCACTAGAATTTCTTTACCGGTCAGAAAAGTTCTTTAACCTGCTGTGCAGAAAAATAGGAAGAGCACTGAATTAGTGGTATAATCTACTCTAACACCGTCGACATTTTCCTGCGAAATCAAAGGCTATTTGCTTAAAACCATGCTACTTTTTGGCAGTTTCTCTCAACTTGATCGGCTCTGAGCTTTTATAATTATATTATTTTCAGTATTTTCATACTAAAAAGCGATTAAATTGAAATAAGTAACCATGGATTACGGTGAATACACTTGTTTAATTCTACGCACATTCTTTACAGGAAAATTTTCAGCAATAAGTCTGTGGAAGGAACGGAGCTACGACAAATTAAAGATGGTTTCACCCAGGTAGGTGAAAATAATTTCATTGCTATACTTCTATTCCACAAATGAAGTTTCAGTTATGTTTTTTTCTTTTCTCATTAATATAAATGAAAATTGGATGCAATTCAGTAATTCAGTTCAAGTGACGCAAAGTTCAAGTATTGGGTACTTTTGAAACTGATCATGTCATTCGCACGTTAAGTACAACGCTGGCTTTTTCAAACAGTGCTGTCAACGTGCTAATTTACTTTGTGCAAATCAAAGATTTTCGCAGCTTTTTAAAGGACAATGTTTTAAAGGACAAGTTTAATGAAAACCCAGCGGACGGGGTTGGGGTGAATGCAATAGAATTGCAACTACAAGGAAATTCTTAAATAATGCATGAAGGCCAAAGAGAGAGATAATCCATGAAATCTTTGATGCCCAGCCCGGCAGAAGTAATGTTTGGAACGAAGAGTGTAACAGAGCGTTCACACTAATGGTCACCAAATTTCTTGCTCCTATTAACAACGACATCAATGGTTCTTGGCAAAGTTTCCTTTTTAAGTATTGTTTTTGCTTTCCTATTCTTGGTTTTCATAAGACGTCATTAAATTCTGCAATCAAAAATTCGCTAGACCTGATAAATTTTCAATATAATTTGGTTTTATCAACTGGGTTGATCATTCGCTCCGACGAAGGGCTAACGCTCGAAACGTCAGCTCTTGAATCTCTTTACGGTGGCCAATTCACATTACCAACCCAGTTGATAAAACCAAATTATATTGTTATACTTCCCACCGACGCAGCACCACAGTTTGTAAATTTGCGTGGAACGTTTCGGCAAATAATTCACAAACGTGGCACCGCACAGGCGAGACTTAGGGGAAATTTTTATCTGTCTGTTATCTACACTTTATGAAATTCTAAGCTTCTGAGGTTAAAATGCTTTGAATGTAGTTTTTGATAGCGCGACTTAAAGTGTCAGTTCTTTCACTTTTTCTGCCTTTACGTCCATGGCGAGGAGGAGGGGGGAGGGGGGGGGCGGTGCACAGTGATGTGTCCTTGGCCGGTATCAAGTTAAAATGGGAACCGAACGCATTACTGGGAGTGGTACCGTTGATAGCAACTATCCGGCCGCTAAGCTAATCAAAATTCTGGAAATACACAAGCGCCAATGGGGAATTTCCAAGTTCCCTTTACCTCTGTTTCAACACGAGTCTGAGTGCGAAACTATTAATATGAAAATTAGTTTGTTCTGCAGGAACGCGAGGGTAAAACGTATTTTCATATGAGTGGTTTCACACTTACACTCGTTTTGACTCTGAGGGAATGAGAACTCGGAAATGTCGTATTGTGGCAGTGGATATTTGTAAATAGTTGTTGATCAATCGAAATTTCAAGGTTGAAACACTTGAATGAAGTAACTGATATTACCAGATGTTATAAAAAAGCGGTCGTGCTGAAAATGCATGCAGTAATATTATGTCAAGGTTAATGTTTACAATTTTGCCTCATTAGCATTCGATTTTGGCAGAGAGAGCATCATGATACATGCGAACTGACTCCTTGAATTTGAAGAACTTGTAAAACTTTGTTATTGACTGGATGTTATTGTAATTTATGTCTTGCAACTGTGTCTTCCTCGTCTCCAAGCCAATACCTTTGCTACTATTTAATTTTCTCAAATGTTTAAAATCGTTCTTGTTGCTGTTATTGATATATAAGCCTCTTGCGTGTAATATTGAAAGGAGATATTGGCGTTCAAAAGCTACAATAGTGGCTTGCAAAGTGGCAATGAGCCATCAATTACCATCAATTACCTACCTTTCGAGTCAAAGAAACCTACTAAGAATTCTATGAACAGTATTTGGAATTGTTGCTTGTGTATCAGTTCATAGTTGTCATTTATGTTGCTCGCTTGGAGAAAAGCGATGCCAACGAGACAAATAATGTAAACAAAGATTCGCTTGAAGCTTTATAATTAGTTGTTAAATAAGTGAAACGACTTCCAGTATGTAAAGAAAATGTCATTTGTTGAGAAATGAAAACTGGGTTTCCTTGAAAAAAATCAAGCAAACTACCAAGCAACCGTCAACTGTCCATGTAAATACTGCTTTTATACATAATTAATAAGTCATTATATAACTGGATGGTACTTAAAAGTGCACTTAACCCCAAAATATTTTTTCGCTAGAATAAACCTTTGCATCAATTTGAAACGCATTGCACCTTTTACCAAATTCTGACTATAGTTACGATAAACTGTGCATCATTTGCTCCACGACCGAGTCAGAAGGGGCGTGGGTCTATTCCTGATTTGACGTCGCATCAAGTCTTTGTAAACATGCATGCGGTGGTGGAACAAATGATGCACAGTTTTTCATGACGTTTGAATGCTATAAATAGCCAAAATTTGGTAAAAAGGAGAAACGAAAGGTGCAATGCGTTTCAAACTGTTGCAAAGTTATATTTTAGCAAAAAAAAAAAACTGTCTCAGTCAACTGTCTCACACTACATTGTCTCAGTTTTCTTGTCCGCGAAGATCCGCACTCGACCCACTGGGTAATGGACGCAAACAAGACTCTGATCAAAATGAATACGAACAAGACTTTTAATCACAATATATTAAATATTCAAATGTTACACGTACCAGATCAATGGCTTTATTTACAATCTTTAGCATAACACTTCACACTTTCACATTTCATTATTTTTAAATTAAATATTACAATAAAGGGCATACCCGCAACTAGCAATAGCTAATCTAGGCGGGCCACGCCTCAATAGCCGAATTACAAAAATATACTTGAACAGAAATTAACTAATAAAGTAAAAGGGAAAAGACAGTATTGAATAACAAGAAAAACCGTTTCATTGACCTAATTTAAAAAATTAAAGGCACAGCTAATGTTTATTGCTGGAAGAGGACAGAAGAAGCAGTAGTAGCACCAGAACAATTGTATAATCTCTAATTCTATCTATCTATCTATCTATGTTCACCTGATGATTATTTTAACCTTGATATCAATTTCATATTTTTCGATACGACGTCTTTATGACATCCTTGTACATTGTATCACGTCCGATTATTATTTTTTATTTTTTGGCCTTTGTTGCTTAGAATTTCCTGTTCTGTAAGTGGGGTGATACATGTAGAATTTGAAAACAAGAAACCCCCTTTTAACGTTATGTGAAACTGTGTTCCTTCAAGTATCCATAAGTATCTTAATTTTGAAATAATGTATTTTAAATTTGATTCACGATTGAAACATTATTCCACCAAAATATGCCATATCATTATATCACCTAGAATAAGAAATGCATTATTCCATACAATTGTTTCTTTCAAATATTTTATATTTAATCATATAATATAATCCATTATATCATATAATTAGTTTTCTTTCATATAATTCATTATATTATTAATGTAATATAATAAATTATATTACAATTTGTTATATCATGTAATTTATTATGTCATAATTCGTTATGTCAAATAATTCACTATATCAATAATTCGTTTTATCCAAAAATTCATTATATCATAGAATAAATTGTATGATAAATGAATTATGTAATAACGAATTACGGTACAGGAATTACGATATAACGAGTTTTATGTTATAATGAATTTATGATATAGTTGAGTGAAACAAAATTATATGCAATAAAGTAATTTCCTTCATTCCAAAGATATCTGTTGACATAGCATAGTATATTGAAAGAGTTGTTTAAATCACGAATCTGCTTTAAAATACATCGTTTCAATAAATTTAGCAAGTTCTCAAGCATTGTTTAAATGTTTGTTTTAAACATCGTTTCACATAATTTTGGTATAAAATTAAGTTCCAAGAATTTATTACTTATTTAAAAGAGTATATCACATACAAAGTTTTGCGAGTTGATGTTGCTAACTCGTGTAAAAAATGTAACGGGAATTAAATTTCCCCTATTTGACCCAAAAAGAATGCGACAGAACGAGTCGTGGAGTTTTTTTTCCCTGTGTTTAGCTAATCCATTAATATTCGTGAGATTGCTTTCTCTAAAACTCAAATCATATGGAGGAAGCAAATGGTCTTGGCTCGTATTTGATTCTGAGTTCTCAGTGAAACCTACAAACAACTTGATCGACAAATCGTTTCTCCTCACTATGAACAAGAATTGTCAAACAACAAGTAAACATATTCACATTCTCTCAAACCGACGATGTTCATGTTCTCTTGATTAACTGGTACCAAAATTTCACAACGTACCTTGACCATTTGCTATTTCTCGAACTGCAACAAATATTTATAAACTGAGCCAATCAAGATTTCTTTCGACCGCCGCATTGATGTCTCCAAAGTAAATATGTTTTTTTCTTTTAAAGCCGGTCACATTTTATTTAACAAGGACGAATGAGGCATTTGAAAACGTGAATATGGCCACCATGACATCGTGGAAAATAACTAAAACGATCCTTACACATGCGTTCTTTATTGACCGAAACTATCTGTTCGTAGTCTACCTGTAAAAAAGTATAAGCTCTCTTCCCAATGGGAGAATTGGCCTTCTGAAGTGTTCTGTTGTCGAAGGGTAGGTTGCAATGGACCAAGACCGATCTGTTGGCTGTCTGTTCTGTCATGTCTGGATTTCATTCGTCTGGTGGAGACCGTTGGTGTAGGGTGCTTAGATCCATGGCAAATCTGCTGTTCGGTGCATACCAAAAGTACCACCGACGGGAGAAAAGATTGGATTGATTGTTATGCTGTCCACCGCACCTCCAGAAGTGAACACACCGTGACTCACAGCCGATGAATCTTCCATCAAACATTCAGACTTGGTACACCTCTCCGCCCTTGCTGAAACAAAAGTTTGAAGGGAACCATTACCGTGGTTTGAGTTATCTTTATTACTCTAGATTTTAAGATTTTATTTCTTCGTTTTCTCCGTAATCTCAGTTTCGATTGAGAAGATATATCAAACACTCGAGGCAGTGTTTCATCACATTTCTAAACACCTCGAAGCTCGTAATAAATAGTCCACAGCGCGTCGTATTTTCAACTTTGTTCTCGGTGTTTGGAAATGTGACGAAACAATGTTTCTCGAGTTTGAGAAACTGCTACTTACCCTTACAACCGTATGGCTTGTTTCCGAGAATGACTGTGGTGACTGAGCAGACGATTCCCCGAGAGCGTAGTCTAAAGTGCTCAAGATGTTGAAGTAATACAAAGAAACTATCGGCCTGTCTGCAGTTGGAGAAATGAACGTCACGACCTGTATTCCGGTGGAATGCGGGATGCCGAAGCAGCAGCACGAAGAATCCGCTGGGTTGGTGGCATGACGGGGAGGATTATACACAGATCCCGTAGCCTGCAGAATGACATTTTGAAGCAACTCGAAGAATCGTCAGGTCTTTCCGGTGAGAGGGAAGATGACCCTCAGTTCGTCTAAACAGTACGGCGCACAGGAATTTTCACTGGGTAGCGTCCGAGTCTCCAAAGGGTCTCTGTGTATTGCGGTACAGTGGACAAGTTGTATTTCGTTTTAATAAGGGAAGGAAGCTTCCCAGTTTGCTGGGACTCGACCATCTGGTGGCAGCCTGGGTTTGTGGTAAACTTTACGATAGCATTAGTAGACAAAAATAGATAGAACAGAAATACGTTACAAGACTGTGACTACAATGTCTCACATACTCAGAATGGACCATTTTACAGTTTTGCGAAATATAACCAGGCCTCTGTATCTAAACAAGGTCACCGTCAACCTCACTCCCAATCAAAGGCTTGGTCACTAAGCACAGAACTGTAAAATGGCCAACTATCGAGCTGGAATGAAAACTATAAAAAGCAGTGTAAAGAAACTGCTTAATTGCGAACCCGTCTCTTCAAACACTCCCTCTCGAAGAGATCTGACTTTTGATGTGAAATCGTTAATATAATTAATTGGAATCAATTCTGTTGAATTTTCGTGGATGAAAGATTAGTGTTGTCTTTTCAGTTCCATTTACGAATATTCCTCAGTTTATGATGGTTCCTCTGAAAATTTGGTTGTTGCATGCGTCTTTCCAAAATGGGGGTTTAACATCATTTATTCATATCACATCTATTCTTTACTAACCATAAAAAGGGACAATGTCCGTTAATCCTGATCGGAGTTTTGAATGCTTATTCAGTTCTTTTAATCCGATTGTTGCGAAGCTTATTTGGCAGTATATCAAGAGGCTACCTTTAATTTTATTGCTAGAAATTCACGCATATACGCTCCCATACCTTGGAAGACGTTAGGGTTAGGATTTAGTGTTAAGGGTTAAAGTTACGATTAGTGTTAGGGTTACGGTTGGGGAGCATATGCACGTTAATTTCAGCCGACTTGGCGAACCTTGCAAAAATCACGTCTTGACTCAAGATAGTTGATTACCATAAAAGAATAACTCATGACTCAAAATCGCTTGTCTCGAGGTTGTAGTTGCGACAGGTTGTTTACCATTTGCCAAAAAAATACAGAAATTCCGGATGAAATGAAAGGTAGTCTGAAATTCCCGAACGGAAAATGTGCTTAGCATTTGCCATTCGTCACAAGTTCCAGGCCCTACGCCAATATGTCAAACTCGCCCTTGGCTTTCTCGGTAAGTTGGGTCTGTTTTGTAAATGGAACACGACATTTTTAAACGGAAATTTCCATTGTAGACTTCTGCTTTCCATTTGCACAAACCGTCGACCAACCGGTTTCCCCTTATAAATGGAAAAACCCCACACTGCCCGCGAGGAAAGGGTGTACTCTGATCTTGATGCGATGTCATTATTCTACTGTGTGTAGAATTTGCTAGCACTTTAAGAGGCTCAATGAATCCCCCTGTTTTGTTCACTCTCGCCACCTGTTTTTTAAGAGATTCAACTTGTGCAATTCCGTACCTGGAGAAACTTCCCTATTATATACTCACAATTAAGCATCACTAGACAACGATCCGTCCATTTTAGCAGTCTATGGCCTCGTCTATCCGTCCTGGCTACCTCAAGGAAGCTTCTGAAAAACCTGTACAGACTTAACTTCAAGCGAAGTTAATAAACATGACAAAAACTCGCCCACCTTAGCTTACCACGAGGCTTAGAGATCATCTGACTTCATGTAAGTTTACGCTGACAAGCAATTATAAGTAAAGACTAGAATACCAAACGATGTGAAACGAAACAATAAAGCCAGATTGTAAAATATAAAATACTTACCAAGTATGCCTTACCTGAGAGAGGCTCTTCATTAAAAAGAGAGAAGGTGTGGGTAGAGCTTAGTATCGCACTCACCTACAGAATGACCCGCCTGCTCTGTTTATACTTCAAACAAAAACAGGCTAACAATTGTATTAGTTCATTTAGTGTAAACATATGCGAGAACGAAATCCAGCAAGTAACCTACCTCGGTTATAAATGGTGCGACTTCGTTCATATCCCATCTGGAGAACGTTTCGTAAACACCAACGAACGACTTTATTAGAATTCTTTTGTCCCCGAAAATGGACATACCGTTGTGCAACACTGCGTTCAACACGACACGTAAGTCGATTGAAAAACTTGTCCGAGTCATCCCCGAAAATGGACGACCTGAACAAAGGAACCGGATATCATTGAAGCAAACTGCCACATCACAGAATTGGCCGCTGGGTATAAAAAGAAAAAAACGGAGACCAGTAACCATGACTGTTAATTTTGAGGTCCTGAACTCAAGTTAGAAGAAAGTGACAGACAAACGGTTTTTTATTCTTTATTCTGAATACATTTCTAACTACACTTGCACAATATTGATATTCAGCTTCATAAATGAAGCTCTTAAAACCTCACGTTTCTTCCTTTCGTTGACCTTGCTTTGTTGTCTATACCAAGACGCAACGAAAATCGTAGACTTGCCTGTAGGATGTTAGAATTCATTTTATTGCCAAGGAAAATATTTGCACCAGCTCGTTCTGCGCCGACCAAAACTGGCGCACTTGCAGGCAGAATCGTAAAACGAGAAGCCATTCGTTGAAGAAATACCCAAGCTTCTGGACGACCATACGTTGCTACCGGAGGCCCTTGTGGAAATATCAGTCTGATCTTAGGAGGCGAAAAGCTATTACCAGGTGCGAACATCGACGTTCCGACTTTGGTATCCGAGACACGTAAAAATAATCCTTGTTGAAATGTGAACTAGAAGATGATGTTCGGTAAACCTTAGCACGTGTCCGAAAACGGCCGCTCGGAATAAATTCATTTAAGCAACCATTATCGTTCAATGTTTGCAGTCCTCACCATCACCGCAAAATCACGAAGAGTGATTCTTTACTCAAAAGAAGAGGAACCAACCAGAGAGAGATTAAATAAAAATTATGTTGTGATGTAATGCCACGTGGAAATAAAAAGCACTAGTACAATACAATTTTAATTAATAAGGAATGAATAAGGCAACACAAAATACCACCATACAAGGTTTTTGTTTAACGTTTTTTTATTTCAATTTAAGGGTACATTACAACAACAATAAGCATGCAGTTGTTTGGTGCTTACAGTAAAATAATTTATTAAACCATTGTATGTAAATGAAATGCGTTGCGTCCCCGAAAATAGACGAATTAACAAATGTGACTTTTTTTCGGAGGCATTAATGTAAAAGGTTTTACTGCGGTTTTCAAAAACATGCGAACTCTGCTCATGTCGACGGTTACGTTTTTCGCTGCCGTCAATCATCAAGCGGACCTCTCAGAAAACAGAGGTACACTTCAACAGGGTCAAGAGGTCACGTCTGTCAGTTGTGATTGGTAGACTTGGATCCATTTTGTTTGTTTCTGATTTTCAAGGTTCATTAACTTTTACCGTAATTATGATTGACGGCAGCGAAAAACGCAAGCGTTGGTTGGGTTTTGAACTTCAGAGTTCGCATGTTATTGAAAACCGCAGTAAGCCAATCCCTTCCTATCCAAATTGTACAGTAATAAACAGCGATTTTGTTCAGTATTAGTTAAAAACAAAGCAACACAAAAAGACGACAGAACAAGGTCTTTGTATATTTTTATTTCAATTTAAGAGTACAACAATAACAAGCAGATGTTTTGTGCTTACAGTAAATTCATCAAACCAATGGATGTAGTTGGAATCGTTTCGTCTCCGAAAATTGACGATTTACACAATCTGCATATTTTTAAAATAGTTGTTAGCCTACAACGTGTTGAGTTTTGAATATTGGGAAACGTCTTATTGATACCAAGTTACAATAATGAACATGTCCTTGAAAGTGGGCAATTGAAAGCTTTCCACATGATGACCCATCCAAATAACATAGTTCAACGGCAATTTTGGATAAACCAGTCAGTTTATAATGCAGCTGTGAGCATGCGCAACCTTTAAATGCTTCAGTTATCAATACAGACAAAAGAAACTCACACAGTAATGAAGCAGCACACAGTGGTAAAACAACGTCATTTTTATTCTCAAATTCTTGTTTTATGTTGATTGTTTTACTCCCAAATCGACCCAAGAGGGAGCATCGACCAATAACAAGATCGTAACTAGCAGCTCTCCAAAAAGAAACCCAGTTAATTTAAGATGTCTCATAAGGCGCGTCATGCAAGTTAGCCACTGCTATGATTACATTTTCGAAAGACTATTACAATACTTCAGGTTTCATTAGCTTAAACTATTCCACAGGACCTAAATTAATCCATGAGGGGGTGCGCTCCTAATTGCAAACAAAAAACGGTCCAGAGAAACCAAGAATGTTCCTGTGTCTGTAAAACGCGACACGAATCGTGGAACACGCAGGGTTGCTCAGACACTTATTTGGGGTTTCAATGGCCTGCTATCGAGGAAAATACGATACCAGGCACTTTACGTAAATTCTCGGTTAATGCCGAAAGCCGAACATCGTAAAAAGCGTACCGAAAGAACCAGACCGTAAATGTTCTCCGAACCGGAACCGAAGCGAGGCTATGCTGGATAACGTTGAAATGCAACCCGCGCTGCAGTCCACAGTGTCTATTTCGCCTTTGTTTGCAAGTTCTGGAATAAATTACAATTGAAAAATTTATCGTAAAGGAAACAAATACTGTGACCAGAAGCGCGAATTCTATTCCACCGTCTTACAACATTCATCCGCGCGTGCTTTCAAAGAAAACAACACCACAAGAGCAACCTTCATGTTAACTTCTTTTAAAATAATATTACTCTAAGAACATGCCTGACAATGAGCAATTATTCACCGACCTCAGAATGAATAATTGTTGTAGCATGCACCACTTCAGCGAATATGGGTCTAATGAGAATTGGGTGTATTTACGAATCGAGTTAAACAACCGAACACCTTACAGTGTGTTTATTTTGTTTTCTTCTGCCCGCGCTGAGAATGTAAGAGTCCGAAACCAAACCGATATCCACCAGAGTGGCCCATACTCATTTTTGAGTAAACTAGCTATGCTTTCTTGTCTATCAATTAGGATCCACTGAGAAAGGATGATGTTTTATCCATGTGTTCTCAATGTTTTCTCGTTGTTTCGCTTCTCCTGTTTTTCTCGGTTTGTGGAACTCGCGTCTACTTATGCAAAATACACTATTTCTATTTTACCATTGGGCGTGGACTTCTTTCCTCTGGTATTCCAGGTTCGTCTTTCGCCACGCCTTATCATAACAACTTAAGAGGTCTTAACAACCGTTTAACAAGTTGGCTTGGGTCGATCCGGTCTCCAGGTGGTTCATCCGTTGCTCCGTCGGAAGTGAAGTCTACCAACGCCTACAATTTGTAGACGGTCTAAGCTTCCTGCGCCTGCGAGGTGCAATGCAAGCGGATTTCTTGATCAGACTCTTCCCACGAGGCAACGCTAACAAAGGGGCATGTGCCTGACCGCTTGCTAACACCGCCTGTTCGTGAGAAAGGCCTTCCAAGGAACTATAAGTAACGCATGGGCTATGTTATCCACCTTTTCACTGTCTCTACAAAGGAGGATCTTGTAGGATGCATCTTGTTTTAAAATTGTCCTGCAGATCGGTTTTGGAAGCTGCCTAAGCTACACTCATTGTAAGCCGTCTAACTGAGGTGTGTGCTATGTCCCATATTCCCAGCTAACTAATTAGCCTTGACACTGAATTGCTTTTAACTCCCTGTAACTAGAAAGCTGACAGCTTAACGTGACAGGAGAAAACAAACCAGTCTTCGTACCTGTGTTAAGTGGTCATTCTCTAGTTTACTAATTTTTATTATTTAAATTATTAAATCGACTAATATTTATTTATCTGGATGAGCCTTGAACCCTGACCCTGTTAATAACAGCGACGATGCTGTCATTAAAGGGAGTCTGTCCTGTTAATAACAGCGAAAGTACTGTAATTAACTGGAACTGAGTGAAAGGAAAAATATTATTTTCCAAAAACACTAAGCGGGAGATTGCGCAGAAGCCGGAGTAAAATCGAACTGTTGCCGAAATGTAGCCGAAATGTGACCAAGAAAAGCCGAATGTTGTACTGAAGTGTTGTCGAAAGATAGTTTAAAATTGTGCCAAAGTAAAGTCGAATCCTAAACCTTGTGACGAGCAATTGACCGAATGAAATATTCGAAGGCCGAATTGTACGTGAAACCCAGGAAATGAAAAGGGAGGCCCATACCCTACCCGCCCAGAGCTAGCTAAATTGTCTAAGTTAAGTTAAGCCGAATCAGTCGTTTTATAGCCGAATATCAGCCGAACGGTAAACGAGCGAGTCCAAGGTACATCCAGAGCTCTAACTATAAACCCACCCTTCCCTACCCACAAAGAACTTCACTAACCACTACCAGGAAGAACTTGTTGCCATGCGTTGCCAAGACGACGCTGTGAAGATGGGACGATATGCTGAGAATGAAGGCTTCTACTGGAATGGACTGCTAGCTGAAGACAGTGGACTGGTTGCTAATGAGGTCGACAGGAGCAAAACTGTAGGACAAAAGCGGAAAAGAACCACGAGTCAATTTTTACTCCTTAATGAAATTTTGTAGAAGAAATGTATATATAACCTTATGGCTTATTACACCTTCCGTTTCTCGCCTGCTATCGCTAGCACACGAGGGAAATTATGAAGGACGCGTATAATTGAATCAATGTAGCGTTTGCATATGGAAATGCTGCCCTCTGAAATCAAACCATTTCGTGCCCATGCACATCTAAATATGTCTCTACGCATTGCTAGCTCCCTCACCTAAATTAATTTATAGGGTGAGGCATTTTCCTGCGCTTTTGACTTCCGACAGGTCATTCCAATTAATTATTAAACTCTGTTGCATCAATTCCCCCTTCAGTTATCAGTTAACTCTTTTAACAATTATTTATTAAAAGTTGCCCAAATACCAAACAAAAGTCGGGAAAAGTCAACTGCATGTATTAAAACTACAGGCATGAAATTAAACAAAAGTAGCGAGCAGATAAACAAATTAACACACCTTGCATCAGACCATCGACGCGAGCGCACGCACGTTCACCGCCATATCATGTTAAGTTGGTCTTGTCTTTGAAAAAAACCTAGGGTCGCTAGCCCCCGAGTTGAAATAGTCAAAAAAACTGACTTAACTAATTGCTAGCCAAGGGTACAAGGAAAAGCATACGAGGCAGTGGAATTGTTTGGTTCGAAGTTGAATTCAGTTCTCTAAAAAAATCGGTCCAAATCGAAACTAAATAATTTACCAGTTAACTTACCATTTATTCCAGCCAATATTATTTCTGGTGGTTCTATAGCTAGGCCATAGCTTTCCTCTTTGTGTATCACTGAGGGTCAGAGAAGACGCGAAGGCTTAGACGTTTTAGCGGTCATTACGTTCGCCATGTTCCCACTCATGTGAAAGACTGAATATTTGATTCGAATTGGGCGCCAACTATTTCACGGCACGCCCTCAGCTAAATGATGGTACCTGATTGGTTCGGGTCATCAAACGCCGCACGTGATTTTGCTTCAGTCTACTGTTTGTCGATTAAAAATGCAACATGATGTTTTTCCAACCACCCAATATGGAGTACAGTAGGTCCAAGTTTTCTTTTTTGGCTCCACTCGATTACAACGCAAAGTCAATACTTCCCACTCGGTTCAACCAATGATTAAGCGAATGTTAGGCCCTGTTTATACGTCGCGCAATCGTCGAATTTAATTCGGACGAATTTAATTCACGGACCTGCTGGTAATTAAATTCGACGATTGCGCGACGTATAAATCAAATTACATTCGTCGGATGAATTAAATTCGTCCAAGACGTTGTATCCGTCTGGCTAGGACGGATACAATTGCGATAGCGCGTCTTCAATTTAGACGTCACACAACAGACACATCGAATTAAATGCATACATTATTAAAATGTGTAGATAATGTAATTCTTTGAGCCCATGGTACATTTCGTTCATGTCGCATGCGCAAACAGTTCCTTCGTTCTCACTTTTTCCCGCTCCTTTCCGGCTTTTCTTCGTAATCTGCGTATTTCATGCGTTGTTTTAAATTCACCGCTGGTTACCAGATAAATTCTGAAGGCTCGGGTATGGAAGCCCGGGTAAAAAATTAAATTCGTGTTATTAATAGACCTTTTTAGCTTCGTTTGTTTGTTGCCCCATTTCAGATCACGTGATGATACCCGCGAGACTTGTTGCTTTCAAATTCAAACAAATCCACGCGGACATGTATGAATAATTTCCAAATGGACAAAGGAGTAATTCTCGGGAGAGCATCACATGATCTGAAATGGGCAATTTACATACGTAGCTAAAAAGGTCTATTCGACGTATAAATCACCCGTCGACTAATCGTCGAATTTAATTTGAATTGAATTCGTCTGAATTAAATTCGACGTATAAACTAGGCCTTAGGAAACATGACTTAACATTTTGTTACTTTACGTGAAATATTGTTTCAGAAGTGGTGTATTTCCTTTGTTTAGACAATTACGATATGGCGGGCCATCGTGTTCCAAAGTACTAGATATCCTTATATCACTGTTTGATTGTTTTCGATTTTGTCATTTTCATTTTCGCCCGGCCCGTTCTACGACTGGAGATGACGATTGCGCCTATGAAGTTTCTAGATCAGGCACATTTGGTATTAACTTCAATAACAGCATTTGCAATGGGAGTATTTTTCACAAATTACAAAGAACAAGCCAAAAAATTGGACTGGAAATCTACATATTAGTTCAATTGTATAAATCGTCAAAGTATAAGCATTTTATTGGGACAGACGCTTTTATTCCAAAACATAAAAATACTAACGAGTTTGAAATTAAAATCAGATACCTAATTTTAGTTGTCTTTTCCGATGAGGTTTCTCGGCCAATCCATTGTTGTTTAGATGGTTTTCACCGAGTCACTGATTTGTCATGTATATTAACAAGCACAGAATATATAGAGAAAAAATGCGAGGAAAGACAAAACGACTGAAGTAAGATAAGCAGGTAATTAAAAGGAATTGCAATAAAATAAAACAGGCATTCGTATATGTAATTTGAGGCTGTAAATTTCGAACCTCTTACTAACCAAGCGCGAGGGCCGTACTGGGGAATATTGTTCCGAGGTCATAGCAGTACGGACAGAGCGTAGCGAGGTCCGTAAAAAACCGACGAGGGCCAATATAATATTCAACAGTACGGCCCGAACAAGATAGGTTAGTAAGTAGTTTATTATATGGCAATCGGGTCATCCATGCTTGTTAAAAACTGACACACTTTCGGTGACATGAATTCGGAGGTTTTCCGCCGTAATGGGATTTGATGCCGCGAACAACTCTGAAATACCACAATTTTTAAACAATTTCGTTTTTAAAATAGAGTATTTATATATATACGTTTTCTTTCCGCAATTATAGTTGCAAATTTTAAACTATCCAACTTTAGAAAAAAATACGCGGCTAAGGACCATTTTTATGGAAACGGTCAGTATGGCAAAATCCCGACCACGAAAGAACCAATTAGAACACTTGGATTTTCCTTGCCATATAATAAAAAAAGTTATAAGTTCGCGTATAGTGTACTTCGGCTACTGAAATCACACAGAACAGTGACAGAAATCGCATCTTTAGTAATAAACTATTTTTTTCCTTGCCTCGTGCCAATTGCTATATTTTTATGTTAGATCACGGTGAACAACTATGGCATCCCTGATACTTCTTGACGACAGTTTTACAATTTCTTTTCTTTTAGCTTGTCAGTCATATCCTTTACGCGTAACACCGAAAATTCCCACGCAAGTGAACACGTCATCTCGCTTTTTGCTATCCACAAATGCCTCAAAAATAGGCCCTACATATTAGCAACAATTTCCAAACAACTGTTATTGATCATTAAATGTAATTAGTACAATTAGGGCTTTGTAATTTCACTTTACACTAAGTGTCAGATATCTTAAAATAAGTTCGAAGGACGTCAGCCTGTAATATCCGTTAACTGGCAAAATGGAAATGTTATTTTGAAACTTTTCAAAAAACAGTAATATAAGAAATGATTGAAAACTGCACGCTATAAAGAGAAGATATGGACCCAATCTCAATATTTTCTCGTTAATATACACAAGATTCGTGTGTGTTGAAGGTTAGATAAACGCCTGTCCTTCCTTGCAGAAGCAGTGAAGAAACTCAGAGGAAAAAGTAACGGAAATTTCAAAACTCTATAGAGGAATCTATAGAGGAGCCAAAGGTATGAGATGAATTATTTTAATTATTTTTATTTATTTCATTTATCCACTTAAAAACAAGAATAGAATAGGTTTAACATCATAAGTGCAGTTAAAAGAAGTGGAAAAAGAAGTGGAAAGGGCAAAAATATAGTAAACTAATTATATGCCCTTTAAGTAATTTTTGACTTGCTTGCAAAGTAAGTTGGCAACTAATTTATTTAATTAAGAATTTTTAAAGCAGTAAAACACTCAAACGATTTTTATTAAATCCACAAATTAGCGTTCCTGTCAACTGAAAGTAACTGATTGGGTGGTCTAACAAGGGTAACAGCAACTTATAAAGCTAACAATTTGTAACGAAAATTTTGTGGGCTTTGTTGATTGGGACCCCTCCAAGAATCATAGATCATTCATACTTAAATTGGCAACGCAATTCTTTGTTGTTATAATGTAGATAGGATTCTGCGCGCGTTCTGATTGGTCAAAAACTCGTGTTTTATCAGAGTTCTCAAATGCCCGTCGTGTTTTATGACAGTATAATACATGGCTTAGGCTTCTTTATTTGTTAAATAAAAAAGAAAAAACGTGTTTTATTGTTTTTCGTCAGCTTTACTCTAGTGAAATGTCGCAAGAGATGGCGGAGAACATTTGCTATGACGAAATTACCGACAAAAGTCACGCTGCAGAAATTGCTTAAGAAGCTTATAAGTTCGAGAGCATAGTAGAAGAAGCGAAATTAAATTGCCTCTGTTTCTCGATCGTGCGTGTTTTGGTGTTTTTACTCGCGGCGTATAAGTTATTCAATGACAATATGTTTGCTGATTGGATCATGTTCATGTATAGCACGTTTGTAATACAGGGCAAAACAGTATTAATACCGTAATAACTTGGGTTTCTATATTCCATAACTTTCTCTTTCGTGAACCGGCTTCATCGTGAATCGAAAACAAAACGTTCCGATATCGATGAAATTTCAAGGAATAGACAAAACTGAAATCGATTACGATAATTAATTATCTAAGCTAGCAATTTGTATAATTATTGAGTCAAAACTTGATTTTTTAAATTTCATTTAGCAGATATATATTTCGTGATTTCAGTTAAAAAATCTACTTTTTTGTCACAATATTTTGAGTCATTTTTGCGACGAACAAAATTCCCGTTAAAATCAAGGGAACATAGTTTCTCAGGAAGAAATATCCCAAAGAGGTGACACTAAACCAGAACGGAACAAGGATAGCTAAGGATGCAAGCCTTCTTTACGGTGATTTACATCAACTGCTATTAAATAAGAACATAAAAATTACCAAGTATTAGAGTTTTTATTCAGGTTGGAATTGCCAACTTCGCGTCCGAAGCGTTAACCTTGAGGTAGAACATGGTATCAAATGTTCAGTCACGTATTTGATTGATTAAGAAGTTTAAGAAACGAAACGAATTTCTCGGATAGTTTCATGATGAATCTAAACTACGTATTTGCCTGTAATTATTACATTACAAATTTAATAGTTTGTTGAGCTCGTTTTCACATCTAAGAGCTAACGCCAGTAGTTTTTGAGAATGCAAAGTCAGGTCCGAAAATTCTAATGTTATTTTATTTTGCCCATAAAACACCCTTTTAGTGAACTATTTTCAAAAAATATTGCTTAAAAGTTCCAGCGAGTTTAAATTTGTGCGAAATCTAGAAATTTTGGAAATGCGACCAAATTAAACAAGAAAACTGAATAATGGCGGATGAAATAGGGCAGTTTCAATACGGCCGCACAGAAAGCCGGAAACTTCACTTAGCCTCAGTTTTACACAGTTTTTAATTTATCCCGCTCTGGACAACTCGAGATAAAATAGTTTTGCCCGTTTGGAAAACACGACTACCGCGATTCGATTTACATGTCGAGTTTTAACTGATTACAGAGCGTCATACCTCGCACGGAATACGAGCTCCTTGTCAAATTTAACAGTTCCTAAGAAATAGTAAAGCTCTGCGCCTGTCATGTCTTAATTTCAAGCTTAGCCCGTGGAAATTAAGCGCGCTAGATAAAAAAATATAAAGAACAAATTTGAAAAATTGCGTCATTTTTGGACGAATGGGAGAAAACATCAATTTTGTTACCACGTTTTAAAACAACAAACAGCATCTTCCATAATACAAATTGTACGTAAGCATCGTTTATTATACAAAACAGCAAAAAAGGGACACTAAATGAAGTTTCCGGCTTTCTGTGCGGGCGTATTGGAACTGACCTATTTTGTAGAAATTAAATACGTCATCATTCAGTTCTCGGGCTTGATCTGGTCGCCTTTCCAAGGTTTATAGATTTCGTAAAAAAATAAACTCGCTGGAAATTTTAAGCAATATTTTTGAAACTAGATCACTAAAAAGGTCTTTTTGGTAAAAATAAAATTAAATTCGAATTTTCGGACCTGTCTTTGGATTCTCAAACAATAGTGGCATTAGCTCTTAAAAGGCTATTAATTTTGTGTCTTTTCGAAGTTTATTGGTTTCGTGTTTGCTTGTAAAGACTTACTGATATCTTGCCGCACTTACTGTCATGGCATAAAGGCAGTTTGTAAAGAGAATTTTGCTTTGCTCGGTAATAAGGTACTCAGGGAAACACAACTTAGGTCTTCAGCATTTTTTGGGGCATGACTTACAATAATACTGTGTGTATAATCATTACAAAAACTGGTGGAATATCTGAAAGCCTATTCTTTCCCGTCATATTACCCACCTCATGTTACCCACCACCAACATTAAATTCGCTTGTACCCAGTGGCGGATCCAGGGGGAGGGTCGGGGTGGGGGGTGCGTCCTCTTCCCTAACCGATTTTTTACTACTTGTTTGACGCTGAAATTCTCGTATCGACAGTATCGCCTCTTCTGACTCAACTTTGGACCACCTCCCCCCTATTAAAAATTCCTGAATGCCCCCCTGGTACCCATTTAGTAAAGTGTTTTCCACACTGCGGTCCCCCGGCCGAGGCTTGAACTCGGCAGACTCGTACCCAGTCGCTCCAACCTTCGCCATTCTCATCATTTCTCCCCAGTCTTCTATCTCCTTAAAGCAATATTAAGTGGGGACTGGGAACGATTCTGTAAACTCGGACAGTTCGAACCACCACCACCACCACCAACAACAACAACAATTTTATTTTGCTAGATATAATGAATATAATACAGCAAAAAAGAATAAACTTAAATAAGCAAAAAGTGTACTCGAATAGTAAAAACTAAACGCGCCCCCCGCTAAAGAGCATTTGTCAATTTTCTAATGTGAGTAATGGTACAGTATCAAAATAAAGATGGACCAGTCAAACGTACTGTGAGCCAGTTTATTTCCTCTGTCGCGTAATTTTCCGTACGTTGACGGGCGTGAATTAAATTGGTTTTAAGTGCGTAAAATAAAAAAGAAGAAACGTATGAGCGTCTAACGTCTGCGTTCAACTTTTTCCGCAGACGCGAGGCATCCATACATTTCTCTTATTTTATTTTTACGCACGCAAAGCCAGTTAGATTTACGTCCGTTAACGTAAGAAAATTTACGCGACAGTGGAAATCCACCTAAGCGTACGGGCATTTTTGCCAGGGGGGAGGGGGTGAACCATTTGCTAAGTTGCCTTGCCAAAATTTCGGAGTTGCCCAATTTTTGGGGGGGCGGGTTGGGGGGGAGGGGCTCCCCGGCTCTCCAGGTCCGTACGCCTGTGTAATTAACATTTACAAACTGTCACCTTTTCAAAGAATACTAATTGTATTGTCCGTTTTTTTCTCATAGAATTCGTTTGTTGATTCAGTTAGAGGGCCCGAAATGGATGAAACAAGCCTGGCGTCCAATCTTTCCAACCTCTTCACTCCTAAAAACGGAACAGAATTTGTTGGTAAGATCTACGTCTTTAGACCTCTGACCTCTTCAACGAAACTCGCACTGTTGCTGGTACTGGTTGCCACAGCGATAATAGCCTTTGGAGGGAATATTCTCATACTACTGTTCTTGAAGACTAAGGAAAAAGCAGCTTCTTGTGTGAAGACATGTTCCTTTCAAAAGAATTTTAATTCCTACATCGAAAGTTTAGCCACTTCAGATGTTCTAGCCAATGTTATTCCGGTACCTTATTTGGGTATCCAGTTGTATGTTGATGTGTTTCAAACAGGCTGGGGCTGTAAAATAGGGCGGTATGTAATTATTCTGTTTCCTTGTGTAACCGTCAACAACCTGTTGGTTATAAGTTTTGGAAAGTATTTTGCAACTCGCCAAGTTCCACGAGTGTTCAGTCATTCTACTGTAAAAAAGATAATTATGTTTGCTTGGCTGACAGCGTTTATAGTTGCGACGATTCCTGCGGCGACTTTTGAAGGGATGAGATATAATCTAAATGACACCCATTACACTGTGATTTGCAGGTATAACAATAAAAATTTCCATTTCAGAATTACCTTTTTAAGTTTTACATTATTGCAATACATAATACCAAGTTGCATTCTAATTACAATTAATATATTTCTTATAAAAACTGTATGGAAAAGAACAAGGAAAACCATCGATGTTGCGATGGACAATGGTGTGAGGTTAATGGCTAGGGCAACTAGAATCCGTTGTGTATATGTTGTTGTTGTGCTAACGTTTGCATTTGTTACACCTTATTTCTTATACATTGCCTATGCTATCTACAACATGGTTGCTAAGCCAAAGATTAGTTTTGAAACCGATCAAGTTATCCGCACTGGGAGTACCATAATGGTTTTTTCAAACAGTGCCGTCAACGTAATAATTTACCTTGTGAAAATGAAACATTTTCGCACCTTTTTGAAGGAAAAGTTCTTTTCAAGAATCCTGTTTGGGGAGTTGAATAATTTAGAAATGCAACCACAAGGAAGGTCTTAAATAATGGAAAAGCTAAGAGAGAGAATATCTATGAAATCGTTGGTTATTTACCGCAATGTATCTTTTTGAACGAAGTCTAGCGGGGATAAGGATTTTGCTGCTTAAGAAAATCTTTTAATATCGTTTCACTGAAAACTTTTCCGCTATCACTTATAAATTTTTGGTCATGGATCGTTCTCTCTCTTTTGTCGCGTATTCTGCTTATATTCTTGAATTTGTTTTGTAGAGTAGTTTTTTAGTTTTTTCGATGGACCAGCGGAATAGTTAAGGATGGCACGTTTGATCGCCGTAAGGATTCTGGCGCTGGGTTCGGGGTGGGGTGGGGGGGGGGGGGGGGGCACTGTACCGTATTCTTGGTCGGTAGTGCCCCTCTCAAGGATAAAATGGTATCAGCAATTGCAAATTCTAAGGGAAACCGTACCTGGATAATGAGGCCATTCATCATTCTCTGTGACATTTTGAAAACCAATTCATACGCGAATGCCAAAGAAGGCCTATGGATAGTGTACAAAATTGCTAATTATGTATTTAAAGGAGATGATTAATTTATGCAAAGAATACACTGTATAATTAGTTATGAAATAAGTGAACAGATTAAACGTGATCCGATTTTGCCTGATTGAGACGCCGGGAAGTTTCCTTAATTAAAATTAATTTCCAATTACATTAATTTTTTAACTTTTTTCATTTTTTATCAATTGAATAATTGGTTGATTGGTTGGTTGGTTGGTAGGTTGATTGATTGATTGATTGATTTGTTAATTTGTGTGCTTCGCTTTCTTATTTTTCTTTTTTGTTGATGAATTGAACGTAAATTAAATACTATCAGCACTCAGCACTAGCTCTTACTGTGAGCTCTTTGAAAAAAAGCAACTGACGAAGGATCCAATTGTTTGGTTCCGAAACCGGTCTTGCGCTACAAGCTGATCAACAGTTCTTTCAGAACTAAACACCATGGCAACTACTGTTTCCAAAGAAATATTTAATCAGCCACCGATTGTGTCTTATAGAAAGGAAAAATCGCTCAAGGACGTTCTTGTCCGCGCTAAAATTCCTTTAACAAAACAACAATCATAAAAAGAACGAAGTACTTTCACTTCGAAGGAAATTTGCATACGATCACTGCTAACGACTCTTTATAATACACGCATGCCGACTGCGTAACAACAACAAGAGTCAAAATAACCGATCATTAATTCTAGATCCGTTTTAGTTGATCTTTTCTCATTACGAACGTAGAAGCTGTGGACTCGTAGCCTTTATTTAAACCAAAAATGGCATTTTTCAACTAGAGGGCATATTACGCACCTGAGCAGATAATGCGACTGGACGGATTGTGCGTTCTCTGGATTAAATACGGGCATAAGACGCATCATCCGTCTAGGCGAAGTATCTTCCGAAATGCGTCCAACGCACTACGAAAAACGCTTCATCTGGGCGATAACTAACAGAAAACGCATTATCCGTCCAGACGCATAATTTGTCCTCTGGTATAAAAAACGTTCAATGATTGATTGACTGGCTAATCAATTGATTGAATGATTGATTGATTGACTGATTTATGTACTTGGCTTTCTTTTGGTCGTGAAGTGAAACAAAACACTATTATGCTATTGTGAATTATATAATAACCGGTTTTGTAAATATACTATAATGTTATGTGAAAAGATAATTTTACTTGTAATGGCTGACAAATTACTCCTTAATTTTGGCGTGAAATTTCAGTGTTAATCTGTAATTTCACATGTGAAATTATAAAATTGCCATGGCAACGTTTGGCGCGATTTTTCTCGATACAATAAACAAGTCAAAAACCCACGATTCTGGGCGTAATCAAATCGTATACTCGAGAAATTAGGAAATAATTTCACTTGCGTTTTGTCAAAATTCTAATAATTTCCCTCGCCTACGGAAGAATAAGAATTTTGACAAAACGCGCGTGAAATTATGTCCTAATTTCACTCGTCAACATTTGATTACCCATACCAATTTATGATATTATAAGCTAGCCATGTAATTAAATACTGCTTTAAATTTATGTTTTTGTCTAGACAGAAAGATCGATGGAACAAATGATTGATTGAATTATTTATTGACTTGTGTGCTTGGCCTTTGTTTGATTCTGGCAATGTGAGTTATGTCATTGTAAGTATAGGTAATCACATGAGGCCAAGTACTATTAAGGATTAATTGCACGAGAGTTTTCAAAATTTTCCAAAATATATACGAAGGAAAATCACGCGCGCAGTCTATTTTTATCTGGGAAGCCTGTTTAGCGCTACGGCAATTAACGGATTAGCCAATCATTAACAGGTAATCATGCCCTCTCTTGATTACTAAAAATGCCCTCGATTAAGAAAAAATGCCCTCTCTCTCAACCAATCAGCGCTCAGTAATTTTGCCCTTTATTGATAAATTTTATAATTGGTATAGTGTGAAAAGAAAGTTTACTTGTGATTCTTAAAGGGATACTGTCACAGGGATTTTTCTGCTGTTTTATTGTAACAGCACTAAAACTATAACTAAGTACTTTTTCAAGTTGAGATGCGAAGCTCCTGATGTCATCACAATTATATTACTCCTTTTTTAGCTTTAGCACACTGGCAAAGTAATTTGTAACAAATCTGGAGCAGTGTTTGCAACTTCGTTCTCAGGGTCTCTCCCAGACTCCTCTCTCGCTCCGGTAGGGCGGGAGAATGAGAGACCCTGGGAACGAGGTTGCCGTGTTTGCGAGTTTTCATTGGAGTAAATATATGATTTGGCTCACGTGTTTTTGGAGTTATGCTCATGACGGTGTCCCTTAAATAATATAATTATTTTAAAAAAAGACTAGATGGAACTTGAATACAAAATGGAAAGAGCATAAACCAAATCTATTTTTTAATAGTTTGTTTCGATGGTTACCTCATGAATCCTTCAAACTGTACTGTATGTTGTACATTTTTGCTGTTTTCAAATGTGTATAAGAGCTCATTTTCTATCATGGCTTCTGACAAGATTTAGGTCTTACGTGCAGCTTTCCTTGTTCCATCCAGACCTAGCCTGCGTTGCAGCCGGACGTGTCACACAGTCCTCGGTATATGCGGTTTTGTCCGTCTGCGACGCAGGCTATCCAGACCTAACTACGTCTCCACTGTAAATATATGTTGCTACGTACAAAAAAGTGATTGCCAATAAATTAATGTAAAAATAATGTGCTCATTTGTCTCTTGTTTGACTTAGATTATGAGCTTCTTTATATAGCTGCGACCTTGGAGAGCAGAAACATGGCGTTTCTGGTGCCGTATGTTTGTGTGGACAGTGAATGTATTCATGCACTCGGATAGTTTGAGAGAACATAGTTATCGCCATGTCCATAATGCACCTCATTTTCTTCTGGGAATTTTAAACGGAACATCCTCAAAGACCCCCAAGGGCGGTTAATGGGGGCGACGGAATTTAAAAATGCTGGAAAAATCGGCGAAGAAAAATTGGAACGAAAGCGTGGAGGCCCTGGGAAAGAGTCCTACCAGGCCAGTTTCAAACAGCTCTCTGGACGCTGTCGCCTGGTTAGACAAAAACAATCGGCGAACAGTAAATTTAGAGTCCCTTACGGGAAAACCTTTCACGTCAGCAACGGTGTTGAACGGATTGAAAACTTACCTACGGTTGTGGGAATGCATGGGATAGTGAACAGGGCTTTCCAACAGTCTTAACGAATGGTACTCCGCGGCCGAGGTTTTGACCGTTAGTAAATATGTTTTTTTGTTTCACGTGTAAATGGCAGCCAATTCGTGCCCGGACTTGTGAGTACAAAGGACGTTCTTGGCTCCAAATTCAACCTTTTTGCTTTTAAATTGTTTTGAACAAAAAGTTCCACTATAAAAGGGATATCACTTCCACTTTGCCAGTTTCATACCGTGAGATACTGGGTCGGGCGCGGACTTTCGCGGACAAATTCAAAAAATAAACAAAACTGTAAAGTTCTGACGACCTATCCGCTTACAATACGCTCGTGATTAGGACGCCTTTTCCTTCGCAAGTGCGGAAGCCATTCTTTTCTTTTAATTTGTTCGCTTAAGTCCGCACTCGACCCAGTAACGCACGGTATGAAACTGGGCAATGTCACACCGGGAGCAAAATGCAAATTCATCGCATATAGTAGAGTCAAGCGTCCTGCAAACTAAACTAAACCAAACCAAACACGCTTCCCAAACTCATGAAACCAGAAGATAATGGTGCTGTTGTCATGTATTTTGAAACCGCCCAGCACAAGCTAAAGCTTGATTGTCACTTATAAATCAAGTATCGTAGCTGCAATGATGGACAGAAGCAGTCGAGACACTCACCGAAAAATACCTGTTTCGTCGAACGCGTGAGTTTTTCAATCTCCAATTTTTACATTTCGATCCCCTCTCCCCTTTTCAACGTTGTAACCACGTGGCAGTGTCCACGGAGCGTATCTCAATATTGAAAAGGGGGACAGGGGGGTTTGGCTATCGACAGTAAGGCGTGTTTTTCAATTACGGAAGGACACCGATAGAAAGCGTTTGTTTTGCTCAAGTGTATCAACACTTTCGTCCATGATTGTGGCTTCACATTTCTTAACACCTTGAAGGACTGTCTATTTTCTATCTCTCTCTGCTACGCGCTATAAACATTTTTTTCATTACACTAGGTTCACCAACTGTCTTTTTTAAGCCGTCAAAGAATATTGGCAACAGCTTATTTCCAAACAAATGTTTCTCTTAGCATTTGTTATCCAGTCCCCAGGTATGTTTTTGTTGGTGGTGGTGTGGGGAAGGGGCTGGTCATACTCTTGGGAGATCAAGAGGAGGCTTGGGTCAGAGCTAATTTCCCTTTGTTGGCAGGGGGAGAGTATATATAATTGCCGGTTTTTCTCGAGAGACTCAATGTGCGTGGCGGCCATGTTGGATGACCAAACACAAGAGAAATCTTTTGTTTCTGACATCCAACATGGCGTCGATGACGTCACTTGCAAACCAAGGATATTACTAATGTTTGTTCTTGTGAGGCTCATTTTTCATCCACCTCCAGATAATTATAGTATTGCACAGTCCCTTAATAATTGTCTAACTTCCTATAAACTATTTCAAGTTTAAAACAAGAAGAAGAAGGAGAAGAAGAAACCCACAATGTTTATAAGTGATTGAATTTATTCAGAGTAGAAAATTACTAAGCCATCTATGTAACTACATTTACAAAAAAATATTTTCAGAGACCTTACCCTACAGACCAGTTGACATTACAACGTATTTATGTTCGCCCTATATTGGGGCCGAGACACACAGGGCGGCATTTCGCTGCGACATGTCGCGGGGAAAACTACCTGCAACAATTCGCCTTGGGTGAAATAGTGAATTCTTCAATCAGATAAAATGACATGGCCCCTGGTGCAAGCCGGAGGCTCATGACAAAAGAATTTGACGTACAATAAAAAAATAAATGATAAATATAAAAGAACTAAAAACTGGGAAAAAATATGTACATTTGCAAAAAATTTCGGACCCTTTATTTCAGACGTTTAACTTTCGCTACCTTTTATCTCGTTTCGACAAATTTCGGAAGAAAATTTTGGACACTTGGCTGAAACATATGTAAAGAAAATATTTGCGCCTACGAATTAGACTGACAAACATGTGACAATGATAGTACTGCAAAATGGAATGCATTTAATAACTGACATTATCTTTTTCATGAAAAAAAAAAACAAGATAAAAAGATGGCATCGCCAAAGAAAATAGTTACGTACTTAACAGTTTTATACTTCACTGAAGATATTTCGGATGGGCTTATTGGTTTTGGACATGTAAAAAATTAAGGTCGTCCAATAGTTTTTGCAAGTAATGGGTATCTCTTTGATGGAATTAATTTAGCTCATTCTTATAAAACAGTGTCAATAAAAATTGAGCACAACAAAAATACCAATCGCAGGAAAAACCCCACAATAATTCAATAATCGAAAAGCAGTAGGCACTTTATTTCGTGGACTATATTGAACTTTGAGAGCTGATGTGATACGGAATTGATGTTTTGATGTTTTAAATTTTTTTAGCTTGATGTGAACGAGGTCATCAGTTTATTAGATTACTGTGTGACAAATTGGGGGACTTTCCACTACATATCGCAGCATCAACGAGCTCGTTCCTTTTAACCAATTCTTTCAGTAAATCCAGATTGTTTTCTTCCATTAGCTGGAACGAAAATCTAAAAAAATGATCGAACAACGACGGCAAGGGCCTGGGAATCAAGAGGCCTGTTTCTTGTGGCCGAGCTTTACGCCACGCGATAAGATCCGGAACAAGTTCGTTCAAATGGAACCAGAATCTGAAACAAGCTTCACATGACTGACATCAATCAGAACGACCCATCTTCAAAGGTGGACTTTTCAGATATTTTAATCTAAGATTGGTTTTGCTATAAATGAGACGGAAAATCTAATTTTCTTTTGCGATATCCACCTTTACCATTTGCTATACTTGGGACTATCGCTTTGTGACATACTTACTATGCAGATCGGGACAGGGTGGGTCAGAGGTCGAGTGTCTTTTTAAAACTCTGTGTTCTCTTCTTCGCCTTTAACGCTGTCATGAGTATGCCCAGCAACCTGGCCGCAAGCTCCGTTAGCCTCAGCATCCAGGCTTGGTTGAGCTCGTGGTGAATCTTGGGAAGGCATGTCTGAAGTGGACAGAAATTCTTCCGGAATTCTACTAAAGCGAACTTCGTCGTACGGAGCTTCTTCTTCTGCTGGCATTTCATCTTGTATCTCCAGGTAGTCCTAAAGGATAGGGTCAACAGGAAAGGTCAGAAGAAAAACTAAGGTGACTAACGAAGCAGCTTCGGAAGTGCAATTCAGGAGGAGGGGGGAGGGGTAGGTGCCATCTCCCCTTGAGGTTTTTCAGGAATTTTGATAAAACCTATTTAGAATTATTTTCTGATGCTGAAACTTTCAGTAAAAGGTAAAGTCTGCATCCGAGCCTAGTGCCCCATACCGCCGGATATCTATCTTATCCCGGTTTCCTTAGCATGAAGCGACAGAGCATTGCTACTCCCCCCTGGATGGGATGGCGGTCGATCGCAGGGTTACTCCCCAGCAGTAAATTCGTGGGTACCCATTTATTCACCTGAGAGGCACTGTGAGAGTAAAGTGTCTTGCCCTAGAACACAATGCAGTGCCCCGGGCGAGGCTCGAACCCTGACCGTCCTAAGATGGAGGATGGACCGAGCTATCTCTTAGGCCATTGTCATCTTGTAAATCAAGCTCGGAATTTTCCAGTCAAAGTAAAACATTTTGCTGTGGTTAAATAGCGAGAAACCACCAACCTCCTCACAACCTCTCAGCTCTCTCCCACTGTCCCGATTGTTGCCCCGGCCCTCTCTCCCTCCCGCCCCTGGGGGCATATACGTCCGAGAGTAAACTTAATAACATATTGCAAATAATCCGGCGCAAAACTGGAAAGAAAACTGGTACACACGATACAAGGCATGCGCTACTCACAGCTTCTGCTGACAACAGGCTTTCTGTGAGCTTAACAAGCTCTTCAAACGTCGGTCTTTCTTTTGGGTTTGCATGCCAACACCTCCTCATGGTTTCAAAGCTAAAAAATTAATTAATAAACAAAAAACCCATCAAATTTATTTCTTAGAATTTAACACATTTTAATATTCACAAAACATGTAAAGCCGCGGGGCTGTCGACAGCGCACGGTTTCTTTTGTATTCGTAAACGGTTGATTCCATGTTTGCTATGATCGAATTTTTTTTGTTAAGGAAATGGGATGGATGTCACTACTCAGAAGTGAAGACTCTTTTGAATAATAACACTGCACCAGGTATGATCTGGGTTGTAGTCATTTAAGAATCAGTCAATACTTACGAAAGAGTCTTAAGAGCTGTGCAAAACGATAACCGAGAGTAACTCATTCGTCTGGAATGAATTTGAATTGAATACTTGCCGAGCATCACCAGTGCACTATTTAAACAATAGAGTGTGTATGTCGAGGAACTATCGGCTGATATGCTGGTTTTAAGAACATCAGATTTCCAAGGGGCAATTATCAGACCGATAGTCCTGAGACAGAAACACCCTACTGTCTTCAATGTTCACCACTAAATTTTCTTAACTTTTAGGAATGAAAGACAAGAAAGCCTAAATGTAGCAAACGATACAAAACCAAACAGAAAACCAATTGAATACATGTGTTTTTGGTCTGCAGACCCGCTTGTTAACAAAAAATACATGGACGAGTACTACCCAACCAGGTATTTTCTTCGGACGGGCATTATGGGTGTCCCTCGGCTGATGAGCAATATCGCATCCCGTGATCATTTTAAACCAATCGGAATAGGAGAAAACTAAGTGGTGAACTATAAAACTCGATAATGCACGCTTAAGTATGAGTTAGTTGTCTTTTAATTATTTGCGGGGGAAATACACATGAAACGCCGCGCCAAAACTCGCACGAGGTAAAAAAAAAAAAAAAAAAAAAAATGGCAAAGCTATCTGTTCGCGCTGTCAGTGTACACTACAGAGTCAACCTCGTTCCCAGGGTCTCTCTCTCACCCCCTCTCTCACGCTGCAGGGGACGGGAAGGAGAGGACCCCGGGAACGAGGTTGTACTGGAGTTTGTGAACGCATGCATATACTGAAATTGCTTGCGCGGCCCTGGTACCGATTTTTAATAGTTCCTTTACACATACATTTCGTCGCTACATCCTTCTGGTCTCGGTAATCTCTCGCCTCGTTTTAATGAGGCAACAATCTCGACCCCTCCCAGGGCAGCATAAGGAACTTGACCTTAAGGAAGAAAAAGCAAGTCAAAACATTTCCACCGAGGTAGCTAAAACCACCTGTAAACTGTTAGCACTACAAGAGGAATTGCATCCTTTTCTTTGCAAAGAAAAGATATATTATGAACACCATTTCCTTTCAAAATCGTTGATGGACGTTCGCGCTTTTGTTTTTATGCGTGGTACGCGGGGAGACATCGTTGCGAAAGCAAATTTCCCTTCTTTCCTACGCAGACAACATTAATTGGTTTTGTTGCGGAAACTTCCAGGGGAGGGGTGGGGGAGATGGAGCTTAATGAAGCTTTTTTGTCATCTGAACGAGCTGTTGAACTTTGTTGTTTCTCAAGAGTAAATCGGAAAATCAAAACAGACAGAGAGGCCAAAAACTGTAGCAAATTTAAACCTTAACACTGTGTTACTCTTAAAGCAGTTCTTATAGCTCACCTCCAGTTTCTATTTCCCACAAAACGACCCCAAACGCCCACCTGCAAAGACGAAAGGAAAGGTGGTTTAAATACAAATTACTCGATAATATTGATCAATATATCAACATCCAACTTCTCCATGCAGTAGGGCTATATTGCCAAGCAATGCAAGAGGAGGCCGGAATTAAGAAAATCATCAGCCACAATGAAATTGATGTATCGAGAGTAATGCAATGTAGGAAATGTGTATATATATGGGGGAAACGCGATGGTCTTATGGTTAGCAAAATTCAACTCTGGAGCCTAACGTCCCGAGGGGTCGAGGGAAGACTCCCACGCAAAAAAAAATAGTAAATTAAAGACCTAAAGGTTGCCAATTAAGGCGAAGTTGAAGCTTTCTCTGACCCGATAAGATACCATTTGCCATGTCTGCTCGGTGCACATACCCAACACAGATTGAAAGCCGTTTATAGATCTTCATGCGCAACCCAAGATGAGCGACGAAGACAGGACACACAAAAACCAGTATTTTTGACTCCTAATTAGTTAGACAAAAACTGCCATCTTCCTTTTATAGGGGCGCCCCTCCCCAGCAAACATTCCGGCGCGAACGTTCCATCGCTGATCGGAGTGAGTTTGCCGTGTCCTAAGCCCCCGTCTACACGCAACGGTTTTCGTTTGCAAAAGCAACATTTTCTTTTCGGATTGGCTTTCCGTCTACACGTATCCGGTGAAAAAGCTTACTGAGCAAGTAACTTTTCGAAACGCTCCCCAGAGTGGAAATTTTCGAAAACTCAATTGTCGTGTTTCCGTTTTGAACGTGGAAACCGCAATGTTTTTTTATAAAACAATGACACACTCAGCGACTTTTATCTTGCGTCGGAAAAGAATTCACGTTTCACCGCCACCTCGCCTTTTCTAAGAATTGTAGCATAATAAAATTTTCAAGCTTGCTATTTTAGAACACTGTATCGTACGGTCTTTGAAATCAAAACGTTGAACGGCCCAGAAAGAAGAACACGGAGGTTCTAAGTTACATCAGGATGTAAAAGTGCTTGCTGATACAATTTGGCCGACCAAACATTGATACAAAACGATTAGAAAACGATACGTGTGGACGCGAATGTTTTTAAAAGCGGAAAAAATTATTCCTTTTTCAAATGAAAACGGATTCGTGTGGAGGAGGCCTTAGCATAGCCATTATAAAAAAATTCTCTCAGCGAATTCCCTCTCGATTACAACTCGAATACGGCTCCAACCAACGTCTCTTCTTTATAGTACTCACACGTCACTTTCTGAGCTGTAAGAGTAGTCTTCCAGCGATTCCAGAGCCATCCACCTGACGGGCAATTTACCCTGCGAAAATAGTTAAACCACAGCTTTTGAAGCATGATGCTTGAACACACATGACACTTTAAAAATGCATGGTTTAACACTAAAATGAGATAAATTAAGGATAAAATCGAGTAGCATAAAATATATTATTAGATTATTACTGAATAGCAGCAAAGTCAATGCTGGAAATCAGGCTTTCAAAGGAGCTAAGATCCTGAGATAATATAATTTTATCTTTAAGAGAATTCCATAAGTTAGGACCTAAATATCTTATTGATTTAAGTCCATAATTGTGATGTTGTGCTACATTTAGGAAGAGATAAAAGACCCCTCTCCCCCCCCCCCCCCCCTTATACGAGGAAGGATGCCCTTGCCAACCGAGCAGCCCCCAAATACGGCCAAAGATTTTTGATGAAGAAAAAGTGACTCGCACCGCAGGAACACCCTACTTTCAAAGTTAGTGACCGTCCTGCGATGGACTGCGACCCTCCTGCGACCCTTTCCTCTATGCTACCTTTGCGATTTTCCATATAAAGCGTTTTCAGATATTTATATCGAAATGGAAGAAAACCTCATTTGTCTGGAGTCGCTCGGTATATGGAGGGGAACCCGCCAAGGACAACAATTCTCCACGCAAACGGGCCTTTTGCCGACAACCATTGCGTAACAAATTAATAATCCCATGGTTTCATTCACAAATAACACGTACTCGTTAAACAAGATCAAAAACCTGTCTTACCCCGGATGTAGTTTCGTACGCGCCGCTTTCGTAGATATCACGTGCAAGTCCAAAGTCCGAGACCATTGGAATGTTGCTTTTTCCCAGCAAAACGTTCCTACAGGCTAAGTCGCGATGCACGCACTACAGAGAAAATTGAAAAATTCTGATCAGTGGAAGCAAGATAGTTGATGTTCTTACTGTTACCATCCTCGAATCTGGCACTGACATGTTTCCTTGGATGCTGACAGTGGCCCATCACAAAAATCTGAAACCACTTCCCGTTTTCGTTGCGGTCAGTATAATACACGGACTGCGGACTACGGACTACGGACTACAGACTGGGTATAAGGCACAGACTGAGGTATAAAATGAGGACTACGGATTAAAACGCGACAAACTACCATAGAGTAGGTAAAATGTGAGTTTTCTCGCAGCACGTAACAGATTTTGAACTTTTCTTCCTTGTGGTATCATTGACAAAAGGTCAAGTTCAAGCGTTAAAAAGGGCCCTTTAACGACGGTACACAGATCCAAGAGTTTCCTTGAGCCTGACCTTGACAAAGCTTAAGCAAATCTCTTGTACGAGGAAATGGTCAACGGTCAAATGAGACGTTTGTTACCATTGCAGCCTCCCACGCAGACGTCCTTTGGGCTTCGTCACTCGTTCCTTCCCCACGGAAGTCTGCTGAATTGAACGTCCACTTCCGTTCACAGGTCGTTTAAATCCAATTCTCTACTTGCACAAATCCCATAATACACCTCTTTTACCCCCCACAAGTTTGCATAATCATTGTTTGCAATTTCTCCTGGGACATGAAGATGTCCCAAGGGAAATCTAAAACAATGCCTATGCAAATTTTTTTGGGGGTAGAAGCGGTGTATTATGGGATTGTGCAAGTAGAGAATTAAAGAAAACAATCGTTATCAACTCATTGCATGACAGCTATCCAATCAGATGCAGCGAATCGTTTTCCCAAAACTGGAAAGTCACTTCTGATTGGTTCGTAGCCGTGAAGACGTCTGTGGGGAAGGAACGCGTGACCAAGCCAAAAAGTCGTCTGCGTGGGAGGCCAACATCGTTGCAGAATCTCCACAAATTGTTTAACCAGAATGAGGCGTGAGTCAAATAAGCGTTCATGAGCAACAGCCAATAAACAGCATTAAACAATTCATTCTGACGCGCTACAAGACCGGAAACTCTTTCGATGTCAGTAGCAAATTTAAAATGTGCGATGTAGGTCGAAACTGGTTATAATTTGGTGATATACTATTACATACTTACGAAATGCTTTATTGTTCAATTTCACACTGGTTTGCTATCGGTTAGCTTTTCTTTGTAAAATAGAAAAATAGGCTAAGAAAGTCATCTTTAAAAATGATATTTTGTGGGGACCTGGCGGATCCGCCAGGTAGTGCAGTGGTGAGGAAGGGGTGTTGGCATGCCAGAGGTTCAGAGTTCGATTCTGGTCATTGACGAACAACTTTCATTTCTTTTTTGTGGGAAAAAAATTCGATGAGAGCCAAAAAAAATTAATTTTCGAAAAAAAAATGGCATCGACCGTTTACGAAACGGACACGTGCTTCCGCGATATGAACACGCGAGGAACAGAAATAGACAATCATAAACCTCGTCCACAGAGCGAGACAAAGAAGGAAGGGCCACGCCCTAGCAACAGAGAGATAAAACGCTCTCCTACCTTAACTTTTTCCAGATGATTCATTCCTTTTGCGATGCCGTATGCTAATCGAATTTTTTCAACCTGGCTTAGTCCTTTAGACTCTTCGTCCTCTGCCTTGTCTGCAGTGTTAATATAATCAACATAATCCGGCTTCTTGTGCTTCCGGACATAATCTAACAAACAGCCGTTCTCAGCGAATTTTACTATGACCCACAGAGGACCTGTAGAAGAAATGTTACCTTCATCAAAGTGGCACATGCCCAAGCATTAGCGTGAACTATATCCATTCTCGTCCCCATAGCCCTTCTCGTTTCTCTTAGCCGGCAGGGCCTTGGTACGAAAAACGAAGGGCTCTGGAGACATAGGGGTTGTTTACAATTTACACGGGGAAACCGGTTGGTCGACGGTTTGTGCAAATGGAAAGCAAAACTCCCCAATGGAAATTTCCGTTTGGGGATGGCGTGTTCCACTTACAAAACAGACCCAACTTACCGAGAAAGCCAAGGGCGAGTTTGGCATATTGGCGTAGGGCCTGGAACGAATGGGAAATGGTAAGCACATTTTCCTTTCGGAAATCCCGTTTGGGAATTTTGGACTACCTTTCAAGAAATCCCGTTTTTCCGAGAAAATTTCCGTTCGGGGAGACAAAATTAGTCTTTCCATTTACATTCCATCCGGAATTTCCGGATTTTTGTGGCAAATGGTAAAAAACCAGGCTCCCCAGTCCGAGATTTTAGTACTTCCGGACTTCACATGTTGTGTGCTGCAATAAGGCGGCCGGCAAACATTTTCACTTCCGTTTAAGATTTCTTTGTTCTCAACAGCCAATTAAAAAAAATCGATTTTTTTGGAAATCGTATGTACCCAGAGCCCTTCGTTTTTCGTGCCAAGGCCCTGTCGGCTAAGAGAAACGAAAAGGGCTATGGGGACGAGAATGGAACTATATCTCGAGTTATGATGGAGAGAATCAAATTCAGTAATGACCAGTAATGGAGGCGGCGGAGCATTTTAAAATGGGGATGGGGGGGGGGGGAGGGTTGGTGAAGTTCGGATAGTTTATGTTGATTATTTGGGTATGGCTACCCAGATCTCCAAATTCTGACCATATTTTCGAAAGAATTTGCATTCAAAACGTCATCATTACCTAACGATAGTTTACTGCGTGCATGAGTTTGTTCGTGTTGTCAGCAGACATAACAAATGTAGTTTTGAAAATCGCTGCTAATAAGTTGAAGTTTTCATTCCTTCTAAGTATTAAACCCCGAGAAATAAGGACTAAAGAACAGCCTGTTTCAGGCACTCGGTAGTTGGTAAAGGCTAACTGCAGACTGGCAGGTTAGATCACAAGTTTGAATATTTCTGTCAAATCAATTTTATATTGTGACAGCAATACTTTTTTTTGGGAGGGGGGAGCTGCTCCCCAATTTTTTTTTGTGGAGGCTGCTGCCGTCCCCTCCCTCCCTGCTCCGCCGACAATGAATAATATTTCACCAAAACAAATGAAATCATACCATTTGATTAACTTATCCTTCAGATTATCGATTATCAATCTCATTTCTCCGTTACGGTTAGACCTAATGTTTAATTGCAGTTTCAATTCAAAAGGTTTAATTTCCGAACTCTCGAGACAGCGCTTCCAATGCCCTAAAAGTTCCTCAAAAAACACTCCGCTGAGCATCGTATTTTCAACTTCCTGCACGGTGACGATAAATGTTTCTTAGGGGTGGGGTGCTGGGTAGGCGTGAGGTGGGTAAGGCTTTTCCCAGGAATTAACGATGGTCGGAGTTCGGGAATGCATTGAAATACTAGAACAATCATTCATTCTGACAAAACTCTCACCACTCCACCCCTAAACAGGATGCCCTAACCCACGTACAAAGGTCACAAGTCACTGGGTAACATGCCTAGGGGTGGGGTGGGTGGGGTTTTTCCAAGAACGATGATTGATCCGAACTACTTTCTTTGGTATTTGACATATTGCATGAACAGAAGAATAGACTCACCATCATCTGAGCATGCGCCAATCAAGCTTACAACGTTTGGGTGATTGCCAACTGAGGCCATAATGTTGAGCTCGTTAAACAAGTCTCGTAATTCGACTTCAGTGCCGTGCTCTAGAAATGAAGAATCCAGTACAAATTAAAAACAAAAAATCAATCCGCTATTGTTTGGAGACACTGTAAAATTAGCAAAACGATCAGGTGGTTACCAGGAAATTGAAAATGTCAAAACTGGTAAATGCTTACTACTGAAACGGGTTAAAAAAATTTTTCGGAAATTCATTCGAGTTCAGTTTGAAAGCTGGCGAAAGCTTTCATTTTGAACAACACGAGTAAACACGTTCTCAGTTTAGTCCACTCATATGGGAAGGAATTTAATGAGATAAGAAAATAATGCATCGATGGCAGCGTACAGTATTATATTCAAAACACAACAGTAACTTGTGTGGAGATCAGAAGAATTCGCTAATGCAATGTGCTAAATTGGACACGAACACGAAGTAACCAGAAACAAATCAAACAGCAGCCATATTGAAAGCACATGGTTTATCTACTTTATTCCTAGAAAGCATTTCTACAGAATGACGAAACCGTCGCAACACGCACTTACTTTTCAACATCTTGACAGCGCATTCAATTACTTTATCGTTGCGCATGAGGAATCCTTTCCTGACGACACCAAAAGCGCCCGAGCCCAGCTCCTCGCCGATTTTCAGGTAGTCCCTCGGGATTTCTGGCCACTGTCGCAGGAAATCGGTAGGCGGCAAGGCTACCCTAAGTTGACCGTCTTCGTAAATGTTTGTATCACCCGTAGGGGGACCATATGTTCTTCGGTTTCGTCCCTGCAACTGCATAACCAATTGATGATTAGATTTTTAGTTGGGGATTTCTATCGCGTGATAGTTGATGAGTGCGAAGCCTGAACACGAGATGTACACCGAGAGCGAAGTAACAAACTAATTGTTTTACTATAAATCTACTAGACTTTCAAATTCTGCTTTTCAAGCAATCGAGGGTAAACCAATTGGCCAGTTTGAGCCGATTATAGCACCCTAAAGGTTCTGATACGTGGAAGGAGTAAAAAAAATGCATGCAAATCAGTTTGTGACGTCCACCCAGAAATAGACCGATGCCCCTTCTGACTCGGTCGTGCAACAAATGATGCATAGGTTTTCGTATCTTTTGAATGCTACAAAAATGTCAGCATTTGGAAAAAAACAGGAGAAAGGAAAGGTGCAACTGGTGCAAGGGTTTATTTAAGCGAAAAACGTATTTAGTGGCTAGGTGCATTTTAAACACGTATTGATAACGATGAAACAATCAAATATGATGCAAACGTGGGACAATAAAAAATCCCTTAGGGCGGACAACAAAGGCCTATTACCTTAAAAAATTTAAACCATAACAATAGGCAAAGTTTGATATGAAAGCTGAGTGCCCGACAGGATTGGAACCCATGACCTCCCAGATAAGATACTACTCGGGCTGGATTTTTTCATCCTCAGGGCTTAGGTTAATGAACCTTTGCGGCACACACCTAACCTAAATTTACGAGAGTAGGGCGGGCTCACTTACTTCATCAATTGTGTATCTCCTTTCGCATTCAACAGGCTCCGGCCTGGAGCGACATTTGATAAAAATCAGTGCGGCAACTACCACAACAGCTAACACTATTGGCAGAACCAAAACGAGCACTATCTGAAGAACTTTAGGGTCTGTCAGAACAGGAAAAAACAGCGAACGAACAAGGTTTAACATTAAAAAAGGGGGGTTCCTTTTTAACTACCGGTTTGTCACAAATGTGGTTTCTAACCATCATAATTTGAAAACCAGACTTCACACGGATATCGGAAAAACGCTGAAGCGCCTTTTTTCATATTTTTTTACGCTGAACTTGCCATTTTGCATCAAAATTGAAAGGGTTACATTTGTGTTAACATAGGTCAAAACGTAGTACAAAAATTTGTTAATCTTTACTAAATTTACTCAGGGATATTTGAGAAAACGATGTGTTATTTGCTGATCAAAATCTCACCTCTCCCAAAGTACAGGGCCTTATATCTCGAGGTTCGCATTCACCAAATTGTGGTCCCATTTGACATTTTGTTCTTTATCCCTTAAAAGGCTTGTATACAAAATATTGAGCTTATATATCCATTGGCGTCCTTATAACGGGAGGTCATAATTCGTTTTTCCGCCCCGCCTATTTGCATAGGTTTGTTCCATCGAAGCGTCCTTCAAAAGCTTCAGATCACGGCCTTATTTTACAACCCAAGTGACCGGAATAGAAAACGCCCTACGAACACATGCGTTATGCTATGTATGTGTTTTATAAAATTCGGGTCATCACAAACGTTAAGGTCTACAGTAGCGTTCCCCTGCCATAATTCTCATTGGCTAATGCTTGTGTTTCCAAAGTGATCAAACGACGTAGGCGGATGGCACGGTTACAAAAACTTGTTTACAGTTTTGAGTCTTTTAGTTCTCGAATAATGCGCGACAAATTGCATCCAAGAGGAACATTAGTCCGGGTTGATTCAACTTCAAAAGGCAAAACGCCAAAGTTTGACGTGAAGCTCGATGAATGGAACTGTTAATGTTTGCCGTGTTCTTCCAAGGCACTACAAGTGGACTAAACTTTGTAGCAATTCAGCGGGTTTTCAAGAGTTTCCGAATGGAATAAAGGTTAGTTATTGAAATACTGTTTCTACCTGTTGTCTTTGGGTTTCTTTATCTAGTTTGAAGATTGAGATGCTATAAATGTCGAAATCGTTTTCGCTGAAAGAATTTCAGCTTTCGCCCACACCCTTACTTAGCGCGCGAAGGCAAGTCTACGGTTAATCCTCAGTTTGGCTTTTTGTTATTGTAAAAACAAATTTATGCCATCTTTTAAGCGAGTGTCCTGTTATAATATATAGATTTAGCCAAGCCTAAAAGCGGAGCTCCGTATTTTTGTTGGTTCTTAACAATTTCTCTGAAATAAATAATAATTAAAAACGTCAACTCCAATTGCAGAATTTCCTCCGCTAAGAATGACCATAAAAAGTTAAAAAATACTGCCAGAAGAAAGCAGGTTTTCCTCCAAACAGTATTCTCCAAAATTGCTTGCCTCTAAAAAACATCTTGAGCAATCTCTTAGCAACTTCTTTAGATATCAATGAAGAAAGGATTTAAAATAAGGCTTCGTTTGATGACATTTGATTTTCATGCATCTACGCACCTTTTATGGTTTTAATTTCCAACGGTTTTGAAACTCCAGTCTCCTGGGAATTTTTCCGATGCGCCACCACTCTCACCAGGTACTGAGTGTCTGGTTCCAGCTCGGTCAGCCTCACTCCGGTGCTTTTCGCGTCCACAGTCGCTTCAGTACGAAAGCCAGCGGTGTTACCAAGCGCATATTTAGTTTGTACAGTGTATTCGCTTATCTCATATACTTCCGGGTAAGGGGGTGAATCCCACGTGACAATAACGTGGGTAGCTTGTGTATGGTACTTGTCAGCTTCAAGATTTGTGGGAGGAGGGGGTGGCCTATCTAGAATATACAGGAACATAATTATGTCATTTTTATATGTCACTCAACAAAGGATTGTCTTAATATATCACCACTCGCTGCGGCTTGTTGCATGTGTTATTTGTTAAACACTACTTTATGAAATGCCCGTTTTATGCTGCCTTAAGATTTCACCGGCTCACCTGTGCTGCGAATCTTTTATAATTTTGCGAAAAGTCGTCAAAAATTTGTGATTCCATGTTATTGAATAGTTTTTGGAATGGTTCATCTCTTTTGACACCAGATCAGAACAAGGATTTGTTTTTTCATGTGCAAAAACTTATTATTGAAAGTAAGCGTTTCAAGAAAGACGATTAACACTTTTGAGCTCTTTTCAGCAACTTCGTAATTTTCTTGCCCTTATGCTTTCTTTATTATTGTAAAATTATTAAGAAGTGAGTTCCCTAGATGAGCAAAGTGTATGCTCTTGGGACGAACTTCTTTAAACAAATATGTTTAAATAAAAAAAATATCAGAAAGGCGTTGATGAACCATGGTGAGTGTGTTGGACATTTAGCGAATTCACATTAGAAGATGGCAACTCATTCCGTCTGAAAAAATACCGTCTTAAAGTTTTTAAACCATGATCAATATCTTTCCAGAGTACCAAACAAAATATCCGCGTCTAATGTGAATTTAGGACGGATTTACGTCTAAGACGAGTTTCCGCCTTACTTTTTCCGTCGTTTTAGACATGAAATTGGATGGATAAATTTGAGAGATGAAACGCGTAGTTCACCAGATTCATACCAGATATCCGCCATTTTCGATGCCATCAAAATAATTGAAAATGTATGGTGGAGCAAAATCTTATTACACTGCCCAAATCTGTGTTAATGAAGTCTGTAAACTTATCTTTAGAAATTTTACGGCGATCACTTTCGTTTAATTAAGCTTCCCGTTTCATTTTGTAGTAAAAGCCCCGTACGTAAACAAAAAAAAGTTGTGTCTGCGTAGGGTCCTATAACACTCACTCAAAATTATAACGCTTTTTAGAGATAACATCCCAATAGCTTTTGATTCTGCTATCTTCAAGATTCCTCTTTCTATTTTGTCAAAAGGATCGCCAGCAGTTGTAGCTGCCCTCACCAAAAGCTGCATTGACAGAAGGTTTGTCCTACGTCAAAGGTAAAAAGTATAAAAAGAAAAATAAATCATTAAGATTGTATCTGATTATAAGGTCGCCAAAGTATACCCAACAATTTTTTTTAGTAAAATTTCTTTTTCACTATAGCGATCCCGGAAGTCTCTCTGTTCTGTGAAAATTTGTGAAACTTTCACCGAAAAAATTGAAGAAAATCGCTTTAAAGCCACAAAAAGAAGTATTTGTTTAGTGTTAGGGAAGTGTTAATTGAAGACTTCAAGCCATTGTTTGAACAAAGATTGTTTTCGTTGCCTATTGCATTTGATAAGTTGGAGCAGGCTGGAAGTAAAAACGAATGCGAAAGATTTATCTCAAAATATCACACAAGCTCGCGCCACAACATATATCATTAGCCTGAGGATTAAGAGGCATAAAACAGGGGCGTAGCAAGGATTTTTCAAAGGAAGGGGGGTGAGGGCTGTAACACCGTATGTCACTATGTTGATTCTTTGGATTCGCGCATTTACGCCACCTGAATATTGTATGCTGTTTACATGTTGTTTAAAGTCTCACAAGGGGGAGGGGGGTCCACAGGCACCACAAGACCTCCCCCCTAGCTACGCCCTTGTAAAGCACCCGTTTGTAAACAAGACCATTTTCAAACTCTACTGAGGTATACTTTGAAACTCAACTATTTATTTCCTATTCTTAATACCGTAACGCAAATAAAGAAAAGTTTTTCCCTTTGTTTTTGTTTCATTGGGATTACCTTCCACCGCATAGGATAGTCAGTCTTACCTTGGGCTCAAAACCACACCTCCTTCTTGTGTTATATGAATATCTTGGAGGTCTGGAAAGAAGTTTTTCGCCTGAAATAATATTATATATCAAAATTCATGAGCTGTTGTCGCAGGAAGCACTATTGACCAAACAAGACCCCTGCGCTGCTACGCTGTTTCCTTAGGGCCTGTTTACATTGAGGTGGGGGACCCCGGGTAGCTGAGGTAACCCGCCTACGTGTGGTAACCCGCCTTTCCATAAACAATCTGTCATTTTTTCCTGATCGTGTTTACACGATAGGTGGGGTAACCCCCCTAGCCGAGGTCGCGTTTTGCCATGCATATATAAACGCGTCAGGGTGGGGGTAACCCGTCTACCCGGGGTTTGCTCACGTTACATGTGAAGCGTGGCAAATGCGAATTACAAGTAATTGTGATAACAAGAAGCCACAGCACTGAAACATTGTGGCTAAGTAGAAGAGCATTAACCGCCCAAATGCGTCGTTCGCTCGCCATTTCATGTTTACATGCTTGGAGCCCACACAGCCAGGCTCGAGGAAATTTACCGCGCCACCCCGTGGTCAGTAAATTCCACGTAAACGCGAGGCGGGTTACCTCACCTACCCGGGGTCCCCCACCTCAATGTAAAATGGCCTTAAGCCAAGTTTCTCTGAATTGGCAAAATTTGTAGATTGTTGGCAGCTAAAAGGGAACTGTGCTGTAGTAGTTTCAATGGCTTTTCTCTCAAATCTACGTACCCATATGAACCCACCTCAAAATTTCAGAACTTAAAAATTGCCTCTGATTAAACATGTCAAATAAAACAAAATTCTGCACGGCAAATATTGAGCTATTTTAAGAATTGGCAAAATATCACATTTTCCTATTTTTAGAAAAAAATTGTCTTGCAGATTATGGCTTTACGCTGTTACAAATGCTAAAATTAAAAAAGAGAAAGATAAAACATTTCTGAACATTTTACGAAGGGTTAAACTCCTTTTCCCCCTCAAAACTGTGGTAGGCCACCTTATTGTTACAAATTCAAAGAGGGATGAGCTCCTGTACGGGCGGTATTGCTTGCTTGGTCTAACTTTAACGTAGACATCTTTACTCTCTCCCTTAATTCTAACCTGTGACTCCATTTGCTGTTCAAGGAAGCTGTTAATTGTTCCCTTACGGTTGTGTTCTTCGAGAGTACTGGTCCAAACAATCTCTATATCAAATTCTACAGTTGCGTAAACTAAAAACAAAGTAAACAACAGTTAATTCCATGGTTTCAAGGCAAAACGTATTAAGGACAAAGAACTACATCAAGAGCTTGTCACAATGGCAAATAAGACCAAGACTTGATAAATGCACACGAAATAATGCAGTTTTATTGTCTTCTTCTACTGCTTTGGCATAAGCTATTCTGAGCCGTTTGAAAATTCAGCCCAGGACGCGAAATTTGTGACATTTTAACGCGGCCAGATTCCTTATGACGCCATTCGTGTATAAGGTCGCAAAGCAAAACATGCCGGAAGGGAAAACAACGAGTTTCGGGAAGGTTTTTTTGAAGATGGCCGGCGGCCCTGGGAAATACTCCGTAGAAGATTCTCCTGTACCTAAGCTTCGTACACACGAATGACGTCACAATCCTTAAATAGACACCAGGTTCCTGGCTAGAGTTTTATCGTGAAATGGGGAGAACCTGGAGAACAATCTGTCCTAGGTGCAACACAGTGAGGTCTCTCCTATGCCCGCCAACGTGCTGCTTCTAGCAATATGGACTTCCATTTTTTTCCTCCTAAGTTTTCTGCTTACATATTAGTAGCTTAGTATTTTTTATATAAATAATTAACGAGGGATCCGCTATAATTGGTTAGGCTGTAGTGGTCTCCCTGCCTAATATAACGCGCGCGACATAAATTTCAAGAAACTTAATTGAGAAATTGGTATAACTTTTCTATGAAATCGATCGAATCTGGTGAATTGTGAAAAGTGACTGAACTTGACACTAGTTTTCCATCTAATTCGCCGGTAAATTTTTCGTGTTATTGTATAAAGCAACATCCATGGTCTGCGAGCTTATAGACCAAAGGAATAACGCTATAAAATTTTCAAAACTTTGCAGCCAAACCGCGAACGTTTTCAACTTGAGTTTGGTTTGGTCTATGAGATGTTAGATGACGGGAAAATGTGGTCCATTTGTTAAAAAGTTTATAACGCAGTACAACACGAAAAACTTCTCATACCTCCAACCACGGTCAATTTTACATCACCCTTCGCGACTCCAAGACGATTAACCGCTGTACACTGATATTGTCCTGCACTGTCCTCGTAACTAACTTCAGAAATGTTCAGGGTCCCGTTATCATACACTTTCAGCCATTGAGTTACTTTTTGATTATCAACTTCAGTGATAAGAGAGATTGGAATTCTTTGCGTGATATTTGTTGGCGTATCCGAGTGTGTTACTGTCCAGTAAACAGATGGTATTGGAAAGCCTGTGAAGTTGCAAGGTAGAAGGGCGGGCTTTCCAGACGAAGTGAAGATCGTCTGTGACTGGGGCTCAATAGAAGGTGAAACTGTTAAAAAAAAAAGCAAGAGCAATTAAGAAAGAAAAGGTCGGATAACTGAATTATTTCCTCAGTGGTTCAATGAAATCAAGCCGAGCTAAGGAAACACGCCCCGCGAAATCATGGCCGACACTCAATAGCCAACGTTAGAAAACCAATCCGACTTGAAGGCATTCTCGTCCCCAGAGGCCGCGATTCGTTTGGTCAGCACCAAGGAATCCAGACCTCTGGCCGCAACCAAATTGTGAGAATGCGTAGAGAACTCGTTTTGTAGCTTTCAGCCAATCAGATTTGTCAGATTTTATTTTGTGCATGCGCAGAGTGACGGGAAGTCCGAAAATCACGTACTTCCGGTGTTGGACCTTCCCAGAGGTCGCGATTGTTGGTGCTGACCAAAAGGATCGCGGCCTCTGGGGACGAGAATGACTTGAAGGCCATTTCCAGTCCGTACTGCGCAATCTCCACCTGCAATGGTTATCACGCCTCACACGATGAAATGTAAACAAACCAAAATGAAAATTACGGGTAAAAACTTGCCTTTTTTCATTATTAATATCCGATATGCTTGCAAAACAATAATACAGAGTAAACGAACCTCGACGATATTCCAAACCGACGTTTCAGTTCATTGCGAACTCCCAAACAAAACGACCCGTAATGGCGGACTCAAAAACTTCATGTACGCAGTTACCGAAGTGTAACGTATCAACGAATTCAAAACAGAAACGTAAACAAATCCCGAGACTGCGCGTACGGACTGGAAATGGCCTTTAAGGATTTCCAATATCTACTAATTAGTAACTTACCACAGCGAGTGAGAAATGAAAAGAAAGTATAGTTTCCAAGCCCAACTGATAAGTTAGCGGTCACGTTCACAGTGTAGTTATTACAGTGGTCCAGAGAGGGAATTGTAACAGACGAAGTCCCATTGCTAGCTCTTACACGGCTCACTTCTGCGTTTTCTTTGAAGACAATGATGTCATATCCAGTGATAATTTCTTCGGGAGAGGCAGCATCCCAGCTCACTCTGAGAGAACTGGCATTCAAGAAGTCGGCCGATAACTTGCGGATGACTGGAGAAGATAGCAAATTAAAAACAACAATATTAAACACAGAAAAGTTTCAGCTGTAAAATATATTTTAGTTGACAATTTTTTGAATAACACAACCTCCTTCTAGCTCAATCCGCTGTGTGAAATAAACTTGAACTTGAACTTGAACTAGGGCGGGATATTTAACAATTATCCTGCGAAACGCGCGGAATATCGCCTGATACTTAGCCGACGAGGACGTAGGCCGAGTTGGCTAAATCAGGCGATATTTCGCAAGATTAAGCAGGATAATTATTTTATTATTCAACAAATTGTCAACGAAGTGCCTTTACCAGCTAGAAAAGTTGCCGTTATGCGGCGCTTTGCAAGACGTCGACCGAATTATCGTAACTTACGTATATTTAACAATTATTCCACGAGCGCGCGTTGGATATATAACAATTATTCCATGAGCCCGCGTTGGATATGAAGTGATAAAATAACCAAGGAGCGCGTAGCGCGAGCTGGTTATAATCACTTCATATCCAACAAGGGCGAATGGAATAATTGTTTTAGTAAATTCTCAAACCGGGTTTTGCCGCCGATTTTTATTTCCACAATTTTACAAAGCGTAAAATAAAAACTTGGCGCACTATTTTCCATATGACGTAAAACTCCGACTATTGGCTCATAGTCGGAGTTTTTTAGCCAATCAAAAAGCTAGAAATGCAATAGTCGGAGCTGAGAATATACTAAGAGATGGTAGATAGCCAACGAGGCGCGTCAGTGTCATGTGAGCTGTCAAAGAGCGGCAAAAATGCTGTATGAAGCCATTGCAGTCTCTGTTTTAACTTCAGGTGGCGCCCATGAAACTCGCGGCTCGCGGATTTGTATATCGCAGAGTATCTGTCAAGTCAAGATGAGTCACATCTCTCAGGATTAATTTCCCACCCAGGGAGGACTGGAAATGCTATTAGTTAATGTTACGGAAACCATGATAATTTCCGGCCTTAATTACCACTGGACCTGAACGCAGACTTCACTTAACTGTATAGCAAGAGCACATACCTTGTGCTTTCGTCAGAAAACCAACATTCAGGAGAAACAGGCAGACAATGAGCGCAACAGGAGACTTCATATCGTTTTCAAGGTACCGCGTTCGTTTCTGTGGAATCAAATGTGTAACAAAAGAATTCGAAATTTTCAGTGATCTAATGAGCTGTTATGCCGTCACGCTTCTCGCTCTTTTGAGGAGAAGCGGTGCGTGACTTTTAAATGTAAATGGCACAACTGATCAATTGAGTATAAACCTGATCATATAGTTAATGGCGGGAGACTGTGACCTGATCGATGAATGCCAGCTAAAAACTAGAGGGTTGGGTGGGTAGGAGGTGACCGGGTGGGCTGAAAAAGGAAGCTAGGGAGAGCTTATATAATGAGATATTGTTGTGTTACCTTGGAAAATTGTTTGATTAATCGATTGACAATTAACTTTATCCACGAACGCACAAAGACACGTTATAAAGACGAGAAACATCATTAACTTCCGCATCAGCATCAGCAAACCCGATATGGATCCCCTGGTCTAAAACCGCTGGCAGATGGACCCCGGGGGCCCAAATCCGTTATTTGGACCAGGGTCCATATCCGGTAGCGGATTTGGACGGTGTAGGAAGGGGGGGTGGGGGGGGGGTGGAAGGGTGTCAAAATCCAGGGGGTTTCCAAGTCCGCCAGGACATCGGCCGATCAGCGAGATACTGAAGGCATTTCGCTAAAGAACTGGAGTTTCTTTTTAATTTTGCAGCGTATAACTTTAAAAAGCTAATGACGAACTAAAATTTTCCCCAACCGTGTTCAATTATTCATCAATTACGATTTACAAAAAGTTTTTGAGCGTATTTAATTCTTATTTACATAGCAGTGTTATGAACTCTTTAAAATGCGACACTAAATTCCTCACTGACGTTTGATCTAATGGCTGCATGATTGACTCGTGGGATAGACAAATTGGCTTACTATGACGGAGCTATACTTTATACCTTGTTTTGCAACTTCCCTCTTGGAAGGGCAATAAAGGAATCGAGGAATAATGTGAAAATACGGTGTTGCAATACCTGAGCAATTCACAACTGAACTGTTTATAATATTTATGTTCTCAATATCATCTCGGCGATTTAAGAATTAGATCTGTTTATCGATGAATAACTTGAGAAACGATGTGATGAAACTCACCAAAACTAATTACAAAGACCAACTGGCGGAAAATGAATGTCTTAGAACATTTCCTGGTCGTCATACATATTAAAATTTGACAGAAATTTATGAATAGTTATGAACACAACGTCGCGAATTCAATGTTCGATCCTTCCGAAGTCCACGAATTTCAGTACTCCATTTAGCTTGAAAGGGCGCAATACTTTCTAATCCTTAGCCTAAAAAAGAAGACTTACCAGTTTGTCAGCAGTGATACATCTTCAGCGGGTCGTTTTGAACTTTATCGCTGCTTCGCCTTCCCGTACTGTTCAGCAGTGTGGAAAGCTGTGTTTGGTCACGCCAGTTTTAACCGTCGTAAATCGTCACGCGCATGGTGACACATTTCTTCCTCAGTGCCTCAAATCTTGTCCAGCACACGTGTTATACACAGAAAAAACATAAATTGGCAGAGAGTTTAGACACAAGTATCTACTTTACAGTTTTTTAGTTCGTTTTACATATAAAACTCAAGAAAAAAAAAACAGTACAATGTACTCTAGCGTCCTTGAGCATTTGGGGACAGCGGATATTCCCTAAAATTATGGCAACAACATGGCGGACGAGAGGAGTTTTAGCTGGGTTTTGTGCTTTTGCTGTTGTAACAACATTTGTGAACAAGGTATGTCCCTTCATGTTAATTCATAATTTTCTGTAATATTTCTTGCATTTTTAAAGTAATTTGTGTTAAAAGCGCTAAACTAGAACTGTTTTAATCATGTTTTAATTTATAAGCTTGCCGGCTACAAGGTTGTACATAGAACTTTGATCGTAATCTTTTGACTGTTTAATTTTCTTTGTAAATATCTCCTTCGCATTTATTCTGTATTTTTTTGCAGCATGTTCTATCCGATTTAAAGTTTACATATCCCACTATTTTTCAAAGGTACGTTTATCAAATCATAACTAACTATGATAAAATTGTATTCAACCGCTATGCTGTACACACAAAGTTATTTATGCACCTATCAATGTTAAGCCCAAGGGGTAGGGGGGGGGGGGTGCAGGCATGGGGTGGGGATTTTGACATTTTCTGAAAAAAATGAGTCAAATTTCCCACCCCGTGACAGCATAGTTGGTTGAAAGTATCAAAATCCCCCACTAACCCACTACAAAAGACGGCCGCCATGTCAAAATTGCCTATAAAAAACCCCACCCTGGGGACAAACCTCACAGTCAATGGGTAGCTATACGCACCCCCCAGTCTTAATATTGATATGCAGGGCACGAACTTAACTTTTGAAGTTAATAGTCAAATGGCTAGTACATGGTCAGGATTCACCAGCCAAAAATGCATTTCTACTAGCCAAGCTAGTGTACAGCACAAAACTATCATTTTTATAGATTAAAAAAAAGGTGAGAAAATGTAAAATTGCTGTTGCTATCAAACTGTAATCAATTCATTATACCTGTGAAAATAAAATTCATTTTACATGGTCATGCTCGTTCGTTATATTTACAATTAACTCAACAACAACAAGAAACCAACTGTACTGCTACAGACATTACTTCTTTTTGTGACTTTAGCTTTTCGCTGCAAACAGCAGCTGCTCATTCAAAATGTCAGTACCCAAGTAGTGTTCAGTGTTATAAAACAGTTAATAAGGTTTTCCCAAATGGTAGGAATGATCATTGAAGGCAATGATCAGTCTTTCAATGTAGGCCGTCTTCTCCGTTCTGACTCCTCCAGCCAGCGCCCAACTGCAAGAACTGCAGTATAGTCCTCATGAGAAGGTCCACTGATAGCTATTCTCATCAATTCATCAATAGTAGAAACATTCAAGGTTGACCTCCAATCAGTCATGATTCTGTTCATGCAAGAATTTCCCCGCTCGCAGCAAGCAGTCTGGCAAGGAATTACAAGACATAGTTCTACTAAAATTAGCAGGTTTGGATAATCATCTTTACAAAGCATAAATTTGTTCTTCCAGAATTCGCTTTGCCTGAGTTCAAGTTCTGCTTTAACTCGCTGTACATGGAATTTCAGACTCATCCATTCATCAAGACAGTCATGCAGACTGAAGTTGTGCTGCTCTAGAGGTACCTGAAAATGACCATGTAGTGTCTGGATTTCATTTTCGCCATGTAAGAGCAGCCGTTGCCTGTCTGCAACTGGCCAACCTCGGTGGTTTGTCAAGACAGCTGCTGCTGACAAAACTGGATCTGTTTCCATCCCTTCAAACCTCTCTTGGATGAATGTCATGGCAGCATTCACTGCAGACGCCTGGATAGCATCAATAGCCTGCCTGTCTGCATCCCTGTGAAGCTCTATGCCCTTAAATGTGTTGCCATCCCCTACTTCCGTAAGGAAAGAGTTCAGTTGCTGACCAGGTCTTTCCTTGAAAGATTCAAGTTTTGCTAAAAGGGCAGTTAAGTTATCTTGAACTCTTGAGATGGTTATTCCATCCTCCTGGAAGCTAAGACTCACTTTGGAAAGTGCATCTACGATGTCAAGTAACAGATGCATGATGGCAACAAATTTGTAGCTTGTGAATTTTTTGCTGTAATTGACAGCCCTTCCTTGCATCTGTTTACTGGCATCCCTTGCTTGGGAGGTATGTTGGAAGTGCAAAACTACAACTTGAAAGTTCTTTGACAAGAGAATATTCAGTGCTCTTTGCATATGCGGTACCCACCTTGTACCGTCTGCCTTGACCGCCTTATATGCTCGCACTTCCATACTCCCAGCTAGTTCTTTAAGCTCACGGACTGCCTTTGCAGAGTAATGATAGTGCTTCCAAATACCTTGAAGCATTTCTTTGACATCTTTAAGAACTGGAACGTCTGGCAAGGTGTCTGCAAATGAAAGTTCCAACCTGTGTGCAACGCAGTGTACCTTAATAATGTGAGGAATTTCTTGTTTAAGCAAGCCATAAACACCACTTATTTCTCCAAGCATAACATTAGCTCCATCTGCTCCCAGGGCCACTGTCTTCTCTTTCCAATCCCTGCACACCTCTGTCATAGCAGTTTCCACAGCTGCTTTGATTCCAGATGCTTTGCTGTTTTCACAAGCCTCCAGTCCCACAAATGAATTTGCTATCTCACCTTTTAACCAAATGACATGCATAAACATCTTCTACCTCATGTACTCCAACATCACATGCACTGTCTGCCATTACACTTATGAACTTTGATGACTGAAACTTGCTTGAAAGTTCATGCTTAAATTGTCCTGCAATAGCTGTTACAAAAGTTTTGCATGCTTTGTCATTAATGTAGGTGTTTCCAAGGTCAACTCCGTGTTTCATTTCAAGTTTGCACAGGTGGGGAAAGCTTGTAAATGGCATCTCCCTCTTTGCAACAAAATAAGCTATATCAAACAAATTTTCCATCTTCTGAGAGACTTCTTTTGACATTGACAACAGAACGCGTGGTAAAGGAGCCAGCTGTGGATTCTCAGTAACTTTAGCAGCTGCAGCACAACGAGTATGACCAGTTGAAGCTTCGTGGCTTCTCACAGATTCTATTTTAAAGTTCTGACTACCAGACACGAAGGTAGAGGATGAGTCACTGCAAGTTGGATTGTCTCTACAAACTGTGCAAAACATCCGGTTTCCTTCTAAGTCGTACGTTAGCCATTTTAAGTCTTTCAGCCACGACCGAACAAATTTTCGTTTCGATGAAGATTGAGATGTCAAAGAATCATCAATTGCTCTCTTTGAAGTGGAAGCTGTAGATGTTTGACATGTTTGACATGATTCAGATGATTTTGACAATGCCAGAAATGCTCTTATATCCATATTTAACGAGAGCAATCACGCGTGGCAGACCCGCGAGGCAATGAAGATTTGCATTTCAAGACAAGGGTTTTTTGATAGCATTGCATCATGGGTATGTGGCTTGTTCCCATGTTTCCTCGATCAAGCAAGTCAATATGGCAGCGAACGAACACGGACTTTTCGAATATAGAGTTATCTTTCTCTCTTTATTTCATGCCAGTTCTTGAAATGAAATTATGTTGAAATTTTTTTAAGACTTAAGTTATTTGTCGAGGCGAAAATTAACTAGCCAAGATGGCTAGCAGATTGGAAAATCCACTAGTCAAAACTCAAAAACTACTAGTATTTGGCTAGTAGACCACCGCCAAGTTCGAGCCCTGATATGTGCATTATTTATAACCTTTTTTATTGAAAGCTTAATTTATCAAATACCAAGTAAGAGGAAAATAATAAAACTTTTAAAAATGCGTTGATGTTTTTGAAGTGGTGTTAAGGTCATCATGACTCTCCTTTTCAATTTTATTACTCTCTGTTTTTTTTTTTCATTCATTTTCTTTTAGTTGGCAAACTGGAACTGTTGCTTTAATTTTGCTGTCCATGAATGCCTTAGGATATATAGAACTCAACGTTGTACCAGTTGACAGGTAACACTGGTTTATTTCAGGTAACTACTAACTCACAAATGCCAACCCCCAGAGTACAAAAATCTGGAGACGTCTAGAGATCTTAATTTGAAATAAGACATTGCAAGTATGCTACATGAAGCATGTGTTGAGAAAACTTTTCGTTAACAAGACATGAAGTGAAAAACATACATTTTTCTTGTTGCCCAAAGGTCAAAGCTGTAGTCGCCTTTATACTGTCTTGATTGCTGTGTTATTTTTGTTTTCCGATCAAGAGAAGCTCAAATAAGAACACTAGAACACCTTCTTGCTTTATTTTCCTTCTTGGCAACTCGAAAAAAAATTTTGAAAAAAGCCATGGTAGGTATTTCCCGGGAGATTTGGTGCTCTAACCTGGAGACCGGGAGATTTGATAAAAAACTTGGAGACTCCCGCCGAAACCAGGAAAGTTTGCAGCTATGCTAACTTGGGGTTGCATGTGAAGAAATGAAAGGCGCTGTCATACTGTTTGTACTGTTCATGCGGTATGCACAGAGGAATGGAGGTTCGTTGCACAGCTTGTAAAAACGCCTATCACTGCGCAAAATAAAAAATATTGTGGAGTATTCTAGCCTCGAATACGTCATTGTGATGCCATAGAATCCTAGAGTATTCAAGGCAAGTACACCTGGAGTATTCAAGAGTATTCGATTTGAATACGTGAAGAGCCCCTGGAGTATTCACAAGTATTCAATGTTGAATACATGATGCACACCCGGAGTGTTCAATTTGAATATGGAAAAACAGGCCGGATTCAAATAGGATATCACAGGTGTATTTCGAATCAGGTGTCCTAGAATATGTTGGGAAATTACAGTATACGAGCCTACTCATATTCAAGAAAATTCTGGCCCGAATATTTGGCTTTTTGCGCAGTGTATAAGTACTGTATTATCTGGAAAACCAAACCTGTACATACCGACATAGCTTATACAAGGGAGTACCCCTCCAGGAAATAAGTAAAAGAGATATCAATTGAAAATAGACAAGAACCTTTTGACATTTGCAAAGCCATGTAATCCATGCTTGGTAATCATGCATTTTCCATAAATGTTCTGTTACAGCACTCTCCTTGTATCCTGGTTGCCTGCCTCATTGCTTTTTAGTGGAGTAATTTATTCAGGATCGGTTGCTCTTTCAAGACTGGTTAGTAAACAACACCAATTTAGTTTTCAGTCTGTGGCAAAAGTACCAGTTAATGTCAAAATCCCACTTCTGAGATGATGGGACTGAGCCTGTGGTGTCCATGCTAGAAGTTATTAACCAATATTAAAGGGCCGTAGGTGTCAGCCTCCGCCATTTTCGATGCCATCAAAATTATGGAAATTGCATGGTGAAGCGTAATCTTGTTGCATTGCTGTAAGCTATGTTACTTAATGTGTTTGAATTAGCTTTAGTAAGTTTCTCCGTGATCTCTTTTGTTTTGACATGCTCCGAGTAAAATATAATACTGAAACTCTCGCATGTAAACAATAACAAGGGCGTGGCTGACTGGGGCCCTTCAAACAATAAAACCCCGTCGATGAGTCATTATGTCTGTTTAAACAAATTATTTTTAACCATGTGTAAATCATTATGACATATTTGCTCATGGGATTGCTTTTGAAGTACTTGTGAGCTCTGATATTAGTTTTTGATTGAATGAAATAAGTCTGAAATTCTTCAACTGCTTTGAACAACAAAGGTTTGCCATTCTGGCACTTGTTTTCCCAACTAGATTTTGGCACTTCCTCTCTTAACATGATTATTGCATTTTGGTCCACTGTATGGTATTATTGTAATGCGCTATTGTAATATACTTTTAAAGGGAACCTCCACTCTTTTGACAAGTTGACGTTGACTTGCTTCAAATACTACCTGAATTTCAAATTTTGCCGGATAAACGAGAATTATCATTTAATAGCATCAAAAAATGGACAATATTATCACTTTTAAATATTCCCCACGCCGCAATTTTGGATTTGATGATGTATTGGGGGCCTCGTGCGATTGGCGCATGCACACGAACAATATGGCGGCTTTTCATATACAGATTTTCTCATGAGTGAGATAAATCGTCATTATTCTTGTAAACAAGCATGGTAACCTATATCTATATCTGCAGAATTTTGGTGTGTAAATGATCATCTTTAAGTTAAAAAAATAAAAAGAGAAATTTTTGGGTACAAAAAAAGATATAGCTAAAACCTTCCAGAAAACGGTTACTTGAGGATGTCAATGGTAGCCCTAGGAATAATGACTCAGGGAACCATGTTGTAGCTTACCATTGCTTTTTGCGGTTTGGTTTTCTCACACCTGATTGGCTTTTTCTTTGTAACACAATAACATTCCGTAAACATTTCTGGTGTTCACGGTTTTCTTAGCTTGGCTGTAATATTTTTATGTTAATTTACAAATTATATACCTGTTGTGTTTTATTCTCATAAAACAGCCAGTCCCAGTTTTCTGTGCAATGCATTACACATGTACACTGTTTGAGACATTACTGGATTCATTCTTGCTAAAGAAGGTAAGGTTAATCACACAAAGTAGTTTAAAATTTAGTGGGGAACAAACAAACAAAGTAATCACCATCATCAGTCATCGTTGTCGCCGCCATCATCATCATCATCGTCGTCATCATCATCATCATCAACATGATCATCATCATCAACATCGTCATCATCATCATCATCATCATCAACATCGTCATCAGCATCATCATCCTTATCATCATCATCTTCTCCTTCTACTTCTTTATCATTGTCATTGTCATCTTTATCATACAACAACACCACACTCTACTTGTGCTGCCGTTATGCTAGTTATGTATACTGTATACAGCATGTACATTACTTAACGCAACCTACATGTAGGTATTATACTTTAACTCGTAAGTCTAAATCAATGTCCAAAACACTTTCACAGCTTTATTATGCAAATTTTTAAAAGTGCAATGTTCACAATACTATTTAAAGAAAATCAATAAATATTATAATTATTATGTTTGCATTGAAGAATTATTATGGTGCTAAACTTAATTTCTAATTTTTAATTTTTGTATGTGTGGAATTTGTTTTTTCAGGATCCATCAATAAATTCACAATTCAGGTGAGATTATATTATTTTACACTGTACTTTTATGGCGTTTTAAACATAATCTTAAATGCTAATACATAATTTGTTACTACTCTAATGTACAGTAGTTAAAGTAATTATACGATGCATCATTGTATATAATTTCCAAATTATTCACTTGTAATTCAGTGGTCCCAAAGTGCAACAGTTAATTGCTTTTGATTTGGGGGCAAAGGGTATTGTTCCTGTTGTAAATGAAAAATATGTAGTTCACATAGTAAATGGCCAAAGTTTTTCAAGAAGGCTATTAAAAGCTTATTAACATTTGGTAAGAAATTTTCAAATGTATAAATTGCTTGCAGTTTAATACTTACAGCCATTGCAACAGTGTCTGTGGCCGGAACAGATATAGAGGTTTGTTTACAATCGTTAATGATTTTAAAGGGCCCCAGTCAACCACACCTTTGTTATTGTTTACATGCAAGAGTTTCAGTATTATATTTTATGCGGAGCATGTAGAAACGAAAGTGACCACTGAGGAACTTGCCAAAGGTAATTTTTACTTCCAGTAACATAATTTACAGCAATACAGTAGGATTTTGCTTAACCATACGATTTCCATAATTTCGATGGCATCGAAAATGGCGGAGGCTGACTAGGGCCCTGTAATAGATTTGTTTGAAAATAATTGTTCATTTTAGCTTATGATAATCTTAGCAATGGTGATATTTTGACAAAGGCAGGAATAACTTGTGATCTGTTTTGTGAAATTGATTTCCTTTGTGGTTAGTGTGCCTAAAGAGCCCTTGCCATTTGTGCATTAGATGCTCTGTGCAGTAATCCATTTTTGTTTCTCTTGTTAATTTGTTTATTTTTGTTTTCACCTGCTCCTCAACTTACTGAATGCCTGGAACAGGCAGATTAACTAATTTGATAAATATTATGTGTGTGGTAATTCATTCAGGTCAATGCGGTGTCAGTGGTGGATCCAGGGGGAGGGTCAGGGGGGAGGGGTCCAGACCCCCCTTCCCTAGCTAAATTTCTTGTTTTTACTACTTGTTTGACACTGAAATTGTCGCATCAACAGGATTGCTTATTGAGTAAAAGTATGGACCCCCTCCCTATCAAAAATTCCTGGATCCATCCCTGGGTGTATTGTTACTTAATCTTAATCAGCCAGATATTTTGTTGATGTTGTACTACTGTGCATATTACACAGCACATTTTCAAATATGTACATTCGCAAGAATTACTATTATTTTGATAATCAATGATTTCTTTTTAATGCAATGTTCCAATTTTTGATTTACAGTTTGATCAAATGGGATACAAATGGATAATGGTTCATTGTGGATTTTCAGGCAAGTATTTAGGTTTACATGTACATGCACATACAGTTGAGATCAAGCAACACATTAAAGGCCCATGGTTACCCATTTGGCTTTGTATTTATGTATTTTGAAGTAACAATCTTATTTGAATAAACCAATATAAAACGAGCACAAGGCCAAGTGGGTCAACAGGCATCTTACTGTTTTTGTAATGTATGTGATACCTTGTGGTGTTTGATGTAATCAAACACGAGAGACAGGATATCCAAACACTGAGAAGAGAATTGAAAATACAATGTGCAGCAGAGTATTTTTAACGAACTTTGAGGTGTTTGGATAGCCGATGAAACGCTGTCTCCAGTGTTTGATATATCTTCTCAATCGAAACAAAAACTAAGAAATAAATGGAGAAATAAAATCATCAAAATCCATGCTAATTAAGATAGGGTATCCAAACCTCCTTCACGGTTTTAACTCAATGAATTATTAAATGAGTTCGAGAAGTGTAAGTACATGCCATGGTTTATTGACCCCTTTCATGAATGGCTTCTAATTTAAAACATAGTCTCACTAGTCTTGTTTGAAAGTAAAAAATTCTAGTGAATTATGAACACAAAAACAAGGTTGGAGAGGTTAATTTAAATAAGCAAAAGATAATTTTAAATTGGAAGCCATTTGTGAAAGGGTTCTAGTAATATAATCAAAATGCATGGTTATTGTGAACTGACTTATGCATGTGTTCTTGGTAATTTAGCTTTGTACGTGTTTTATGGAAAGACCAAAAAGAAAAGCTCATTGAGTGATCTTGATAAAATGTTCTGCAATGCTGTTGTCAGGTTTGTTTTATTCAATTGTTTTTGCATGGCCCATGCACATTTTCTTTGTTTTGAAAATTTACCTGAAGATGAAAGTCAAAATAACTTGTTGATCTTTTCGTTGATTTATTTTTTATTTCTTAGTTTGATTGTTTATTTCTTTCCTTATGCCTTCTGTTATAATGTGTTTGGTATACACAGACATACATACATGTATTGGAACAATGTATGTTGCTGTCATCGGTATGATAACAATAATAACAAAACCATGAATCGTGGTCTGTTCCCTTTGAATTTGTACTTATAACTTTTACAGAAACAATCATGTGCATATACATCAAAGGGCGCGTTCGTTTGGGATCAATCCGGAAAAGAATAATTGGAATAATGCGAGTAAGCATTTGTTTGGGAGCTATTCTCATTCTGGAATACCTGGCTTTCGATTCTGGCTATTCTGTTGAATAACCAGAATATATTCCAGAATACATTCCGGAATATATTCTTATTCCGGAATATCCCAAACGAATGCACCCAAAGTGAGTTCATGCCAGGCGTAGTCAATCAATACAATTCAATATCGGGAATCAATTTACTGTATACACTCGATATCAATCAATATCAGTCGCCGATTGCTATTGATTCATATCGGTAATAATCGATTGGCAAAAATTTACAGCAATCGATAATTAACATTCGATAATCCAAAGGAGTATTTGTTTCAAACATATTACTGAAGACTGGCGTTGCTATCTAGTAAACAAATATACAAGAAAGGCGTTAAAGGTTAAGCATTTTATTATCGATTTTATCATCTAATAAAGGCGGAGTGTTCATCCTACTTGGTTTTCCGGCGTCAGTTTCCCAAAAGTATTTTGTTGATAATTGTAAAACTGTCGCATGCTATGATGATTGAATGACTCGACAAAATCATACAGACAACGTTGTGTTGATGATTAAAAACGTACTTGTAAAATGGCAAAAATCGTTTCCGATAGCAATCGATAATAATTGATAACATTCGATAAATCAATCATCGATTTATATCGGATATTGGATATGGTACGCGGACACAAAGACATACAATGTGTCTGTCTTGATAAGCAATTTGATTGGACAAAACTGTAGTCAGGTCAGACGTCATATCAGGGCCGTACCTAGGATTTTTTGTCTGCAGGGGCAAACTCCACACACCTTCACCTCCTACAAGAAATATCCCTAGAAAAAAACACATTTAGTTTTCCTGGTGGGGGCAACTAACTCGCTAGTCGAATTAGTTCGCTTATTCGTGTAGAATTCAGCTTTCCGACCCGTAAATTAGCGATGGCAGCGTCCTCCAAGTCCAAGCCCTCCAGATCAGTCAAACCTCCATGTAGACCACTGGACAATGATTTCACGTGGGAATCGCTTGGTCTGTCGGCCGATTTTGCAAGGAATATGTTATCCGACTTGTTACAACTGACACATTTCCTTTAGCTGTTCCGCCTCACACGCTGCCCACATACATTGATCCGGCCAATGACCCACCAGCTTCGGCGGATATCATTATCGTGACTCACATACATTTTTAAAAGAAAGATGAATTGCATTCGAAGTCGTGGGATGGACGCGGAGATTGGCTATAACACAATAGAGCGAGTTTTGATTAGTGTTGCAAAACGGGTAGTGAAGCGAATTTACCCTAGCCAGTCGAGTCAATAAGCGGTTAATTTTGAAAACTGTAACCTGATTTTTTAAATTTGTCATGTGCAATCCGTGTCAATCTTCTCCATCCTTAAAGTGCTACTGTGATCATATTTTTACACCTTGCTTTTTGAAGGGAAACGTGCACTGCTCCATGTGAGATAAAAAATGCCGTTTTCCGTTTTCAAATATCTGTAGCAGTTCCAGAGATATTCAAGTTTAAAAATTGGTAAAATATGCAAATTAGGAGACTGATGACGTCATCTCAACCCAATTTTATATCAAGTAAGAAAATAGGGCTATCTCGGTCAGGTTTCTACAGAGACAGTTGAAACTTGGCACAGTAATTGTTCTTCAAGCGACACCCCTGTGGTTGTAACTTAATCTTGTTTCCATGGCAACACACTCTCTTCCAGTCCCCTCGAATCTGTTTTCAGTATTTGAGTGATTTTTAACCCAGAAAAATTAAACCAGGCCAACGAACCAACCTAACACATAAATATGCTTGCAAAATCATGTAGATCCGGAGTCATGGAGAAATATCAAAAATGGCCAGAATAGCCTTTAGCATTGGGGAGGTCTGGGACCCAGCATGTTGCCATGTTAACATAATTGTTAATCACATATTGCACAACTCACCTAGTAGAGTCATGAAGCAAAGAATCAAACATTTCTGATACAAACTGGGTGAGATATTTTTACTTCATTTCCTTGATTAAAATTTGGTTGAGTCTATGACGTCATGACTTAGTCAATTCACATATTTTAAAAGCTTGAATATCTCTGTAACGAAAAAAGATATGTCAAAAAAGTAAGTGGCAATTTTCTTTTCATGCAGACTACTGTTTAATGCTTTGAAATGGCTTAGTTTGGAGACATCCAAATTTCATCATAGTAGCACTTTAACCATCCTTGTCAGGGGCGGATCCAGGATTTTTCTCAGGAGGGGGTGCACCACTAAGGATTGACGTAACTGATAGGTGACGAAAACAGTATACTGGTTGTGATTAGAAAGCCGCAGGTCATCTCAGGAGGGGGTGCGCACCCCCTGCACCCTCCCCCTAGATCCGCCCCTGCTTGTTCCTTTTTTTGGTTTAGTATCACCTCTCTGTTGTGTTTCTTTCTTGGTAAACTAATAGTTTGAGATTTCCTACATTTTAAGGACAATTTGGTTCGTCGCAAAAATGACTCAAAATATTGTAATGTAGCTCCTTTAAAGGACACAAAAACTGAAAATGATCAATTTGCCGCAATGTGCAGTAAATGGCCTGGGACTGAGTCACAATTTTTCTGTTTTCTGATTGGATGAGCAAGTAGCGTAAGTGTTTTAAACTAATCAGGAACACTCAGACTCAAGGCGTAGAAATGCAAAACGAAAACAGACATACTACTTTAGACACTCAAAGTTATGTAAAACTCGCTCTGTTGTTAGGTAATAACTATCTAAAGTATGGGTTAAATAACCGCTTTTCTCTGTTTTCCTTATCAGTGTTATTATTTTGATGGCAATCAGTGTGGCAACAGGTAAACAAGCCGATTTACCTTAAACTGCTCTTTAGTGCACGGTGTTCAAAACTGCAAAGATTTTTAGTGGTCTTCAAGGCTCCCCTGTTAATTCGAGGTACATGTACAATGACATCACGCCACTTAATTTCTGACTTAATTCATTCCCAAATCTCCCAATCGTCAGAAATAACATTTGTGATATCATACCAAAGTGTTTGTTTGTGAGAGGTGTCTTTCGAAGGGGCCCATTAATGGAGGCTCAACTGCCCATTGACCCGGAGGTTTGGTCCCAGCCACATTAGCCCTAGAGAGCAGACGATTTTTCAGAGCCGAACAAAATCGTCTACTCTCGCAGGCCACATAAAAATGTCCATGTACTAAAGTTCTTGCAATGAACACGGGACTCCCGTAAATGGCCCAGAACTATGAACAGATTGAGTTTTCTTACACGGCCACTGAAAGGGCCGAGACTACAACCATTCCAACCCTCGTGTAAGACAACTCAATCTGTCCATGATTAGAAACGTCCCTCTCGGTCATCCCTTTTAGCCATTACCAAGAATGTACCGCAAAGGTTCGTAAACCCTGACCTTATTTAAGAATAGAAAACTGAGAAGTTTGACACCTTTAAAGGTCAACCCCCCCCCCCCAAAAAAAAAAAAAAAAAGACACCCTATACCTACATATTCTATGAGGCGGTCAGAGTTCCCTGGCGCAGACTAGAACGATTGTGGGCTCTGTGGACGAGAATGCCCAAGGTTACTGAGTAAACATAAAGAGGGGTTACTATCTAAAAATCCTTTAACCCCCAAGAGTGCCAATTGTCACATAAGGTCATAACTTGGTCAATATTTGTCCTGTTAATTTGAATTTTTGGCGCAAAAAATTTCTTGGATAGATCTGCATTTTTAAGGCCGGTTCTCACTGGCGCATAAGCATAAGCACAAGCATAAGCATAACATAAGCATAAGCAAGTGAGAACACCTGCGACATAAGCATAAGCATAAGCATAAGAAAAACGAACATGTTTGTTTTTCTTATGTCGGCTTATGCTTATGCTTATGCTTATGTCGCAGTTTTCACAAGTGAGAACGGGGCCGACATAAGCATAAGCATAAGCTCAAGCTTTTTAACCAATCACATGTCACTTTGACCCAGACTTCTGCGGAAAGTATCACAAGCAAAATGGCGGAGGCTATGACATCTGTAGACATCAGCCATCTTGTTTTTAAACATCGAGGAGACCTGGTATCGAGTATTGCGTCAAAAAATGTATTCTGCGCGTGCGTATGTCCTTATGCTTATGTCGCGGGTGTTCTCACTTGCTTATGCTTATGCTGGTGCTTATGCTTATGCACTAGTGAGAACCAGCCTTAAAGGCATAAACTTGCACCTCCCCCATATTTGAAACTTGATTGACCACCCCTAGAGCTTTTGAAACGTTTTTGCCTGACACATCTGTGACATGCAACATAACTGAAATGAACCACTTCACTGAGAGCTAAAAAATAAGATATAGTTTAGGGGTATACCTACTATAGACGGAGAAAAACAACATTTTTAATCTTTTTATTTTTGACAATTAAACTGATTTCTTTTAAAACTTTTCTTGTAACTTTCTAGAACTTTCTTTAAGAGTTTTATGGAATTTACGTATCAACACCTTTCAAACGGTGCATGATACATGGATATCCAGTTTATATATTTTTTAAATTTACGTAAAATGACCATTTTCCTTGGGGGGGGGGGGGGGTAAAGGGTCAAAGGAGCTACGTCACGATATTTTGAGTCATATCTTCGACAACTTAAATCACCCTTAAAATGTAGGAAACCTAAAAATAATACTTTGCTAAGGACGAAACACACTAAAGGAGTGATACTAAACCAAACAGGAACAAGGATGGCTGAGGATGGATAAGATTGAAACGGATTGGAAATAACGATTTTGAAAAAAATGAGGGTAAATTTTTCAAAGGGCAGAAACGGTGATGTAGTTCCTTTAATTACTGATGTGTAATTTGAGTCAGTGGTTTCTCTATGTCCATGCAAGCTGTGTATCTTTTACCAGGTGAACTCTACAGAATAATCGAGTTTCCATTCTTATACTCAACGCACTTCCATCTGGGGTGCATGGGAAGGTAAGTCATGTGATTTCTTTTTACCTTTTCTGATTCTATAAATTAAATTATACCAACTGGCAAATTGAGTAACTTTTTTGCATCATTAAAACCCCTTGCAACTCACATTCCAGACAAATTTTAGGCCTTACTGTTTTGCTTGCGGCAGACTGCAAATTAACGCCAACAGCATTTTTTGATGTAAATTTGAAGCCCTGAAATTTTTCACTGCGATGGTCATTTCTCACTATCAATATTTGTTTTTATTGACCATTTTCGCATTGCCCATAACACACCTTGTTCCAACCCCTCCCCTCACAAAAATTTTCACAAGCATTGTCTTTCGATTCTCTTGGGAGGACTGTAATACCCAGGAGAATTGGGAAACAAAGGTTATGCAAAATTTTTTTTTTTTTTGGGGGGGGGGGGTAAACAAGGTGTATTATGGGCAATGCGAAAATGGTCAATAATCATTATGGTCACTAAGTCAGTTAATTTTTTGTTCACTCTTGTCTTTCAATTTTAGTGGTATTTTTGGTGCGGCGCTTGGCCTGCTACACACCTTTCTCCTAAACACGGAATTTTCAAATTCGATAGGAGTTATAAATAGCCTCAATAAGGTGAGGTTGCTGTTGTCATTGTTTTTAATGAAAATAATATATGTAAAATCAAGTTGTACTTTATTTGTATTCAGCTGACACCAAAATATCCTCAGCATGCATTTGGTCGCCTAAATGGTTCCAGTTTGTTTTAATTTTTAAACCTTTCTCTTCGTGATGGCGAAGTTGGTGACTTTCTCCATTCCTTGAAGGTGTTTTCAATTTTCATTGTAATGACAATTGACTTTCGTTCACTCAGGGTACGAAGAAGTTCAATTTTCCAACTCTCCCTTCGGGCAAGCTGAAGCCAGGAAGTACTAGCCCGGAGGTCATTTCCACTAGCCCGAAAAAATTCTCAGAAGTGTGATGAATTAATTACTTCGTGAGAACTTTCACTTGCCCATCGGGCAAGTGAAGGATAAAATCCACTAGCCTGATGACAAAATCCACTAGCCCCGGGCTAGTAACTTCCTTGTACGCTGCGTTCACTTAAGAATTCAATTTTATTCATATTCAACAGGTGTTTATGTCCTTTCTGTCGCTTTTTCTCTTTGATTTCACTCTTGACACAAGCATGGCTGGAAGGTAATTTAATTTAAAGTTCTTCTATGTTCACCAAATGGACCTGTTTTTAGGTCGGCTGTTTCCTATCGTGTGTCTTGTAGTATGGAGAATTGCTTCTGTCGCATTTGTTTTTCTTCATATAGATAAAACAATTCTCTAGAGAACATTGCATGATATGAAGCAGAGACTAGATCTATTTATTAAAATCTAGCTATGGCATATTGCATTTCCTGAGTTTTTATTGGTTTAGAGGAAATGGTATATGAGCTCATATACCATTGACCTACAATGTTTTATGGGGCGTTTTTTAAAACATCAATTATTCCACTCGCGCTTGTTGGATATGTGATGGTTGTTGCCAGGGTTTTCAACAGTTTTCTAAAGTAGCGGACATATTTGTAAAAGCACCGGACGTGAATTTCTTTTGGCGCCGGCAGGCGCAAGGTACGTAAGGGTGTCGGGGGGGCATTCCTTTCCATAAAATTTTTAAAAATAGAACACTCAGGAACGCCGTTTCCAGCGTTTCTGGAACCCAGTAATCAGTTTTGCTTGTCTCTTGAGCATTGAAGAACTCCAAGTTGATCACTTTCGAGATTGCCTGTGTTTTCTTTTTCGTTTGTCTTGATATGCAAAAAATAAAAATCCCAAATATTGGTATCAAAGTACCGGACGTTGAATGGGAAACAACCGGACGAAACGTCCGGCCTCTGGCCTTAAACAAAAACCCTGGTGGTTGCCCTCACTTAGAGTGTTCGGGTAAGGCAGCACGCGAAGATATAAAGAAACGCGCTCGCATAGTTGATGGTTTAGATCGACACAACACATCCTAGAAACGTTTCCATTGATAAAAACATTCTTGAAGTCAGTGAATCCCTTGATTGCGTGTCCTTCAGATTCTGAATGGTATCTTTCATTTGTCAAATAACCACACTCAGAGTAGTCTTCTGTTAAGTGGACTTGAATCAGAAGTGATTTACCCATGCTATCTCGAGTATATATATAATCCCGAGGGATTATATATACAAAAGAGAAGAAAGTCGGACTTTCACAGCAACTTTAGCGACTTTCACAGCTACTTTACAGTTGTTTTAGGCTAGCTTTCGCTGTGGATATCTCTCTTGTTTAATAATGAGTTGTTTTCCCTTTTTTCAGTATAATCGTGGCTCTCGGCAGTGGAGTGCTCTACTCGTACACAGTCTCTGCTCATAAAGAAGCTGAACAGCGCAATCCCCTTCCAATACGTGACAGTTAGCTTCTCTTCTTGGGAAACATTTTTTAGAACATTAACTACTAAAAGAGATTCATAATTTATTTATTGTCCTACACACTGCACAGAGATTATTTAACCCTACGCAATGAAGTAATTGAAGTACTAAAAGGTGGACTAAAATATAATTAACCATGTTTAGAGTGGACGTTACTTCAACCTTAGCTGGTTTTAATGCGGGTCCTCTATCCAGGTCGAATAGGAACTTAGAAATGTTGGTTTTTGAGGACAGAGGAACCCGCAAATCCCGGAGAAAAACAAAACCCTCGGAGCTGGGAGATTACCAACAGAAAACATGGTTGTTTACCATTTACATTGGGAAACCGGTTGGTCGACGGTTTGTGCAAATGGAAGGCAAAAATCCCAAATGGAAATTTCCGTTTGGGTTTGGAGTGTTCCATTCACAAAACAGACCCAAATTACCGAGAAAACCTAGGGCGAGTTTGATATATTGGCGTAGGGCCTGGAACTTGTGGCGAATGGCACATGGTTTGGAAATTCCGTTTGGGAATTTTGGTCTACCTTTCAAGAAGTCCCGTTTTCCCGAGAAAATTTCCGTTCGGGGAGACAAAATTAGTCTTTCCATTTACATTCTATCCGGAATTTCCGGATTTCTTGGGTAAATGGTAAACACCCCATATCTCACTTATGACACCAGGCAGATGATATTCTGAACATTCTCTTAAAAACGAGAAAAAAGAAATAATACTTACTTCATTGGCCACTCCCCGTTGGGGCTTTTCAGGGCCAATGTAAACAAACAAGCACATATTTTAAACAAACAGCAGGGTTAACTGAGAATCCCAACCGGCAGAAGGCAGACCAGTTGGCTATTTACAAGCGTAGCCAAGGAGTTGAACTCGGGGCTACCAAGAACAACAGCAGCTTGTGGTCAGAACGGGAGCCACGCTGCCGCCACAAAGGCAGAGAAAAGAGGGTTACCCGTACATGAACGTATTCGTTTTCTCGAAAAGCTTTAGTGTGAAGGACTCAGCCGAACAACGCGTACGGATTTTTCCATAGCAATGGAAAGCAGTTTACCTGTCAATTATAACAATAATCCCATGTATTTTATTCAAAACTGGGATAGGGCGTTAACCGAACAACCCGCCGAGAACAACTTAGATGGCTTCTAGATACTGTCGTATGTACAGGGCGTTTCCGAGAAAATAGAGTAGTCCAGAACCTCATATAATTCTATTTTTTCGTGAGTGAGTGAGACGAGTGAGACGATTCTGACCGCCAGAAATCAGGCATAGTGTACAAAATCCATTGCACAATGTAATTTTGTGCACCATGGCCAAACAGAAAGATCAATTAAGACCCGAATGGCTCTTGTTGCAGAGTCTGCGGTAAAATATTCTTTTGTTAGAAACGGCGTAGAAACGAGGCGGACGGGTCAATAGAAAGCAGAGTTGACCCTTTCGCCTCGTCTGTATGTCAAACCGCCGATAACTGCGATAACAGCTATTGCGGAGCACAATAAGGCAGTGGCAGGTTTTGACCAAAACTCCAAAGTTGCAAGCCCTGTCCACCATTTCAACATGGACTTTGAAACGTCAAGGTCATTGGTTTCGAAGCCAATTACCACGAGCGACTTTTCCTCGAAGCCTGACACTCTACTTTGCACCCGAACGCTGGGAACGATCACATCGTATTTCCACTTTTATCACTCATTAGTAAAATCCAACTAGTGGTCTATTATCAATGCTGCGTTCTGATTGGTTGAGCTACTACCAGGCTATATGTTATAGCCCACTAGTAGCGAAAAGCGCCGGCTTTGAAATCCAAAACAATGGCGGCTGAATTGCGTTTTGCTGAAGTTTCGGACGAGTATTTGAGCTCATTATTAGATAAATCTATGCTTTCTAATTGGATTTTACTAAAACAATTATTCCTCGGGCTCGAGGAATAATTGTTAATTAGCCGAAACGTCTGTTGAAAAATTATCAAGAGTCAGGGAAAACATTTTTCCGTAGAACTCATGACATCTCCTGACTACACATTCTCCATTTTTACCCGTCAATTGTCTTACCACACCTTCAAGGAAAGGTTGAGCACGAAAAGCCTAACGGGTTTCTCACATGACGTCATGACAGTTAAGGTCATTCCACATAAATGGAACCTACTCTGAGATTTTTGTCGAATTTTGTCTATCGATTGTTGGTGGCATAGAAGCTTAAATTTTGAAAGACAATTGGGGGGTCCCATGCTTGTTCAGGGGCGACACATCAGACTTGCCAGATTGGTCTATAGCTTAGTATAACCCGCTTTGTCGATACCCAGGGTCTGGAAGGGGGGTCTCGATCCCGCATTCCCGCTACTTTTTCACACAAATCCCGCATCCCGCACTTTTTGTCATCGCTTCCCGAATTCCGTTTTTCTTTCCTCAAAAATTTAGTTAAAAGGGGACTAATTTTTGCATAAGCTAATGAATTGAAGATGTAGATTTGCCCTTTCGGTTGTGATTTTGATTTTACGCGTGTTGGGAGACTACTGCAAATTATTAGTTCTTCATACCTCAGTACGATGAAACAGCCCGATATGAAAGGATGATATGTCTTCCTGTTCGTGTGCGCACTGCCCTTCATAAAAAGTTTACAGCAACACCCTCGACTGCGTCTTCTTCATTGGTGCTACTGCCTTCTTTGTCGCTGGAGTCACAGTCATACTCTAAGCTGGTCATCAGCTGAACTGGGTTCTTCAGTGACAGCAGTCAGTTAGATAACTATTAACCAGGCAAACTCGACAGTTGTTGTTTTTTTTGCTTTGTTTTCTTTCTCAACTGGAAACACTTACTAGTTAACACTCGACTGATTTATTCGCTTTCGCGGTCAGAACGCTCCCTAAGGTGGTGAAAATTTCACGAATTCCCAAAATTCAGGCAAGAATTCCGCGTCCCGTGCCCAAATTCTGCTCAATCCCGACTTCCGAGAAGCAGTCAATTCCCGAATTCCGTCAAGATATTTTGCGTTTTCCCGAATCCCGCACTGTATTTTGGTCAAATCCCGGATCCCGAAAATACCCTTCCAGACCCTGGATACCCAAAATGGTCAGTCTTTATGCCATATAATAAATCATTTCTTGATAAAGTTTATTCGGTCAAAATGACTGAAAGTTGGCCTCGTTTTCTCTCGCTCTTTTTTTCATTTTGTGAGAGCGGGATTTTAAATCTCGACTACTTCTCGATCGCGGGGTACGCAAAAAGGTAGTTGGGGAATATTTTGCCCTATGACCAAAAGCTACGTCCTAAAGTTGTTGGTAAGAGTTAGAAGGGGAGCGTCTTTCATAAAAGTTTACACATGTTGATAAATTTGTTGTTGGTTTAATTTTATAAACGTTCACTTTGTTGAATCGATCAATCTATCGATCAATCAATCGATGAATCAATTTTTTGATGAGGGTAACACAATAGTTACCCAATTAATAACCTTGTAGCCCTCCTAAACATACAATTAACAATGTATTAAAACCCAAAGGAAAATTTGTTGAAACAAAAAACAAGTTAAAAATCAAGATGTATAAAAGAGTAAGATTTAAAAGCCAAGTGAAAATAATTTTCTTGTAATGAAGTAACAATCCTGTCCTCTTTTGGATAAAGCTCTATTGTGGATAGCATATTGGTTGTTGTTGACCTTGAACATTCCCAGTTTACTTTTTTACTTAATACATAGTATGAAGAAATATTATTTAGGTAGATATTTTTTATTAAAAATATCCAATGAGCTTCAATGTTATATGTTTAGAAACTACCACGTCACAGTTCTACTCGCCCTAGGTCTCATGGGGACGCGGACTTGAGCCAAATGTTTCTCGACCTCAACCCCAAATAAAAAAATAAATAGGAGTCACACAAATCAATACATTTTTGCGCCAATTTACTTCACGTGATATAAACATTTCTTCCAGCTGCAATTAAATTTTGATGTTAGGTGCACTAGTTAACGATCCTGACGAATTTTCGCAAGGTGGGCTCACGTCACAAACGATTAAAAATGTCTTTAAAAAATTTGTATGGTCCTGCATACCCTATACAGAACCCATGGAATTAATGTCAACATTTCTTAATTTTGGAAGTACAGAAGAATAATTTCCTTCTGTCGTACCTTTCCCCTCTTGAAAACCTGTGACCAAATTTCCCAACAGATTCAAGCCTTTCAGAGTGCTTAAAGTGTTCTGTATCCGTGTTGATATTAACCTTGATCAGGTTCTGAATTTGCCGCACTTCCGCCACAAGATCTCGACAGTGTGAACTCGCTGGTTTATAATATCAACGCGAACCAAGGCAGCGGTACAGATCGATAAAGAAACTAACAACACAGGACAAACAAGCTTAGATGAACAGCTGTGCAAATCACGAGCAGATGAGTGTTCTTGTTTGTCGGCCATGATGAAACACAGGCGTCGTACGATAATACAACGCTCCTTGTGGTGCGGTGTCAAGATACAAACCAAGACGTGTGTGAAATACGACTCTTGTGCTGACAGTGAACCAATTCAGCTCACAGTGTTAGCGGATGGCTGAAGTATTAATGATTATAAATGAACTGCATATTACATTTTTTTTTTATCACAAGGTAAATTGTTTTCTGCGAAAACATCTGAACCTTAATTGTTTCGATTCTTGGCTCGGTTCCCTTTTGGTGTTTCGTTTTACCAAGAGAGGATAAAGGGTAAGAGAGATAATCCCTTTATGGGCCCTATTCCTAAGCAATCCGTCTCAAGTTATTTTTAGAACGCCCTCATTCTCGCGTGTATAATATTACCACGACGGAAGACTCTTTTTCTATCGTCCTTTTCCAGTGTCACTTGTTGTAGAAACTTTCTTGTAATCGTTTTCGTCTACAAAACATATCTCCACGTCTTCCCCCATTTTATTTGAGGTCGCCTCGCACAATGCGCGAGGGTTTTGCGTGGATGATCTACCTGGGCTATCTACGTCATCAAAGGTCGCGCCATATGATTGGCTATTTACTGATCCCTTTGGGATAGGGGTGATCTAAACATAACTTTAGGAATAGGGCCCGTATGGGGGATTACCTCTCTTACCCTTTATCCTCGCTTGGTTTTACATAGTATAGCGAATTCTTATAATGCACAGCGATGAGTGCTTTATTAATTGATTCCTTTTTCTTTTTTTTTTTCGCAAGCAAATCGATCTGGTCATGTGACACTGGTCAGCGGATGCCTCGATTTGACAGCTGTCAATTGACCGTAACATGGATGTCCTATACCAAAGATGTAAGCTGACAAGGCATGGCTACCCCAATTCTCTCTTCTCACGCGTCCGCCATGTTTGATTGAAAGCGAGGCTAACCGCGCAAACATTCAAGATGGCCGCCTCGCACTGCTGTGTGCCGTTGTGTAAGAATAATTCAAGATACAACAAAGAGGTATCCTTCCATGCCTTTCCAAAAGAGGCCAAAAGGAGAGCAGAGTGGATCGTAAGAATACGAAGAGATCCAGGACCGAATTTTGAATTTAGTTCTAACTGTTTGGCATCTCGTTCGCATTCTGTTTGAGCTTGATTTATACTTAAGATAAAGCTAAAGCATATTTTTCTTATAATTCTATTTATTAACGGATTTCGTTGATAAACTAGTTTAAGTGAAATTTATCTTGATATAGTGAATGCAGGCCTATATTCACTATCGCTACAGCTGCTTTCTTTTGACATCTTGTTAGATTAAAAAGCATACTGCTGTTTGTTCAGAGCATTTTGACAAAACTGATTATAGACGCACGTTGGCTGGACAGCGGCGGCTATTGAAGTCAACAGCAGTCCCTTCTCTGTTTGCTTGGACTAAGAAGAAAGAACAGGAAATGCCAAGAAGGATCTTAAAAAGAAAGTCATCAGAGATCCCCCCAACATTTCAGCTTAACACAAAAGGTGCCTACCTTAGTGAATTCCTTTCAGCTTCTGTTCCTATAAACTGCTGTTTCAAAGATGCTTCAATTTATATTGCTGGTGTTTTTGTAAGAAGTCGCATATTTTAGTTAGGAGCCTAAGATTTTTTGTTACTCACATTCTTTTGTGCAGAAGTAATTCAATCAGAAGCCGAGAACACACATGGTCTACTTTTGATTGGATTTCTCCTGCAAGAAAGATTTTGAGTATTTAAAAGTAGTCACACGTTTGGGCTCCTTGCTGTAACAGTTGCGTATACTCTGCCATGTCACTTTCATTTGTTCACTTTGAATAAATATTATTTTGCTGTTACATCGGGTCTCCATCTAAGAACTTTGAAAGCTTTTAAATAATTTTTTTGTTGTTTTTAATAGAACAGGTCACTAACCCAGCATATACCAGTACTCCAAATCTTTATGATCATGATTATGGTGTGGTGAGACAGGAAGTGTCACTTGAGGAGATGCTCCAGGCAGCTAGGAAAGAGATAGAGAGACTAGAACAGGAACTTGATGGGAAGAACAATATAAGTCAGTTTGGCCTTGGCCGATTTATGTATGATGATGAAATGATCCGGTTTTATACTGGGTTTTCATGTATTAATGTGTTAAGGTCATTTATAGATGTGATAAAACCATCTGCTGAAAAAATGAGAACATGGTCTCAAGTTCAACGTGGCAGGGCCAAAAAGCCTGGTGAAGGGTTAATTAATGAAGTATTTGTAAACATGAAAAAACAGTCCCTTGCCTTAGAAGATCAACTGTTCATGTGGTTGTGTAAGGTCAAGCTAGGCTTATTTGATCAAGATTTGGCTGTTAGATTCAATGTATCAATTTCTACTGTAAGTAGAATGGTTATAACCTGGTCAAACTTCCTTTATTTTATATTGGGATGTTTACCGCTGTGGTCGAGTAGGTCACAGATTAGAAAAACAATGCCAACTAGTTTTAAAGAAAGTTTCAGCAATGTGCGTGTGATCATAGATTGCACAGAAATGAAGGTTCAGACACCTTCTTCTCTTGTGCTTCATTCTGAGTTTTACTCTAGTTACAAAAGTGCAACCACCTTGAAAGGTCTTGTTGGTATTACCCCCAGTGGGGCAGTGTCATTCATCTCCAAACTCTACACGGGATCTATAAGTGACAGGGAGATAGTGAAAAGGTGTGGAATTTTAAACCTGTTAGAGGATGGAGATGGGGTTATGGCTGACAAAGGGTTCACTATAGAAGATCTTTTATCTCCTTTAAAATGTTCTCTAAACATTCCGCCATTTTTGAGTGAGAAGGTTCAGTTTTCCAAGGAAGATGTAGAAAGGACCCAAAAAATAGCAAAGCTAAGGATCCATGTAGAGAGGGCAATTCGTAGAGTCAAGGAAAACCATTTATTTGATGCTGTAATTCCACTGTCATTAGCCTCTTCAATTAATCAAATATGGTCTGTCTGCTGTATGCTATCAAACTTTAAGGGACCTCTGTTTTAAAATGATAGCAATTACTTTGAATAAAACATTTACAAACAAAAATTAGGTTTTATCAGTGGTGTGAAATTTACAATGATGGAAGATAGTAGTTGTAATAAAATAGATTAAGCTTATTGTACATGTCGGCAAAGAACTCTTCATCAAAGTAAATGGTTTCAATGTGCCAATCATTCTTACAAAATACCATGAAGTCACACCATTTGAGGCCAGTGATGGCCATCTGACCCATTACCTGAAAGTAATACTCGTGAGTTTTCTTTAGTTTGAGTTGACCATTAACAATCTTCAAATACTTGGCATCTCTGCATGACTCACACTGGGGACACTTAATTTCAAGCAATCCAAATACCTCATTGCGTGTTGGGTCATAGACAAGAAAATCAGGGCTTGCTCCTAAAAAGGGACAGCCTGGATTAATAACAAATCCTGTTCGATACACATTGACAAACCTGGTGTTGACGTATGACTGTGCTGCCTCACTTTCATGTTCAAGGCCATACTTCATGGCAGCAGTCTGAACAGTTTTCTTTTTAAGCTGACTTACCAGACCCTCATAATCACTTTTTCTTGAACAAATTCGCTTAAATTTTGAGGCAGTGAGCCGCCGCTTTCTCAGCTCATGCCAAAATGGATTTTGAGATTGATCTTTTGTTTCCTGCTCAATGTTGGATGCCTGCTCTAATGATACCTTTAATGAATCAAATATATTAGCCTGTGAACGTGGAAGAACATGGCTACATAAGGGATCAAGCAGCTTTGCTGGTAGGACAGGTAGGGTATCCCTCTGATCTATGCATAAAAACTTACTGTTTTCCTTAATAGTAGGTTGTTGATAAGACACAACACATCCCTTAGGTACAGTGCCAAAATTGCAGTCAACGTACTCTAATTCACCCTCGCTAAATAATGTAGCAAACTGTGTTTCTTTGTAGTCAGTTTTAGCCCTTGCTAGAAATTCCGCTAGAAATTCTGGGTTGGGGTAGTTTTGTATAGGGTTATACAAATTACTCTCTACACCGTCTATGGCACGTTTCTTACATTTAGGACCTCCCTCTGATTTTAATTCGGGTTTTCTAACAATAAGATTATCAACAGCTTCAGGATGGATTCCGGCTGAACGCGGTTTGTGCCATTCCTGAGGCATAGATGTCTTGGATGGTACTTCTGGGACCGAATCAATGTTAAGGAGGCTGTAATGGGCTGCCTGGTACATCAGTGCCACCTTATGGTTACATATTCCCTGGCCAGCCTTACATGAGCAGGAATGATCCACCGCCTCCTCATTGTAAAAAGACATCTTTGAAAAAATAAGAAACAGAATTTGTTTTAGCCTATAATTATTATTTTGGAAATTAGGTATAAACAATGGAGAACAAAGCAGGAAATTCAGAAAAAAAACATTTACTAAAATTTATTATTTTGCAATGAATAGTATACACTCTTGTTCATACAGAAATAGGAAAAAAGGAATAATTCAAGGTTATTTGAATTATAACAAGAACTTTCACAGTTTTCAGTAAAATGTCAGCTGCCCCATGCACTTAAGTTTTAAATTTGGCATTCAGCAAAAAAAAAAACATACAACTAACCTGTAAGTAGTGTGGATCTTCATTTTTCCTTAACGACTTGAAGCATCTTGCTCGGATATAAACATTGTTATCTTCTTCTCTTTTGCCAACTTAATGCATAATCATACCGGTAGGTAAGTACCTGCTCCCGTACCTGCTCGGCTTGGCAAGCTTGCCCATAAAAGCAAACACGACAGAAATAAACGATTTACCTTCATAATCTTTAATGAATCCTTCACAGAAAAACTTATAGCCTTTAACAATGCCACTCTGGGGTGCTTTGTTCATCTTAACAAAGGTATCGACGTCTTTCATCGTCAACTTGGGGTTATCTTTCAACAATCTGGTCCATTCTATCGGCAGGACACTGCTGGCATTGGCAGCCATCTTGAATGTTTGCGCGGTTAGCCTCGCTTTCAATTAAACATGGCGGACGCATGAGAAGAGAGAATGGCCGCCATTTTGTGCGACGTCGTCGTCATCGTACGGCGCACGCGCCCGCGATCCATGCCACTGGCCATGTCGACCATGAAAACTTGAATGCATAGTTCTCCTATTTCTATGCATGCACGATTGTCCTTCTCTTGTGGTTATGGGGATCCGCTTTGCGGCCCTTCGGACCGCTGGAGCTCCGCTATAACAGATGATGGACCGGGAAAACCCGTGGCTCGTCGTTCTCTCGACTTTTCTTTCGCTAACGATCCTTTTTGTCTCTAACTACAGAAAACGTAGGGGATGAAATAGCTTATAGTAAGGCAGAATGGAAAACGGTGATTGAGCCAGGAAAACATGGCTATAATTTGAATTCTGATAGCAGGATTTCATAAGAATATTTATCTTTGTGCGCTCATATTGTAACAGTGATTTTCGGTCATTCGCTCTTGAGTCCATAAACATAAATCAATAGGCGGGTTCTGCATCATTATGTTACGGAAGTCAATTTTTTGGGGAAGCAGTTCTCTTTCAAGGGTAATCTAGTGTGCTCTGCTTTTATTTATGCAAATATTTAAAAAATCAATACTCAAGCATCACTAACGATTCTTTTGTTTTGAGTAGCACTGCATTTCCTCGCCTGTCTCGGCGTTGCGCTTTTCTCAGCCTTCACCTACATTGGGATGTTGCAGTTCGCAGTAGATGTATTAACTTGTGTAGTAACAAAGCTAGTTTTTTTTCGTTAGAGAAAACACAGGGTCCAGGCTCACGTTATGATCACTCGGTCAAAATGACAGGGGCAAACGATTAGGATTTTTATGAAAATTCAGGGACTGATCTGGGGGAGGGTGCAGGTGGCGTGCACCCCTCCCTGAGATGACAAGCTACTTTCTGATATAATATAACTAGCATTCTGCTTTTCAATTACGCATTCTTCTATCAATTACGCATTCCTTAATGGTGCACCCCTCCTGAGAAAAATCCTCTATCCGCCCATGAAATTTATTGGCAAAATTGATATCAAAAGAAAATTTATTTAACAGCCATTTAAGTTTACGTTTCATATCATATATTGTAAATGTGCATTTAACATTCTATGAATATCTAACCATCTATCCCTGCGCTCAACGGTCTCTCGACGTACCATCTTTAACTGGTCGGCCGACCGCCGCCTGGGGACGAAGCAGTTGAAGAGAAATCCAACACATAAGCGGTAATCAGTCTCTTCCATTCCCTTTCTCATTCTATTTTCTGATAGCAAATATATTTTCCCAACAAGTTTTAACCAAGACGCCTGCTTTGATAGTCGGCAAAAAAAAACTGTCGGATGACGTCACAACTCATGATTACGAAATATCCCCAGACGCTCCCGGCCTCCAAACAGGAACTAATACGCATGCCTCTTCATCGAGCCCTTTGTGGCTTAGAGCGGCGTGGAAAGAGAAAGAGAAAACGACCAAGATTAGGGAAGAATCATTATTTGTATGTCTTCATGAAAAACTTGGAGTATTTCATAATGGAATATGCTCATAATATCTGATCCCTGCGCAGTTAAAAATCCCTAAATCTGTCAGTTTGTCTGGGCTTGTTCACATACATATTCCCTCTCTTCTCACATTTATGCGGCTCTAATGTCAAATAACGTCATAGATAACAAAAATTATTTCAATTATTTCATTGAATTACAGATAAGTGTACTTAGTAAACCCCTTCAGGCGGAGGCCTGGGGTTGACAGATTGTCCGAAAAATGTTGGCCGAGAGGCGAAGCATCGACGGTAAATGTGAAATTTTGAGTACCCATCTTTCAGCTAGGCTAGGGGCACTATCGCCCAATATACCACTACGTCAGAAAGGGGTTTATTTATTTTATACCCCTCCGATTTACTTGCACAATGCGATATGTCGCCTACAGCGAGAGTAACGACGTAATTGAAGTTGAAAAAACGCAAATTAGAAAGTTAGAGTTGGAAAGGTGACTTTTTTTGCACTCCTCCATAAAATCGCGCAACGGATATCAGTTCGAACGGCGTAAATTGCGTGATACCTGTCGTCCGTTTTGTACCACGTGTTGTGTTTTATTCAATGGGTGACCGTGTACGTAAATATTGATCGGCGGGTTATAAAACTGGATGATACGTAACATGATAGCCATATATGGTATAAACAATCGGTAACTAGAATATAGACAAGAAAGAGTAAATAAAATAAAATAAAAATAAATAGTGATAATGACAATGATAAAAATAAGACTACACCAGCATCCACATTGAAATATATAGTAAACCAGTGTTCCTAGTGCCTGGTGCAAGTGTTTTGTCTCGGTCTATAAGACAGGCAAAGTCACGCAGCCAAAGAGGAATTGCATCCATGTCTAATTTGTAGTTATGGAGGTATGACCATGAAGAGGAATGAGTTATTGTAGATTTCCACTGTCGCGTATTTTTTACGTGCGTTTATGTGCGTAAAAAAATTTAGAGACAATGTATGAACGACTAGCGTAAACGTGTAGGGAAGCTTTCCATACATCGTCTCTAATTTTATTTGCGCACGTAAAAAAATACGCGACCGTGGAAATCCACCTTTAGTTTGTTCGGCGGAACGTTAATATGTATTGCCGCATTATGTCCACATCAGCAAACACAATATAAATAAGAAAACATTTGAATTGCTTTCCGGGAATCTAGGTATTGCAGACAACACTTGCATCCTCGCTATGATAACAGTTATGCCTTCCCCAGCCATAATGAGTGCAGTCTATTAGCGAGGCCTCTCCTCCATGACAACCGACTTCATCCATCCAGATTGGCTTAGATCCCTGACCGTATTTTGCACTATGAGGAGCGGAAGATGCGTTAGTGAAACCAAGCTGACGACATACAACATTCGCATCATTGATATCCCAGCGATCATCACAAACTGTGCCCCAGATTCCGTTCACGCAAACCTCCACACGGCCATAGCAACCATTGCCATTTGCCAAGCGAACAGATAAACACTTTACACTGGCATCCTGGCTGTGGGAGCAATCATGATTACCCCACCCACGGTTACTGCAGTCATAGATATGTGACTCATTTCCTGAACATGTCAAGTGATCCATCCATATCGGACCGCTTCCTTGACCATGAGTGGCCCCACTGAATGCTTGAGTAGCTCCTGGGAAACCAAGCTGCCTGCACACTACGTTAGCGTCGTTCATATCCCAGCCATGATCGCAAATTGTACCCCACTGGTCGTTGTGAAAGATTTCTACTCTCCCACTTGATGGCGTACCATTTACACGGACGGCTCCCTCTGAAATAGCTAAAGTTGACGAAGAAAATAGTATTATAAAAAGTCTATAAGGGACAAGCGCTCCTGATCAGAGCGGCAGTTTACACCGCGGTTAAATAAAATTGAAGGGAACAGCGAGAAAAAACGCACTGACTCTAATCTTTCTCGGGCGAATACAAAATCAACATGACGAGTTTGTTTGTTATCCATGACGTTGTTTGTTATCCAAATGCCCCTTACTTTTTTAAATGTCTCGTTTCGTTTCAAAGATATTTTAAGATTTAAAATATACAAATTAGAGTTGACATGCATGCTGGACTCAACGAAATTTTAATCAAGACATGGAGAAAACGATATCGGGACCAATGTGTACCAGAAATATTTGATTCTCTGCACGACACTACTAGTTGTGTGTTCGACAATACGTGATTGACAATTATGTTACCATAGCAACATAGTGTGTTCCATTCTCTACTTGCACAATACCATAATACACCGCTTCTACCCCCCAAAAAATTTGCATAGGCATTTTTTAGATTTCCCTTGGGACGCAAACAATGATTATGCAAAATTTTGGGGGGTAAAAGAGGTGTATTATGGGATTTGTGCAAGTAGAGAATACCTCATCGATGTTAAAGGCTCTTTAGGGAAGTTTTAGCGTTTTATTTTAATGTTTCTCAATGATGCTTCATGCATGACTTGGCAAGCGTATTCGCCTGGTTTAATTTTCACCAAAAAAACAGATCCGAGTGTCGTTTCTAGGGAACTGGTAAAGAGTAAGTTGCCATGGGACGAAAATGTCATAATAACTGAAAGTATGTTCTAACAAACCCCACGAAACTATTAAAATTCATTTTCGAATTATAAAATTAAACATGTTTCGGATGAATTATCATCCATCGTCAGATACACGAGAATAAAGTGTAAAAATGTGCAATAAATAGTACTTCAAAGTGAGATGAAAACGAGAATAATTAAAAATTAAGGCGCAAAGAATAATGACGTAAAATATTTGTGCTGAAAAAGGAGACTAATAAGTATGTACGAGATGAATTAAGATCTTTAACCAGGGAATTTGAAGAAGGCTGTTATATGATGTGCATAGCTTTCTTGATTTTTAATTGGAAGTTAGTGGAAGCAGAGTCAAAAATTTCAGTGAGAGCGACAATTTTCAGAACCTCAGGTGTTTTTGAAAGAGATGCGGCAATGCTTGTCAAAGGAAAGATGGTCGCGCATGCATGCGAGTGGCGAAGTGTCTGTTGGTTTCACCAACATAACAGGCTCTACAATCTTATTACTCTTAGGTTAATGTCAAGGTGAAATGTAGCGCAAGTATTGCTGATTTTAAACGTTCTGTCTACGAGAGTGCGTACTGGCCTTGATTTGTAACTAAAAGGTACGAAACTATAAAAGTTAGTAAGGAAACCGGTGTTGGTCCTCTTATGAAACAGTGAGGTGATAATGCCCTGATTGTTATCATTATCTAAAAGATGGGAAGGAGAACGGCAGCTTGCGGTTTTCTTCTTTCTTCATAGTAAACTTAATGTTGGGGTGCTGATTATTGATGTAATCATAGAAAGATAAAGCATCCTGTTCGCTAGTACAGCGCGGACACTCGAACCATAAACGCCAAGGCTTTATTTTCACTTCATTTGTACTTTTTTTCACTTTTTTCAGAACTAGCCAATCACAGGCGCGAGTCAATGCAACGGCCGAGACATTTTTTCTGACTGTTTTCCTCGTTTTTTTTTTCAAAGCGTTGCGTGGAACGATAAAAACACGAAAAAAAAAACAAAAAAAAGAGAAAAATGCCTGTGCCATTGCTTCGGTTCACGGATGTGATTGGTTAGTTCTGGAAAAATGTAAAACATATCTTCAAAATTAGTGTAAATAAAGTGAAAATAAAGCCCTGCCGTTCATGGTTCTGGTTCGAGGTGTTAGCGCTGTAAACAAGCATAAGGTATCATCATCATATCTACGAAAAAAAAAAACGATATCGGATAAAAATATTTGTCTGTAGAAGTACTAATCTAACACGTTTCGATTGATGGAGATATAGCTGTATTTATATGTGTAATATAAAATTGGGTTGATCAAGTAAATGACGTCATCAGGACCGTTATTTGCATATTTTACTAATATATCTCAAGAACTGATAAAGATATTTGAAAACGGTAAACGGCAATAAAACTGCAATCTCGAGTCTGGATTGAATTCGTCATGATACCACTAAGATTGAAAGGTGTAGAAATTTGATCATAGTAGTGTTAGGGTGCGCTAGGCATCATGGTCAGGGGAATAAAGTTGTGAGTAGTTTTCCACTCAACATGGCGTCGTTGTAGTTCACTTGTTCCCGCTCGAGAAGCCTAACTTGGTGTCAGAAGTGGGATTTTCAACAAAACAAACCTCCCGCCTTATCGCCAACATAACCTGGAAAAATCGGCGAACTTCAGCTCAATTCAGTCGCTCAAAAGTCTGAAAAGCACGCTAAAACCCGTCGAACACGAAGCACATGGCCGACAGCAAGCCTCCGAAATTAACTCTCACCGATGACAAAGCCGCAAGCGTACGAATCTGGCGTCGAAAATTCAATGCTTGGTGCCTGTTACAAAAATCCTGGCGAGATACAAGCAAAAGCCCGACGTCACCAGACCACTGGGTTAAAGACAAAGCACAATGCGAAATTGCTGCTTTTTATCTCGCCCTTCCAGACGACGTGTTAAATATTTTTGACACCACAGTCCTTGAGAAATTCACCGAAGACGAGAAAAACCAACCGTGGATGTATCAGCAGCGCCTAGAAGACCATTATGTTGGTCAAGACGATGTAATGCCTCAGAGGCTCGCTTTCTTCAACTGTACACAAAAACCATCCGAATCAGTCACAGATTTTGAGACACGGATCAGATGTACAGCCAAAAAGACCAGATATGCGGAGATGACTAACCCATTACAGGAACTCATGCGTGACCGTCTGTGCACTGGCGTTCACAACAAGGATTTGAGGGAAATCCTCCTTCGCCATTACAAAGAAGATGGTAAAACACCCTACACGTTTGAAGAACAGCTTGCTCGAGCAAAATCCTGGGAGGCAGCACACAACACAAACATAACCATCATGCATTCCGCTACCTCTAAAATTGAAGAACAGGTCAATCGATTGACTAACAAGCCCCCTCGGCCGCAAGCAAAATGTGGGTGGTGTGGAGGCGCCAGACACCCCCGCAAGGACTGCCTAGCCTCTAAGCCAGGCACCTACTGCACCAATTGCTACATGACTGAAAACCACCTTGCAGCAGTGTGCAGATCTCCCAAGGATAAGTTCAAGGCAGATTTCGAGAGAAAGCACACAATACCCAACAGGCGTCCAGCCACAAAGCGTGGAAACAATGTCCACCAGCTCACCACACCTCCACCCTACTCGTCTGAGGATGATGATGACTACGTCGTGCACTCCTTCTCTGTGTTTGCCCATCACAATGGCAACGACTCACCAAAGGATGATAAATACTTCACCTGGCTTCCTGTCTCTATCAGTCCAGACAGGACCATCAAAGTGCTAATGCAAGTGGACTCAGCAGCCACATGTAACACACTTCCATCAACTATCTACAGGAAAATATCAGAAGCAGCCCCATTGCAGCCCTCTCATGCGAAGATACTTCCTTACTCTGGAAAGGCCATCTACCCGCTTGGCAAGATCAGCCTGGCCTGTGAAGGGGCATCCCATTTTGAAACCTTGGAATTCCAAGTAATGGACTCTAACGACATCCCTGGAAAACCAGCACTGATCAGCGGCAAAGACAGTGAACGTCTCGGTCTGATAAAATTCCACAAAGACAGGGTATTCTCTTCCACAACAACTGACATCAAACCTAAACCAAGCCACGTCCATATGGCCACCTCTACTCAGCTGGGACCTCAACAGCCCTTTCCCGTTGCAGACTTGCAACCAGGCCACCTCCAAAAAGAGGACCTGATGTCAGCATACAAGGAAAACTTTGAAGGCCTAGGAACTGTGGGACAACCTGTCCACTTGACCCTTGACCCCAGTGTCACCCCATGTCATGCAGGGGTACACAGAATACCGGTCTCCAAACTTGAGAAAGCAAAAGCTAAGCTGGATGACATGGTGAACTGCGGAAAACTGAAGAAAATCGATGAACCGACCAGCTGGTGCAGCAACATGACAGTCCGAGAGAAAGTCCTCCCTGATGGCAACACCAAAGTACGACTCTGCCTGGACCCAAGCCAAACACTGAACAAAGCCATTGTCATCCCACACTACCAGATTCCCACCATCCAGGAAATATTGCCCCAGCTGGCAGGCAAGAAATACAAGACCTTCTCTATCTTTGATGCACTAGATGGCTTCACCCAAATAGCACTCACCGAAGAATCCCGTCCACTCACCGCCATGCACACACCATGGGGCAGATACTGTTGGCTGCGCCTTCCTTATGGAATCAGCAGTGCTCCCGAGGAATTCCAGCTGCGAATGCATGAGGCTCTAGAAGGCCTGAAAGACGTCTTCTGCATAGCAGATGACATTCTCGTTGTAGGCCAAGGCGAGACCAGAGGAGAGGCAAACCAACAGCACGACCTGAATGTCTTTGCGCTCATGAAACGTGCCCAGGAAAAAAACCTCAAGTTTAACCCACATAAGATCCAATTCAAGTTACCAAAGATAACCTTCATGGGCCATGTACTTTCCGAACAGGGAGTAGAACCAGACCCCAGCAAGGTGACGGCCATAAACGACATGCCTGCTCCAGTCGACAAGCAGGGCGTGATGAGGTTCTGCGGCATGGTCAACTATTTAAGCACATTCTGCCCACACCTGTCATCGACAATCAAGCCTCTCCTCGATCTTACAAAGAAAGACCATGAATTCATTTGGTCTCAAACTCATCAGTCAGCCTTCCTCGCGGCGAAACAGCTCATCACGAGTGCGCCCTGCTTGGCCTACTATGACCATACCAGACCTGTCACACTTCAAGTAGATGCATCCCAAAGTGGCCTAGGAGCTGCCCTCCTGCAACCAGATGATTCTGATAATCTTCAGCCCGTGGCATACACCTCCTGTAAAATGCGCCCAAATGAAGAACTCTGGGCACAGATTGAGAAAGAATGCCTTGCTATAGCGGCCGCCTGTGATAAATGGGACCTTTGGATCTATGGTCGACAAGTCAATGTGCATACTGATCACCAGCCTTTAGAAACGATTTTTAAGAAACCACTTCATGCAGCTCCTCGCCGACTGCAGAAAATGATGATGCGACTTCAACGGTACAACATCAAAGTCACATACAAGAAAGGCACATCACTTCTCTTGGCTGATACACTCTCCAGAGCACCACTCCCCACCACCAATGCCTCCAAGCAAACCAATTTCGAGATCTTCAGAGTCAACATTGACAACCACGTGGAAGATTCACGGATCTCCTCCCAAACACTTGATGATATCAAGGTTTCCACAGCAACTGATCCTACTATGTGCGATCTAAACAAGATCATAATCCAAGGTTGGCCCACACAGAAGTCTAAACTCCCTCCAAGCCTACACCCATTCTGGTCATACCGTGATGAACTCACCACTCATGATGGGATTGTCTACAAGGGAAAGCAAGTAGTCATCCCACAGACTAAAAGGAACTACATGCTTCAGAAAGCTCATGTTGCACACTTCGGCCCAGAGTCAATCATACGGCACTGTAAAGATATCATATTCTGGCCCGGTATGCGGAACGACATACGGACTGCCTGCCAATCATGTGGAACATGTGCCCAGTTTCAAACACAGAACTCAAAGGAACCCATGAAGAGCCAACCACTCCCACAGTATCCGTGGCAACTCGTAAGCCAAGACCTCTGCATGTTTGAGTCACACACCTACCTCATCACCACGGACCACTACTCTGACTTTATTGAAGTCGACGAGGTTGAAAATACTCTGGCCAGCACCATTGTATCCAAAACAGAGGCCCACATCGCCCGTCACGGAGTCCCTGAGACAATCCTAACCGATAATGGACCTCAATTCATTGCAACTGAGTACGAGGAATTCTGTGGAAAATATCAGATTCAACACCTTACTAGCTCCCCCTACTGGCCAAAAGGGAACGGCAAAGCAGAAGCAGCGGTAAAGATAGTGAAGCGGATCCTAAAGAAATCAGGACACCGCAATTTGCAAGAAGCCCTTCTTGCCTACCGCAACACCCCGCAGGCAGGACACAGCATGAGCCCAGCCCAAAGAAGTATGGGGCGACGCCTTCGTGGGCTACTCCCTGTCTCCAAAGTCCTCCTATTGCCAAACGACCAAACCGCACCCTCTGTCCAAGAAACCATTGCCACAAAGCGGGCAAAGGCCAAGCAGTACTATGATACAACAGCGAACAGCAGTCTCCCCCCGTTAGGAATCGGTGACTTTGTTTATGCTAAACCATCACCACGCCACAAGTCAGGCCATTGGCTTTATGGACTTGTAACCGCAATACCAGCTCCTCGGTCCTACATTATCGAGACCCCCTCGGGCCTAACAAGAAGAAATCGACTACACTTGCGCCCAGCTGCGCCACCACCCCCAGAGGCTCTAATCCCACGGTCCTGGATGAAGCAACTGTCTGCCAAAACACCCACCACCATCACGGTTGATCTCTCTTCAAAACAACCGAAGCCTGGGCTAACACCATCCTCGCCTGACGGATTAAGGCAAGACACACCTCACAACACAACTCAGACAAATTCCGCTAAAACAGCCCCTGAACCGGCAGCAGCATCACCTAAGAGGGCTCCAGAACTTGAAAGCAACCCACCCTCACCGATGGAGTTGAACACTAAAGATACTGCCACAAACCCTTCGAATGCGTCAAACACCCAAACAACACAAGAGAAACTAGCCCTGACTAAGACCAGATCGGGCCGGGTGTCCAGGCCAGTAGTACGTCTTGACCTGTGAACTGACTGTTCCCGTTTTCTGCCATATGGAATGGGACGTGCAAACTTTCTTTTATTATTTTTATTCTTTATTTATTTATTGATTCCTTGTTCATATTTTGTTTTTTTTCTAAGTAGCCTATTATACATTTAGGCTGTGAGACCCAGCACTTGTCACTTGCTAGTTTTTTAGCTGGGAACTCTTACAGGATTTTCTTGTTCAACGTTAGACATGTTTTTATTCCTGTTGTAAAAAAAAAAAAAAAAAAAAAAAAAAAAAAACGGAGAAAGGAAGATGTTAGGGTGCGCTAGGCATCATGGTCAGGGGAATAAAGTTGTGAGTAGTTTTCCACTCAACATGGCGTCGTTGTAGTTCACTTGTTCCCGCTCGAGAAGCCTAACTGTAGAACTGTTCTTAAATTTAGATGCCTCCTACCCTGGTATGTTGCTGAAAATCCTTTATCCGTACTCGAGCCATCAGTTGTAAACGTCACGAACAGTTTGTTAGAGGAACTCAAGATGGGTGCAGGGAGAGACGATCCACTAAAATTACCAATCAACGGGGAAGCAGTTGAGTCACCATCGTACACATTAACGTAATCAGCAGACGAGTGAGTTGCAAAATTTAGGAAGACAAGTTCCACCTTCGCATTGGATGTAAAATTCCAATAGCAATTCATATTGTTCCTGTAATACCCATTCCGACTTGACGTAATGATGCCACTATGCTTGGTACTGATCACTAATGAACCTGCACATGAGCTGGTCACTTTCACCTCCACAGGCTCTATATTCAAACAGATAACACAAATCATCAACCGTAGGCTGCACGAGCGGTGCTTAGTCATACCATCGACTGCTGTCCATTTTAAATTTCACTGATTTTAAATAAAACATTGTAAAATATTAAAGGAATATTAATAGGGTAGACTATTAATAGAGCTTCTTATTTACGTATTTATGTATTTTTGTTTTGTAGCCTTTTTGTTTGTTTGCTTTTCTCGAAGATACTAGCTTGTAATTAGCTACACTTAAATTCGAGTTTAAATAAAGTTTATGTATGTATGTATGTCTGTCCGTCTGTCTGTCTGTCTGTCTGTCTGTCCGTTTGTCTGTCTGTCTGTCTGTCTGTATGCATGTATGCATGTGTGTGTGTGGGTGTGTGTGTGTGTGTGTGTATGAATGTATGTATGTATACAGAAGACATCAAAATAACTGCATATATGATACCAATCACGTAGCAACCGTGATATGGATATTACGAGCTCTAAAGTACCCCGCCTTGCTGCCGTTTTGCCTCGTGGCTCAGTCATGATCGGTCGTGCTACAGGGCGCTGAAAATGGTGACACAAGCGCTAAATACAGATAAAAATGCAAACAATTGTTTTATCCGGGTTGTGACAATAATTTAGTGCTATCAGTAATATTTTGTTCCTTTACACTCGATTAGTCCGCATTTTGTTCCCGGTCTGTGCAGTCTACAATCTTCCCTGGGAGTCTGCGTTTTACACTGACAGCCTATACGCACAGCCGTACCGGGGAGGGGGTAGGGGAGGGGGTTGGCATATGAAGGGGCAGGGATAATCGTCGGAAATTTTGAACTAAACCCCTAAAGGAGACAGATCTGGGCGTGGCCCAAGCTTTTTTACCCCTAAAAGAGACCAAGAAAACTTTGATCATATGCATGGAGTAAATAAAACGAATTAAAAATATACATATTAAATATATATTTTTATATTTCTTTGCGTGCAACCAAAAACGAGACCTTCACGGCTAAATGTAATGGCGTTTTGCCCAGAACTACCCTAAGTGAAACCATAATCCAATTTTTACACCCCCTAAGCGAGACGACGAGCATCCCCGCCACTTTCATATGCGAGTCCTCCCCCGTGGGCCGTACGTATGTTGAGTTTTAAACCATTTTGGCTCAATAGGAATTAGACTGCGCTAGCATACGCGCTATGTTATAAAGCCTTTTTCATTACTGTTGCAAAATTCACGGATCTCAACTGTTCTCTGCAGCAAGGAATCTTAAATATAACTTTAGACAAACTACCAACCTTTTACTGCGAGCTCAGTCCTGGTGTCTATGGTATAGTGAGGGTCCTTTGCTTCACAGATATAAATTCCAGAATCATCCTTTCTGAGTGCAGAAATCTTCAGTATTCCTTCACTGACTTTCATTCGTTCCTCTTTCCAGACTCCCGTCGATCGTTTCCAAGAAATAATTAGAGGTAGATCACCAGTCGCAGAGCAATGTAAAGACAAGTCTTCGCCTGCTATTTTGATGACCGTTTGGTGTGGTTTTGTGACGAATTTTGGAACAGGCCAAACAAATAACGAGGTAGCGGCTGATGCCTCTCCTAAAGCGTTCTTCGCGTGGCACACATAGGGTCCAATATCGCGTTCTGCTACGTCACCTACGGTCAGCAACCCCCCACCCCCACCCTGAACAGTTCTGTCTTTAGCAATGGAGCCTGGTATCTTCCTCCAAGTGACAACTGGTGCTGGAAAGCCGGTCACGTGGCATTTTGGAAGCGTGACTCTTTGTCCTTTCTTGGCGTAAGTTGGACCGGGAGCGAGTTGAATACGAGGAGGTGCTATTATTGGAAGGAAAGAAGGGTACGAACGTTATGTATGGGGAAATTATTATGTATCCAATATATTATAATTATATAATCAATCTGAAACCTCACCCTTACCCGTATAATCTGTTACGTAGTCTAAAGCGATTTAAATATTCCTTAATCCGTTATGTCGTCTAAAGCGATTTAAACATATCTGTATATGTTAGGTACATAATGGTACATGATAATTTAATTTCCTCATACAACTGCTGCCACATAACATCAACGAAACTGAAACCAAAAATTTGGGTAAAAAATCGAGTTAAAAGCCAACACAAAGAGCCCTGGTTCATTTTACAAAATTGAACGAAAGCGGGAGTCATGGACTGGTAATGTTTTTAGCGTCACCTCTCATCGTACGCTAGGGTTTCGTGCAGTGAGGCCTTCCAAGGGGTAAAAGCAACATGCGACATGGCCATGAAAACTGGCGACATGGGGATTTTTAAAAGGCGACAAGTGACATAAATACGTTGCTAAAATGCGACAGCGACACAATAAACAGTGAAAAACGACAGTCACAATGGAAAGTTGTGCATTTTACCAATAATAGTTAAACGTAATAATAAATATACGATACATGTAGAATGAAAGTGACTCAGAATACAGGAAATTGCATTTCTGAGGGTCAGATTTAAAAAATTTCTGGCAGAAGGCTATATTCAAAGCCCCAATCAGCGTTCGGCCTTTGCCTTCGCCTACGCCTGCGTTCGGCCTTTGTGGTGTATGATGTGACTCAGAATACAGGAAATTGCATTTCTGAGGGCTCAGACTTAAAAACATTTCCCTCACGAGCCTACCTTAAAAGCCCCAATCAGCGCTCGGCCTTCGCCTTCGTTCGGCCTCCTTTTTTTGGCTTTTGTGGTGTATGATGTATCCGTGTTCCACGATAGGGGAGGGGGCAGGGATTTCCAGCGTCGAAAAAAATTAGCACAGATATAACCCGCAAAATGCTTGTCTAATTTCCCCAATTAACTGGCTGCCGAAAAAGCTTTGTAAGAGAAGAATGTTTTTCAACGAGATGGAAAATCGGACCTCTCAATCTGGATTGCAAACGGACTAACCATTAGGCCACCCGCGTTCCATTGATAAGTTATTCAACGAATAAATCAAACGTTTCAACTTACCTTTTACGATGAACATAGCGGTCTGGCTTGCTGTGCCCAGCAAGTTTCTTCCAACGCAATTGTATTCCCCGGCGTCATCAAGGGTCACGTGACGCATTTCTAATCTGCCATTGCGATCAAAGTGAAAACGACCTGTCAAGGAAGAACTGTTCACTCTTATCCACGTGACGGATGGTTTAGGATTTCCGCTGACAGAACATTGAAACACAGCGGTTTGGTTTTCCATGACCGTTTGATACATCGGGGTAATCAATATTGTAGGAGAGGAAATGGATTCTCCGGTTTCTCCCTTTGCACCGGATAACCCCCTGGGACCCGGGACTCCTTCAATTCCTTGTTCTCCTTTTTGACCCGGTGGTCCAATAATTCCCTGCTTCCCATGCGGGCCTGGTTCTCCCGTCATTCCACGTGACCCTTTTCTACCCGTGACTCCACGCGGCCCTCTTTTACCACGTGATCCTTTTGGACCCTGCATTCCCGGCGGTCCTTGCACGCACATTTGTTCTTTGGGTGAACAAAATGACCGTGTCATCAGAGAGTTTAATGTCTTGTTTATCTCACCCCTAACTGACTCGATAGTAAGCTCAGCTGGTTTTGTGTCAGCTTCAGATGTAACCCGGCGAGTTCTTCCGCTATGAACTGTCGATAAAATAGAATGCGAAATATTATTTTTTGTCAAATCTCGCTAACATCTGGCGCGGTCTCAGTTTCCTGACCTCACGCGGCTTTGGCTCAAAACCAAATTCATTTGTCTGGAAATTGCATAATTGGATGACTCGAATGACTCATGGTAATTATACCATACATAGAAGCCCAACCTTCATCCCATCTTTGATATTAAACTGAACCAAGCACACGAAAAAGTGGTTAAAGGTCAACAGAGAATTTCAATTAACTAACTCACCATAATTTTTCCCGCTATCACGGAAAGAAAGCAGATGCAGTATCAGTGTTCAGGAAGTGTTGGTGGTTTGAATGTCTTCCATTGACCAAGCAAAACACTATCATTCGATTCATTTTTTCCCTCCTTTTTCATTGGCCCAGACCCTACCACGTGACCTATAAATAACTGCCTACGAATAATGGTCGGCTCATGCGCATTAGCGTCCAACAGTGATTTTGTTACAAATAATAGTCTGCTCATGCGTAGTTGTGTCTGCTCGCCACTGACAAATCACGATATTTTGCTCAACCTCGTCCAATAATTGTTAATTATTTCGCTACCCGCTTCATTTCAATGTATGCAGTATCCTCTAATGGGTCTGTAATACCGAAACAGTGTGCATATTTATGCAGTTTTGCTGTTTCGTTTTGACCTATGTCTTCTGGGAGGACTGAAATGCCTGTATGGCACACAAAAACTGAAGAAATTCAGAGAAATCATGGCCATGCAAAATAAAGGGCAATATTATATAAAGTCTTGTTGATTGTTCAAATGCACTTAATGTTAGTTCCTCTTCAGACAACGAAAAACATTGTCAAGCCTCGTCAAAACTAGTGTACACTAATCAATTGTTCGCAATTATTTGCAATTGAAATTTAAACATTACCACTTTTTAAATGCATCTCAGATAGAGACGTCAGAGGTTGTTTTTTTTTCTGTGACCCTATATTCAGAAATCAAAGAATGGGAATATCCTATGATTTTCGAGAAAACATGTGAAGAGTTTTTACCACTAACTAAGCAGTAGAAATACATTACCTTTTGTGATCGCATCTTGCCCCTCTTTGGTAGAGTCGTGATCAAAATTTTCGTCAGGCTCGACCCTTTGTTTTTCAGAGTGTTTGCAGTTTGCTTCCATGGTGGAAACACGGGCCTCGATCAGGTTCTGAGTTTGCCGCGCGTCCGACACAAGATCTTCAACAGTGTGAACTCGCTGGTTTATAATCTCAACGCGAACCAAGGCAGCGGTACAGATCAATAAAGAAACTAACGACACAGGACAAACAAGCTTAGATGAACATCTGTGAAAATCACGAGATGAGTGTTCTTGTTTCTCGGCCATGATGACTAAACGCTGGCGTTGTACGATAATACAGCGCTCTTTGTGGTGCGATGTAAAGATGCAAGCACAGACGTGTGTGAAATGCGACACTTGTGTTGACAATGAGCCAAATAAACTGTCAGTGTTAGCGGATGGCTGAAGTATTCATGATAATCAAATCGTGGTCAAAAGTCACCACCGCATGTGATATCTTTATCTCAAGGTAATTCCTGTCTGCAAAAACATCTGAAGCTTGTTTTGATTCTTGGCTCGGTTCCTTTAAACAACAATACAAGGTGTCTCGTTTTGCAGTGCACAAAAGCGTATTCGTATTCGGTATTGCGATAAGTTTCTTTTTTGCATTGGTATCTTGATCTCTATCAAGTCAGCTACCTTATGCAAGCATTTTCTCGAACATTTTTGTGGTGCGGAGGTACTAAGAACTATCCGAACATTTTAGTGGCATTTCCCATTTGAATTCAAAGTTCAAAAGTTTTTAAATTCCACCAAATGTCCGCCAGTGGAGACTGAGTGAAGTCAGCTGATATAGGGTCCACGAGTAACTCGTGCTGCCGTCGATTGATTGTGCCAAAACGTTAGAATTGATCATTTAAATGGGGAAACAAAAAAAAGCCTAATCATATCATTTTTCCAAGAACCCGTGATCCTGTTCGGTACTACTTCACAGATTTCACATCTCTTTCCCGCATTCCCCGGCCCCCAGTACAGCAGTTATCCCAATCCGCTGGACAAGGTTAATGTGTGCGCTGAAGAGGGGTGGTGGTGTTGTAATTGGGAAAATAAACAATTAACAGCACGGGATAACATGCTATGCGAAAACAGTGTTCACCTGTTTCGCCGGGTAGGATGGCCCAAATGTAACACACTGGGGAGCACTTGGTTTTTCCCCTACAATTTCAGGAAATGCCTGTAAGAAAGCTTGTGAGTTTTTTAAAGTTTGAAAATTTTGCGCATGACAAGAAATGAGAAGCACAATATAAGAAAATGGACTTACTCAGTCATAATTCTATTTTATTAAAGGGCCGTTTCTCACGTGGACTGGAAACTAGCGAATTCACAATTTGATTGGCTAAAATCGATATTGACCGCGGTCTAGATTTTCCGATCTAGACCGGCATCTAGACCGATTGCATTTTGGGGTCAGAAAGTTACAAACAAAACATGAACACATTGTCTCCTTTTTGTCTACAGGTACAAAGTGGAAACTGAATTAAAAAAGCTTGACAAGAATAAAAAGTAAAGATACGACCAAATTTGTGAAAATTTAAGTTCAGCTCATCGCCGTTCGCAAACAAAATGTCAAGATTCTCCCATACAGACCTTCCGCTCGGTTAATAAGAGCTAAAGACGAAAACTGACAAAGTTTACTGACAAAAAGTTTATGTTGAGTAACACGATAAAGTAAAGGTTGGTTTTGAAAGTTTGCCTGAATCCATGTGGGTGAGGCCAATCAGCAACAGGTAGTATATGTAGACACACTCACTGATTACACACCAGCTGAGGAAATTTGTATTTAATTTACAATTTAATCGACATTTAATGCTAGTCTCTCGACAAAAGCTGAACTTATACTAAAGCGTGAAAAAGCAACTGACGGTAATGAGTCCGTTAAACAGTGCTACACCTTTGAATGCCCGGCGACAGTGCGTTATATATTCGTCGTTAACGGCGGTTCAATATGATGTATTTGCATCTCCGACATATTTTTGTAGCTCCTGTTATTTATACAAACATTGTCAGGCCGAAGACATTTTTCTTTAGACTCATCTAAGCACGAGGGGATTGGTCACTGATTGGAAGAGTGAGTTTTGAAAACCTGAGACTCAGAGATTACTTTTATAAAATATTTCTGAATGCTTCGCGCGAATCTAAAACGTCGCAACCGTATTTATACTCTTATCTAAACCCATCTATCGACCATTGAGACTTCGCCTAGTATCTGAAGTTATTTTTTAATTATAAATAGTATTCAAACATCACTAACGAGTCCTTTATTTTGGGAGTACTTTATTTTACTCGCTTGACTGGTTGCGCAATTCTTAATTAATACACTGGAATTTGGTTGAAGTTTGAAGTAGATGTGTTTGTAAACTTGTGAAGCTACTATTCAACGGAGTTAGCTTAAATTCAGTGGAATTTTTTTTGAAAACAAAATCTTAAACAAAGCTTCATTTATTGGAGGGATATTGTAAAAAAAAAGCGCTCACAATTTGCCTAACTGCTTAGAAAGCAAACGAATTGAATATTTCTTTAAAACTGTGCTTTCTAATATCCCCAACTTTGAAGCACATCTACATGATAACTAGGTACGTTTCAGCAACCGTTGCGTAAAAAAATACCAGCGTAAAGCTATTGATTAAGTTTCGGCAGAATAATTATTAGAAAATAAAAGAAATAAAAGGAAAAAGGTATCCCTCAAAAGACTTCACCTCGTTAGAGACAACCGATATCCGGTCATCGATCTGTATATCATATTCGCAAACTTAACAGAGGCTAAACAGGCTGTTAGCAGCTTACTTGGTAAATTGGTTTAACAAGTCTTATAAACCGCTTTTTTGGCCACATGCCCCACTGTTTCTCATTAATTGACTGTCATAAAGTGATTGACAATCACAAGTCTGTATGCAACACAATTATGCGAACACGTTTGTTTGATTTTCGGACAGGAAAAATTTTCTAGTCTCAGAATTTATCCCAACAAAACCGGCAGACCCCTAAAAAGCAGAAGAAAGCACAGTCAAACATTTTCGTATACAATTTGCAGCAATTTTCTATTACACAAGATGCGACTCTTTTCCATTGCATATTTTTCGTTCATCTTCGCGGTATTCGCGGTGCGTGGCGCCAAAATTTCAAACACAACGCCACAAAATTCCGCTAAAACCGACGGCCAAACCATCTTGTGCAATCAGTATGTCGGTCAGGATGCTAACGCAAACGAAGCCATCCAAAAAATGGATAAAAAGCTAGAAGCGATACTAAAACTATTACATGGCGAGCCTGCTAACAATTCAGGTGAGTGAAAATTTACTGAAGAATGTTTACGGTCACCCCTTTACATTGCCTAACAAAAATAAAATGTTGGTTGTGGTCTGTTGGCTGAATGATCTATTCGCATGAAACAACGTGACTATTCCCCTAATTTTATGATTTACTTTGAAAGAAAATCCTTTTTTGTATACTCGAAAGACACGAGAATAACCCTTTTTGCTAGAGCCCCAAATCAGAAATTCTAATCCTGAGAAAATTTAGTCTGAAAAATGTTCACTCGACCACTCAGTAAATCAAATGCAAATATCGCTCCATAGTTCTTTTGATTTTTTCTTCAATTAATTGTTTTTTTCTGAAACGTCTTGACTGATTGTAAAGTGAATTCTATCTTGCTTGTTGCCGGCTTCATAGCCCACCGAAAGATTGGCCATTTAAAACCCAAGTGCCTGATTTAATTTTTTTCTCTTTAGCTTCGACTTGCAAGGAAATTTATGACAAGAAACTGTAAGTACAGTTCACTGAAATATTTTAGATTGCGACTCTCAGCCAGATTTGTCAGAAACGTGTCCAACTTGTTTTAATTGCCGCTGATATCGAGTTTTGAATTGCCTTGCTAGAATATCAAAAAAGAAAACCTGAATTCTCAGGCTACGTCCACACTGATCCGGATAAATTTTAAAACGCAACTATTTTTCTACGGATTGGTTTTCCGTCCAACGGCGTTTTCGGTCACCGAAAACGGAACTTTTTGAAAACGCTCTCCAAGGTGGATAAATTTGAAAACGCTGGCTAGGTGTGTTAGTGAAGACAGCGAAAACGGAACTTTTTGAAAACGCTGACATAAAACAATCGAATAATGTTGCTCGGAGAATGTGGGCATGTTCTTGCATGTATTTTAAAGCGTTTCTTGCGAGGCAGCCTTTCAAAATCGATTGCGAAACAATTTGAAAACGGTATAACCAGTGGACAGAAAACATTTTTATGATGCGCTTTCAAGGCGAAAACGCCGTTTTCAAATTTATCCGGCTTAGTGTGAACGTAGCCTCAGTGTACGAAGATTTTGCACTGGAAAATCAATAAAGAGCTCTGTTTCCCGTATGAGAGTTAAACAAATTAAATCATAGTGTAAGACAGAAAGGAATCTACCCAGAGTATTTCACGCGCGTACAATGTATGCAAAACATGACTCGATTTCACTAAGGAGGAACGACTTTGAAACTTGAAAATAATACAGTGATTGCTCTGATTAAAATGCGCTAGCCTCTGGATCGGACGGTCCAAGTGCGAGCCTCGACCTGGACACTGCGTTGGACAGGACACTTTACTCCCAGAGCATCTCTCTTCACCCAGGTGTATACTGTTGGGGGGGGGGGGGGGTTAGTCCTGCGATGTACTTGCTCGTATGGTCCAGGCTGGAGTTGAAATACTCCTATTGGATTAATGTTAAGATAAGCTCCGGCTTGATGGGCCACTTGGCTCGTATGCAAACTTTACCTTTCTTTACCTTTTGAATTTAAGTCAATTGAATTTCCATTTATCAACGAGGGGACTTCTTAGTATAAGCCCTAAAGCTTTTTGAGGTCTCCTCGCCACATTTCTTTTTTTACTGCATGGATTGTAAGTACGTCGCAAGTAAACATTGACTGATTGATTGATTGACAATGTTAAAATTTGGTAATGCTTCCTCAGGGGCAAAGACAACAAAGCCTACTCATTGAAAGTAGGGTCTGTGAAGATTCCTGTGTATTGCCACATGGCTGCTACTGGTCTTGGAGCTTGTAGCGGAGGCGGATGGACTCTAGTTATGAAAATGGATGGCGCAAAGGTGCAGTTATACTGAATGAGCGGTAACTTCAGTTGAGAGAGTGTTGATTGCAGATTTATATCGCAAACATCACAATACTAGATTTTGTTGGAAGAGCTCCCCCTTAACTTTATCCACGCATTAATCGTTATATAACGGGTTAAGGGGAAAATAACTAGTGATTAAAGACTAATCGTTCCTTAAAAAAATCAACCGGAATAGTCAGGTGCTGGCTTATGGTACTTTGCGAAACGAAACGAAACGAAACGAAATGGTACTTTGCGAAATGGTACTTTGCGAAATGGTACTTTGCGAAATGGTACTTTGCGAAATGGTACTTTGCGAAATGGTACTTTGCGAAACGGTACTTTGCGAAACGGTACTTTGCGAATAATAACTTCTGCTAACCCGTTGGCGTGTTCTCTCATCCTTCACTCGTGTTGTCACCGGCAGCATGGCTTCGATCGATCGTTCATGGCGCTCTCTCCTTCCGATTTCGATCGCGAAGGCCTCGGATATTTCCGCGAAATTTGACCTCTCAGCGGTGGCCCGCTTCTCATAGGTAGGCTTATTCACCAGAAGCAACACTCTGCTCCCTGTTACGCTACGTTCAGAGTGAGAGTGCGTTGGCTGCCATCTTGTTTTGCGTGGTCACTGGAAAAATTGAACAGGCCTTTGGACTGGACTTCAGACACTATGGACAATACGGATCGGACCCCACATAAGACAACTGTACTGGTATGCATATGGTCCAATTGGCTCTCCAGGCCAGAGCTTATTCTGACGTTGCTACGTGGTTACACAGCCATGTGTATTTCCGATACTGATTAACACCAGGGTAACACTGCTAATTTCGCCGCTCTGACAGACTGCAGTCTACTCCCTCGTAAAAAATTTCCTCGCCCCAATCTTCCACAGCTCCAAATCCAAGATGGCGGCCTAATACGCAAATGTGAACTCGCGCGTAATACGCCTGCACTGCAGGCTATTTGCAAATAGAGGTACTTGAATCTTTCGGGTGTTATAAAAGATCTTCTGCACTTTTTATTTGTGAAAAGTACCATTTCGCAAAGTACCATTTCGCAAAGTACCATTTCGCAAAGTACCATTTCGCAAAGTACCATTTCGTTTCGTTTCGTTTCGCAAAGTACCGTAAGCCTCAGGTGCTCGCGTTGTAAGAAAACGGCAACTGATCATCGAGTTCAAGTTATTACGTTATGATCAAAATGCAAATTCTCCGAACTAGTAATCAGTAAACTAAAAAAAATACTATCAAACATAAGAAATGAAAATGAAATTGTATATATCGATGATTGTTTTGGAAACTTTTAATTAAATTGCTGTGGTGATATTAAGGTATATTTTTTAATAATATCCAGAAAACATTTCACTTCAATTCCAAACTCTGGAGCAACAAGAACGAGTTTAACCTACCTGGAGGCCAAACGGGGCTTGATTTACAAGAAACCAAGTTGCCAACCTTCTGGAGCACGCCCTTCTCCAAAATATGTCTTGGCATGAAAATCGGCGGCCAGACAAAGTTCATTGTCATCAACATGCAAGCCAACTCCCTGCATTCGCTGATCGCTGATGGCAAATACCGCGCCACCTCTCTGGGTCGTAATCATTGGAAGACTCTGATTGGTCCACAGGCGTCCTTGCAGAAAAACTGTAACATGGAAGGCTTCAACGCCGTGTGTAGCTCCGTCCATTCCAGAGCAAGAATTGGTTTTGTTGCTAACAACGAAAACCGTTGTGACAGCTGTGATTCCAGAATTGGGTTTGGTACAGCAGGATACCCTGACGATTCCATCACGTGTGGAGACGTAGCAAAGCACGCAACCGATAATGGAGACCGATACATCAAAAGCATGGGCTACATCTTTGTCCAGTAGCAGACAAAATGGGCAGTAGAAGTCTTCTTGAGTCAAAATGTAGAAGCTGTTGAATTTTTAGACTCGAAGACCTGTAGACCTGAAATCCAAATAAAAGCCTGTGAAAGATTTACATCTCGGCCCGATTGTTTTCGAATTCCAAATTGCTGTACATTCATTATAAGTCGAAAAGTGCGACCTCAGTGTTAGGTGCCGATTACACCTGGGCACGATAAAAGAACAATTCTCAAGAGAATGTCACATGGTCTGTAATATATGGGGCAACAAACACGCCCAAGCGAAAAAGGTCAATAGACCAATTTCGATATTTTAATATTCAGCCTAATACAATAGACATCACTGCGAGGCTCCGGGGAATAAATCCCACAAACTCTATAATTTATACCCCGGAGCCTCGTTCTGAGGTCTATTGTTTCTGTTCCCAGGCGGTCCTCCTTGGTCGTGCACAGTAGCCATTCTCGTCCCCAGAGCCACTTGTCCCTCTTAGCCGGCTGGGCTTGTGCACGAGGAACAAGTGGCTCTGGGGACACACGATTTGATTCGCTGAAATCACACAGCCGTTTAAAAAGTGCTAACGATTAAGGATCTTAAAACGGCTGATTTGATTGGACTCCTTTTGTTTGATATAGTGGTTGATATACCGAGAAAGCGCCGCTCGGGGCTTTTGGGCTGCGAAAGGTTAATATAGCTGGCACACACTCCCGGCTAATTAAACTGAATAGGTGAGTGCTTCCCCATCACCCAATCCCCCACGTTAACCATCACATATTATTCATTCATAATCAAGAGATCCCTTTTGTCAATAGAAGTAAGTGTCCTAATCACTAAAAAACTGTTCCCTTGCCGTGACTGAACTGTCTTTACATCGAGCAACGAAAAGTCACGCAAACTTTTCGGTCACGCTACACTTCATCACACTCTATTTCATCTATTATGGGCTAGCACATTGCAAAGGACAGCACCGATGGCTGAACAACCTTTTAGCGTTGAAAAAGTACACCACAACGTTTACATGTGTCGGGAAAAGTTCTTTGATTCACCGAATCAAGCTAATATTTGGCTGGTTCAGGGTTCGAGGGAAGATTTGGTGATCGACACAGGACTGGGTTTGTGGGATCTGCCTGGTTTTCTCAAACAACAAAACCTAGTCGGCGACAAACCTGTGACAGCAGTCGCCACTCACATCCATTTTGACCATTCCGGAGGATTGCATCAGTTCGAAAACTTTGCTATTCATAGCCTTGAAGCGGAAGCCATTCGCAAAGGCGACAATTATGAAACAGTCACGATTTTCACAAGCGCAGCCGAGATCACCGTGCCACCTTGCGAAGGCTGGAGCATTCGTGACTACAAAGTGGAATCAGCCGAGCCTTTTAAAGTTCTGCAGGAAGGCGATGTATTTGATCTTGGAGATCGTAAATTGCGTGTGCTTCATTTCCCGGGGCATTCCCGTGGGAGTATTGGACTGATTGATGAACATGCGAGGATTCTATTCTCTGGTGACACAATGTACGATGGATATCTCATCGATTGGTTTATACCTTACAGTGACACAACTGCGTACTTGCAGACTTGCAGAAGACTGCAAGAGCTGTCGGCCCAAGTGGATAATGTCTTCCCGGGACATTATCACCATTTTGATGGCAAGAGGCTTCTGTCACTAGCTTCAGATTACATAGCGAGAGCGGGAGCTTGCCATAGAGTTTCCTCCACTTTCATGAAGGGTGTTGCCTCTATGGTGCTCAAAGCAAAACACTCTGGTAGTTTCCCTGCCAAGTGCTGTTTTCACGCTTGTTGTTGCTGTTGCTGTGTGACGTAAATTATGTTAACCTTGCTACCAGAGGAGAATATTGAACTTTATATAACAACAAAATCAATGCACCCGCTCTGATTGGTCAATCAGCTATGGTTTATTGTGCCGGTAAACCCATGGAAAAATCGTGCGTCTTGGGATGTTTGGGAGAACACTCGAAAAGTTTCTCTTGTTCTCCCAAACATCCCGCGTGGGTTATTACCCCTACAAACCCACAGAAAGTGTGGTCTATTGCTTAAATAAAAAGTCCAAAAAAAGGGGGGGGGGTCTACCCAATCACCCTCCTCCTCCAGTGATACACACCACTGGCTTCCCCTGGGGGTTATAGGAAGGGAGAAGCAATCTTAATAATTTTTTAACAATGTTAAAGATAATAATTCTTAGTTTAGCCTATCCTTCCCAAGTGTCAGTCACACTAACCCCTTTCCTTCGCTGCATCTACTAACTGGTACCAGAATTTGCCTTACCTAAGTGGGTGTTTAATTGATACCGGCATGACTTTCATTCTGATGCAAGTAGAACAAGTTGTACCATGTTTATGTAAACCATTTTTATTAACGTGCGAGTTTAATACTGCCATAAACTATGCCATTAAAAAGGAATATGAAAAGGAACAGTCATACTGCATTTACATGACACTGGAATGACTTTTGGTGCTGCAATGAAATTATCTTTCTGGTGTAGGAACTGGGTTAAGCTTGCCCCTGTATGACTCATTCCAGTATGGCATTTTTTGGAGGCATCATGTAAATGATTGCCGAGCCATGAGATGGAACCTGGGTGAACTCATGCCGGTATGAAAGTAGCCCCAGTATCATGTTCCTAGTCTCTTAAGTTTGTCGAGGGCATTCCAGCAAAGTGTATAAGGCACGGACAGTTGAATGAGCTCAGCTGGAATGCAAACTGAATTTGCACTTTACACTTGCTTTTGTAAACATGCTCTGTGTTCCCTAACAGATCCCTTTGCTTGAAATGGTCCACTGAGGCCAGTTCGAGGTATGCCAGAAAGATGATTGTTTTACAGAAAATTATGGAAGTAGTAATTAAATAATAGGAGCAAGATTGAGCCTTTTGGCATTCTTTTAACCTGGGTCAAATGAGGCTGATAGTACCATGAAATCAGTCTTATTCTTGTTTTTCATAACTCTTTTATTGATTCTAAGTCAGTTATTGTCAACAAGTAAAAGCTTATTCAACTGATCATTGTGTAATTCCACAAATTATCCATAGGGATTTTTCCTGAGACCCCTCCAGAAATTCCTGTTAATTTTTCTTGGGGGGCCTTTGAGAACCCCCTCACACCCCTAGGAATTTGCAACCCCTTCTGTTGGGGGTAAGGGGACGGTGGATATGGATATTTCCTGGAACTATGCATTAACTGTGCATTATGCATTATTGCCTATCAAAGCAACATCAATGTCAAGAAACATCAAGATCCTTCTTTCAACTGCAGCCTTACACTTTGTTATAGTATTTTCTTGTAACTTGTCATATATTGTCATTATTTGACATAGTTCAATGTACACACACTGTAATGTACCTTGCCTTTGTCACAAGAACAGCTAGGAACTAACTTGTTGTTGATGGGGCCTAAAATATATCAAGCAACTATTATAATTTTATGGCAAAGCAATCTTGAGGTAAATCCAAGTGTTCTGATTGGTTCTTTATTGGTTGGGATCGTTTCCATGGAAACAGTCAGTTATTTTTTGTTTTCAAATACTCTGAAGCTAAAATTGTGGAAAGGTTTTTTAAACATGATTTAACATTCATTAAAGTTTGTTTGCAGACTCGTGGTAGTCTTTCTGAGTTGCTTACAGTGTAGTTATGAAAATCTTGTTATGGTAAAAGTCCTTTGAATTCACTGGGCAAAACAAGCGTGGGCCAAGTGCCACGTAATAAACTGGGAATATTGGCCCTTGGCCCTTTTTGTGTGGACACTGCTGTGCTCAGTTTATACTGCTACGACTAATATTCCCCAGTATGGCCTCTCGTACTCATTCAATAAGAAGGTATTTTCAAACAGCATTAGGTTTGTGCCCAGAAGTTTGCTTCAAGTAGTATATTTTTATCACTGTGCAGTTTATACTTCTAGTCACACAGTTTGAGCCTGAATACTTTTCCTTTTAGCCACATGTAGATGAGCATGGCAAGTACCTAATGGATATCCAACTTTTAGAGATTGATAGTTATTTCTTAGTTATTCCTTAATAACATGTAACTTTGCACTCACAACTTACAAGCTTATTGTTGTCCTCCCACCCTCCTATAATAGTGCAGCAGTCAAATTCCTTTGTAAGCATGCCAAAACGAACGAAGGAAACTGTGAGTGAATGAGAGAGCAAATTATTGCAAAAATGGGGAGAAGGGGGGAGGAAAGGATCCCCTTACCCATTCTTGTATGCTCCCCATGCCTAGACACGCTCGGTTGCTCTCTTGTTTGCTAGTACTTTCCTTGATTTGTACGGCACGCTTAGAAAGGAATCAACTGCTATACACCTTATTCCAAAATGGCCACTGATTTATGCACAAACAAATTGCCCTTGTTGCCTCGTTCAAGATAAATTATTCTTTTGATTTTTGAGCTTAAAACTGAGGCAAGAAGGGTCAATTTGAATACCAACAGAAGAATATCAAGATGGTAGCCATTTTGGAATAAGGTGTATGCTGGCTATATGTAAAAGGAGGTGGAGTACTAGTCTGGCCTTAGTTTTGGTTGACCACTTTTCAAATAATGCCTAATTTAAGTAAGCTGCTTTAGAAGTAACTGTTGTTAATACATGTACATAAATTTATTTACTGGTACATACTATAACCACTTTCAGGCTAACAGTGCATATTATGCAACTGGAGTGCAAGTCAGTAGGCAAGCCAGAAATCGCTCCTTGTACAGGCTAGAAGGCTAGCTGCAAACTACTTACATCTGTAGAAATTATGAGCTTAACTGTTGGCTTCATAATGTGCTATTTGGGCACGTTTCTCATAATTATGTATTTTTTACAATTTACATGTAGGCTAACCAGAATGACTCATGCTACTCTGTGAATAATTGTATTTATCTTAACTTTGTCCTGCTAAATATTCACAAGTGTTCCGTTTAATGCCTTCAGCGAATGTATAAGTGTAAACTAGTTTCATGCACAATCGAAGTTATTATCCAGTAATAATTACAATACAGTAACTGTACATTCCCCGTATTAACAACTTTGGATGAATCTAACGCATAGGATCTCAAACATCATTCTGTGCTTTGAACTTTGAGTTCTATCCTTGATAGAGCAAAGAATCTGAACATACATAAAAGTAAACTTTGTCGTTTTCACCTCCTTTTCCAGAACAACCAGTGTAGAATTATGGGATTGATGATCGTGAAGGCAAAGAATGCCACTTTAGACCAAAATCCAACTGAATTGCTGTCCGCATTTGTCTCGAGATCCCTGACCCTGCGATTTAACTGTTGTATCTGAAGGATGCATTTTCTTGCGTCTGACATATCATTTCCCATGAAGTGACCAACATCACTGTCGCTATCTGGGGGAGACCCTTCTTCTATAACTTCAAGGCCAACTGCAATACTGCCAAGAGACAACACTATTAAAAGAAGTTATGTCCTCTGTTGGTGCCTGCTAGATGGAAGATGCATGGTGTAAAATTAATACCATTTGTCGCAAAAGATTGATTGAAATGACAGTTGAATAATGGCATTTTACCCCAAATGTCAACAAACTAACCGCAGAGGTAATTGTTACTGCGGTTTTCAGAAACATGCGAACTCTGTTCATGTCGACGGTTACGTTTTTTGCTGCCGTCAATCATCAAGTGGTCCTCTCAGAAAACAGAGGTACACTTCAACAGGGTCAAAAGGTCACGTCTGTCAGTTGTGATTGGTAGACTTTGATCCATTTTGTTTGTTTCTGATTTTCAAGGTCCATTAACTTTTACCGTAATTATGATTGACGGCAGCGAAAAACGCAATTGTTGGTTGGGTTTTGAACTTCAGAGTTAGCATGTTATTGAAACATGTTATCTACATGTAGTTCTTTGAGGTGTTTCATCGCACATCATCAGCAAAATTAAACAGTAGCTATGCAAAAGTTTATCAGCTGTTGTCCCACTCCTCATTTTTAAGATTAATGCTTTTTCGTACCTCTTTCATTATGCAATTATGCTACTTATGCTTATATTGCTATACTATCCATCTCAGACGTTCGTGAACAAGGACTTTTTTCGGCCCACTGGTTTTCATCTGGGGTTCAAAAATTCTGGTCATGTGATAACATTGTCGTGGCTCTGCGATTTGCAAAACATTGATCATGTGATGCCATTGTGGTTGTTCCCGCCAAAGGAACAATCAAAATGGCATTATGTCATCATTGTTTTGCAAACTGCAGTCCACGGACGTCCGAGAGCCATCTTGTTCCCAGGGTCTCTCATCTTCCACCCTCCCGGAGCGAGAGAGGAGAGACCCTGGCACAGGCTGGTCACGTGTCTCTTGGTCAATTGAGAACACTAGGGGGGTCCTCTAATGTCAGGAAATTTGCGCGTTGTCTTTGTCCATTTAAAAGCGAGGGTATTGCACGTGATGCAATCACATGAGAGCCATTGTTGCAACCTAGTTCATCTCGAAGTCCTCGGATAGTGTTCATTCAAACATCAATCTAAAGGTTTAGCAATGTGATTGTCTTGAGTTAATACTTCAAGTCGATCGTATTTGCTGTTACTTGACAAAATCTATTGTGGTCGTCTCCGAACAGTGCTATCTGTGAATACCATTATTTTTCGATGGCCTGAACGTAGGTCAGATCAGATCGAAGGTCCAGTGAAGGAATCTGCAGCGAAACTCATCGACACAAAAGCAAATGTAAAGGTTTTGAAACTCAATTTCCTGGTAGCAAATATATGCGAACCCCTTGCAGTTATAAAGACATGCAAAACAAAAATACAGTTATGGCCTTCAATGACCGTTCACCAACGAGTGTCACGAGTTGTTTTGCCAACAGCCGATTCACTAATGTTGGAACAAGGAACAGAGTTTTTCCAAACACTATACATGTAAACAGAATATTTACACCACGTGATAGTAACAGCTGAATGAAAAATATCATCAGATGAGGTGCCACAATTTTGTAAACAACAAATCACATAGACTAAAATTGTATAACGAGCGAAGTGGACGAACGGATACCGTAGCAACATAAACATAATTATTTCCTTTCCTAACCATCATTTTCTGTCGAAGATTAGACGCCGAACTGTTATTTACTGACAGCGGCGGCAAAAATTCAGAAAGCAAAGACTCTTTCTATTTCTGTCATCGCTCACCACTCTCTTCTGAGACGTACATGTACAGTGAAGTGTTAATACATCTTTTCAGCCTTTTGCTCCTTTAAAAGCAACTTTGACTACGGTGATCATGGCCCTGATTGTTATGAAATAATTTAAATCGTCTTTCACGGGAATGAAATGGTAGATGTGGCGTTTGCGAGGCCAAGGCCTTCCATACAAAACCTTCACCATGGTTTGCAATTCGGATAAGCCTTTCGCCTTCCTGGAGAGATTTAATATGTACTGAGGAAACATACGACCCAAACAACATGGATGTCTGCTGTCGGACGATGTATTGAATTTTTTTGGCGTTTACAATAGATTACCAACGAAAATAAGTTTGCTGTACTTCCTGTAGTCTCAGTACAGACAAAATTCATATTGGGCCGCCCCTCCCTCTAGCGATTTATTTGAAATCTCCCAGATTCTGGGAGCCTGTGCCAGGGTCTCTTCTCTCTCGCTCCAGGAGGGCGGGAAAATGAGAGACCCTGGGAACGAGGTTGGTCCGAGATGGATAGTAATTATAAAGAATTTGACGATTGATTTGACATGCCAATATTACATGGAAAGAATTTGAGCATTAATTTGTCATGACTGTTTTATTTAATTTTTATTCAACCTTTGCCTTTTTTACATTATACTTTTCTTTCATTTGCTTTTAAATTTTGTAATGTAACTTTGACTCTGAAAAGCCTCTTATGGACGAGCCAATAATGCACCTATCAATGTTAAGCCTGAGGGGGGGGGGGGGTCGGGCTACCCACGGGACTTTGACTGTGAGGTCTGTCCCCAGGGTGGGGATTTTGATCGGAAATTTTTGTGGGGAATTTGACTTTTCAGAAAATGTCAAAATCCCCACCCCATGCCCGACACCACTACCCCCCCCTCCCCTCGGGCTTAACACTGATAGGTGCATAAAGTATGGCTGTATGTGTGTATGCATGTATGTAATATTGTTTTTTTCTACAGCACTGTTTATTAAGTTAAACAAATCACGATTTTTCCCTTCATCATAACAAAGATACAAATCAACAAATAACTTGTCTAAAGCAAAATATTAATAACATTAAAAATACCTTTCATCATCGATATCTCTGACAATGTTCGCCCTTCGATCTTTGTCGCCACGAGTTGCACCAGATGCAGAACCAGTATTTGCAGTTCTTTGAGGATAATAAGCTGACTTTGTGTCATCAACTGTAAGAGTTCGAGGTGGCGTTATCATGCTACTCATAGAATTAACAGGCACTACTTCATCTCGCAAATCTCTGGGAAAATCTCTGTTTTTCGGGGAAAATGTAGCAATTTCAATTCTCTCCGGAATCTCCATCGAACTCACGCCGTCTCTAGCGGCTCTAGGGTGAGATTCTTCGTCAGCTCCTGGTACCGTGATCTTTTGTGGGATCCTCATTCTTTGAGAGAGATCACCATCGACTCTGTCATCGAGAAAATCAAACGAAAGTGGTGTATTTCCAGACAACTCGCCCGCCATTTTTTGTCGAGTTCAAACGAATCCTCCGACCCTGGCAGATGTTGGCCAGCGGAAGTTGCAAGAGCCAGCTTCTCCCGTTCTTACTTATTCTCGTCCCCATAGCCCTTTTCGTTTCTCTTAGCTGGCAGGGCCTTGGCACGAAAAACGAAGGGCTACGGAGACATACGATTTCAAGTCCAAGATTCTAGCACTTCCGGAGTTCATGTATATAGCATTGATGGTTCTACATGTTTTGAGTTGTAATAAGGCGGTCGGCGAACATTTTCACTTCCGTTTAAGATTTCTTTGTTATCAACAGCCAATAAAGAAAATTCGAATTTTTTTGAAAATCGTATGACCCCAGAGCCCTTCGTTTTTCGTACCAAGGCCCTGCCGGCTAAGAAAAACGAAAAGGGCTTTGGGGACGAGAATGATTCTCGGTCAGCAAAAAATAACATCGACCTCCAGAGGGTCATCTTCGGATGTCATCTTCGTAAACAATCTTCGGCAAACATCCGTAACAGGAAGTCACGCCATAGCAATTTGACGGTCAAAATATTCGTTATTAGACTAGGAAATTTTTGTAGCCTACGTGTAGCCGTACCGAAGGCTAGAAATTTTGTCGATTGTCATTTCGTGTCGATTTGGAACTTTTTTGAGTGGAAAATGGTGTGCTATAAAAGGTAGCCTGCAGTTCAGGCGTATTTTGGACGCGCGAGTGCACATTTTCGTATTAGGCCGCCATCTTGGATTTGGAGCTGTGGAAGATTGGGGCGAGGAAATATTTTACGAGGGAGTAGGTGTTAAGAACAAAAAATGGACAACCTCGCCTCTGCACCAATCCTCTAGCAGCCAAGCGTCCAAGATGGCGGCACCGAAAACACGATTTATTACCTAGCGTCTAGCGTTCCGCGCGCCGCTCCATAATAACGCCTGCACTGCAGGCTATGTAAAAGGACGGTGAGAAACTTACCGTCGGAATAAAACACCATAATTCCCGGCATAAAAACATGCAACATGTTTTTCCACACGTGTTCACGCTTATATTTTATTTCGCGGAATTCCGACATCAACCTCTGAGAGGTGAAATAAAATCAGCCAACGAGAGCCACCATGCGCATACAAATATTATTATTTCGACAATTTTTGGTGGGTAAAAACACAGACAAAATATAAATGCAATTCATGGTTTATCTTTTGCTTTAAAAATATCGATCAGTTTAATTACCCTCGGCTACATCCAGGGGCGGATCCGGGGAGGATGGAATGGGTGGCTAGCCACCCCCCTCCCGTTTTGGCTCCTCGACTCACAAAAGTAAAATGAAAAATCCATTTACTTTCTACTTTTGCAACAGAGGATTTCTATTTATCAGCTTTTTATTGTACTGTTATTTCAATCCATCCCAACCCCCCCCCCCCCCCCCCTTTACGTAAAATATTCCTAGATCCGGATTATAGAAGCTTATCTACCTACCGGAGGTCACATTCGTCGAATTTCAGGAGGAATTTCGGCGAGCCGGTTACACGAAACAGAAATTTTTCTTTCGGCTGCGGCAATTTTTAGCGACCAATTGAAGGTACTTCACGAACATTTACAGGAGACAGAATTTTTTTCAGGCAATTTCAAGCTGAAGAAAGAAAACATTCATTACTTTAATTGCTCTACAATATCTACCTCCAGGATGTCCAGTGTTTCGTACATCGACCTATCGGAGGTAATCCGCGAGCATTACAGAAAAACGTCAGAGGATCTAAGGGTGGACCGTTTGACTTCCGAAGGGTAGGGGGGTTGGTGATTTGGTACAGGCGCGATTTTTTTTCAAACCCTTTCATGCACAGGAATTTTTTTAATCGGTCCATGTGTGTGCATGATATTTTTTCTCCATATAACAGGAATGTTTTCTGCTCACTGAACGTGCGTGATATTTTTTGGCACTGGTCGTGTGCAATTTTTGTTTTCGTGAAGTGTGCTTACAGGATATTTTTTTCAATAAATGTAATAGAAATCTGCAAGACCACTGCAACAAACCGATGAGAAGTGCCGGATCACTTGTAGATCTGGATCAGAAAATCATTCACAAAGCAAACTATAAATAGCCAGGCTCCGGGGTGGGTTGGGGTGGGTAATGCCCAACCGCCCCCGACTAGCCGGAGCCTGCTCGCAGGCTAGATGTAAACGGCAGACTGATCCTGACGGCGAAAGCGATGGAAAATAAACAAGATAGATAAAACAGCTAACCCGATATTTCGGTTTGCAAGACAAACCTTCCTCAGGGGCTGAGCGAACAAAAAAGTGTGACAAAATCACCCAGCCCTTTCCCCCAGAAATCAAATGGTCCGCCCCTAAGATGTTCTCTCTCAGAGAATTTCAATCTGACAAAAAACTGCAATCTTTTTCACTGTTCCTCAGTTTTGAGAATCAGCGGATCAACCAGCATGTTTCAAGTTAAATGCTGCACATCCACCTGTAGAAATTCTTCTTGTTTACAACTGGTTGAACCCGGCGACATAGCCATAATTTTCCGAAATAGGGAAATCGAACTTTATCGCCATTTTCACACAGCAAACGAGACCGGACAGCATATTCTGGTTAATGATTAAAATTCCCTACCAACATCCGGTCCCATCGTACAATCGTCGTAAGCGTTCGTTACGCAAAATCCGAAGATGACCTCCGGTAGGTCGATGTTAAAATTTGCTGACGGTCATACTCGTCCCCATAGCAATTCCCCATGGCCCTTTTCGTTTCTCTTAGCCGGCAGGGCCTTGGCACGAGACACGAACGGCTCTGGAGACAGTCCGAGATTCTAGGACTTCCGGACTTCATGTATATAGCATTGATGCTTCCGCATGTTGTGTGTTGTAATATGGCGGCCGGCGAACATTTTGACTTCCGTTTTAGATTTCTTTGTTCTCAAAGCCAATAAAAATAATTCGATTTTTTTTTAAATCGTATGTACTCAGCCCTTCGTTTTTCGTGCCAAGGCCCTGCCAGCTAAGAGAAACGAAAAGGGCAATGGGAACGAGGATGTTCTCTTAGCTTTGCAGTACTACGACCTAAATGTAGAAATTCTTCATTCAACTGAATGTAGGCGAAATTTTCGTGTCAAATGTGTTTTAGGACCACCGGCTTTCGTGCTTGAAGAAATCTTCAAAATCATTCGCAATTCCGGTTTGTTTGTCTCAGATCTTCGGGACCTTACGAACCACGACGGCGACGCCAACGACAACTTTCACAAAAAAATGCATTTAAATTTTACGTAAGAATCTCGCAACTATCAAAATTTGTTAAGTGTGATTATCAGTATGAGGGCTAATTTCTACTTGGATTTTTAAGCGCTTATTTAATTCAAACTAGAAACATGAAAAACTCGCCGTTGCGGTTCACGTTCTCAACACCACGCAGAATTTAGTCATTTCACGTCGTTGTTTTGCTGAGGACGACAAAGAAATGAACAAAGATGGATAACGCACGTACAGGACTATTGTTCTGCTCATTAAATCTTTTGTTTGGCGACGTCCTCATTGACGTCGCCGTCGTGGTTTCGTAAGGTCCCTATTGTCTGTGTGATAACGTCACTCGGGAGCGGGCCGGGATAGAGAGTACTCTAATATGGAGAGGCCTGGGACTCTAAGCCTTTATATAGGGTAAAGTAAACCCGCAAACTACAAAAGACCGTGAACGATAATGCTGTTGACTTACGCAGGTTCTACAGGAGACCTAATCAGCCAAAAATAAATTCTAACATAAATAAATCTGCAAGGCTGATACAACATAAGAAGTTGACTTTGCGAGACATGACATAAAACAGGGCTTTTCAAATCCGATATGCTGTGCTCTTTTACCTAGCATGGTTTTGCCCATGCGTTTTGATGTTCATATGCGGTTTGGCCATAATCTACGTTTTGCTTTGCGAGACTTCAACTTGACACTCCATATCAGGGTATCAGTTGAAGCGCAGTGATGGAGAGAAATTAAACTTGGCCATCAAAGAGCTCACAGAAATGATGAAAAAGTCGAAGGACGTATTAAAAGGATACTATCACGCCTGTTATATCACGTTTTAATAAGTGTGGCCTGTAGCTTGCTGTAATCGTGCTTTATTGTCTTGCAGTAGAAGGAGAAAAATGCTGAAAGTATTGAAAGCACAGAATTAAATATCAACGAAGAAGAAAAAATAACTATTAAAAGATTCAAAATGTCATCAGAATTTCATCGATCCTGTCCAGAAATCAATTTTCATGAATTGCAATTCACTTCCATCCTTGTAATCCTGTACTACTTCCCAAAAATACCTGTTCTACCTTGTTCTGTGGAATCTTTTTATCAAATTTATTCGTGTATTTGGGGACATTTGGCACAATAATATGGAAATTAGAACTTAAAAATTTCTATAATCAGGCGTGACAGTGTCCTTTTAAAAGTTGTGAAGGAACACCAGGGGAGGGTTTAGACATTATCATTCACAAGTTATAACAAAACATTTCATACTTTATTAAGTATTGCATTAATTGAAGGCCGCTAAAAAACTGTACTTGAAAAAAAAAACTTGTTAAAAGCAATCTAAAAAGGCTATGTGAAATTAAAAAAACATTGCGAATGAAATCTAATTTTAAAAAAGAAATGTGGTAACAACGTAATAAAAAAATAAAATTATGTCTTATCTTGAATTGTTATCGGTTAAACCTTGAGGGTTTTATATATATATATATGTAAGTATTAACTAGAGAATAGGTTTAACCATTGGGTATGTTGGCACGTTCCGATGTACCACACCCACAAAATCGTATTACAACGTAAATTAACTACTACTTCTACACAGGAATATAATTAACACAGCCTTTTAACATGATCAATGGAAGCGACGTTCTGGAGCTTGGATCAAGTCACTTGTCGAATTCGTAGTCTTCGTCGTCGTCCGGGAAACCATTTCTTTTCAAGTATTCTAGCTCTCTCTCTGTGGAGTAAAATGTAATGACTTTCATTTGAATTTTTACGATTTTCCAACAACTATAACTGAAAATTTTCAGGTGTCAATGTGGTTGTTTTGAGATGTAATTTGTAAATGAACCTTTAATTAGACCGGGGGAAGGCAGATTCCGAACCCCTCCTTAACTTTGAAAATATATAAGCAATGAATATGAAACCTAGAGGGTGTATAGTACTTCCAAACATCTATTTTTTGAGGTAGTTTACGTGAGATGACGATAGCACGTGCTAATTACGTCATGGTGTCCAAACAGTGGATCCGCCACCTTGAATTTCTTGAAAAATACCAAGAACTACTCAAAATGAACGAACTGCTAAAAAAATCACCCTGTAAAGTCCTAGGCATGTAAAAGTAACTGCATTAAGAGAAATTTTAGTTGACAAAAACTTAAAAATTCCAAATTGGGAAAACCACGCAGTTGCTATGGCAACGTTAAGTTACTGACACAATAACCTCTCACACAATTTTTTATCAGATAAATTGTAGTTAAGGTCGCAAAGTTTTACAGGTTTTAGTCAACTGAAACGCTAATAGATAGCTTAGTTTCTTTTACAGGTTACATATGCAAATTGCGCCGCTGGGGGCCTATGACGTTATCCAATTTGTGATTTTTCACTTTTTCCATTCAAACGTTGGTTTTTCTTGACAAAATTAAACGTTTTACTCACAAATTACAGTTTGGTACAAGCTGAACATGTAAAATATGATTTAATGTAACAATGTTTCGTTATAACTGCTTTAGGCCCAAGAACAGGGTCTTAAAGCTTACAACATTTCAAGGAATAATCCTGACAACACCTCAATTGCCTTTTAATATCTCATGCATCTACCGGTCGACTTTTACCAAATTTTAAGCTTTTCAGAAAATCCCCTTCACATAATCACAAAAAAAAAACTTAGGGGAGTGGCATCCACCCCCCCCCCCCCCCCCCACTTGTACGTACGTCCAAGGGTTAAGGGTTATCAAGAAACACGCACAAGTTTGAACTGAAACGTTAGTATATATTATTCCTTAAAAAGATAAATTACTGATTTTAACCTATATTTTGGCAAAACAGGAACTTCAACGTTAAGTTTGCATGATAGACATTAGTCATATTCATGATGGACTTGTCAACAGGACAATTCTGATATACTAATGTTCTAACATGCCGCCGATTCTTGGGGGAATAAAACAAAATATTTTTGTTTTATTTAGGCTTGGGGACGAATAAATAATTTCTTTTGTTTTAGTCCCCGAAGCCTCGGCGCCATGTTAGAAATTTAATATATTGGAGTTGCTCTGTTATAAGGTAACTTGAAAGAAGAAAGAAAGAAGGATATTAATATGTTACCTAGTTTGTTGTGGTCCTCAACCATTTTCCATTCGGACGGAAGGTCTCTATATCGAGGCATGCTTCTGCGGGGTTCGGCGACTTCAACAGCATCATGATCCGTCAACGGTTCATCGTCATCATCGTCATCCGTCCACGGTTCATCGGCTTCTTTCTCGGCTTCATTCTTCTCTTGAGTTTCATCACTTTCATCATCCGTCCACGATTCATCGGCTTCTTTCTCGGCCTTATCCGCCTCTTGAGGTTCATCCTCATCATCATTTGTCCACGGTTCATCGGCTTCCTTCTCGGCTTCATTCTTCTCTTGAGGTTCATCTTCATCATCAGGTGTCCACGGTTCATCAGCTTCTTTCTCGGCTTCATCTTCCTCTTGAGGTTCATCATTATCATCAGGTGTCCACGGTGCATCGGCTTCTTTCTCGGCTTTATCTTCCTCTTGAGGTTCATCATTATCATCAGGTGTCCACGGTTCATCGGCTTCTTTCTCGGCTTCGTCTTCCTCTTGAGGTTCATCATTATCATCAGGTGTCCACGGTTCATCGGCTTCTTTCTCGGCTTCGTCTTCCTCTTGAGGTTCATCATTATCATCAGGTGTCCACGGTTCATCGGCTTCTTTCTCGGCTTCATATTCCTCTTGAGGTTCATCATTATCATCAGGTGTCCACGGTGCATCGGCTTCATCTTCCTCTTGAGGTTCATCATTATCATCAGGTGTCCACGGTTCATCGGCTTCTTTCTCGGCTTCATCTTCCTCTTGAGGTTCATCATTATCATCAGGTGTCCACGGTTCATCGGCTTCTTTCTCGGCTTCATATTCCTCTTGAGGTTCATCATTATCATCAGGTGTCCACGGTGCATCGGCTTCTTTCTCGGCTTTATCTTCCTCTTGAGGTTCATCATTATCATCAGGTGTCCACGGTTCATCGGCTTCTTTCTCGGCTTCGTCTTCCTCTTGAGGTTCATCATTATCATCAGGTGTCCACGGTTCATCGGCTTCTTTCTCGGCTTCGTCTTCCTCTTGAGGTTCATCATTATCATCAGGTGTCCACGGTTCATCGGCTTCTTTCTCGGCTTCATATTCCTCTTGAGGTTCATCATTATCATCAGGTGTCCACGGTGCATCGGCTTCATCTTCCTCTTGAGGTTCATCATTATCATCAGGTGTCCACGGTTCATCGGCTTCTTTCTCGGCTTCATCTTCCTCTTGAGGTTCATCATTATCATCAGGTGTCCACGGTTCATCGGCTTCTTTCTCGGCTTCATATTCCTCTTGAGGTTCATCGTTATCATCAGGTGTCCACGGTGCATCGGCTTCTTTCTCGGCTTTATCTTCCTCTTGAGGTTCATCATTATCATCAGGTGTCCACGGTTCATCGGCTTCATCTTCCTCTTGAGGTTCATCACTATCATCAGGTGTCCACGGTTCATCGGCTTCTTTCTCGGCTTCGTCTTCCTCTTGAGGTTCATCATTATCATCAGGTGTCCACGGTTCATCGGCTTCTTTCTCGGCTTCATATTCCTCTTGAGGTTCATCATTATCATCAGGTGTCCACGGTGCATCGGCTTCATCTTCCTCTTGAGGTTCATCATTATCATCAGGTGTCCACGGTTCATCGGCTTCTTTCTCGGCTTCATCTTCCTCTTGAGGTTCATCATTATCATCAGGTGTCCACGGTTCATCGGCTTCTTTCTCGGCTTCATATTCCTCTTGAGGTTCATCATTATCATCAGGTGTCCACGGTGCATCGGCTTCTTTCTCGGCTTTATCTTCCTCTTGAGGTTCATCATTATCATCAGGTGTCCACGGTTCATCGGCTTCATCTTCCTCTTGAGGTTCATCACTATCATCAGGTGTCCACGGTTCATCGGCTTCATCTTCCTCTTGAGGTTCATCATCATCATCAGGTGTCCACGGTTCATCGGCTTCTTTCTCGGTTTCATCTTCCTCTTGAGGTTCATCATCATCGTCAGGTGTCCACGGCTCATCAGCTTCTTTCTCGGCTTCATCACCTTTCTCAGGAAAATACCCTTGCACCTCGTCACTGTATATTTCCAATGGTTTTCTTGGTACCGGAGCTTCTTCCAATTCATCGCGATAGTCATTGTCTGGATTTCCGAAAGTCCCCTCGTTATCTTCGTGAAGAAAATCACGAGACAAAGATTCCTCGTTTCCGAATTGTCTCTTTTCTGTTCAAAGATAAAAACAAAGTAACAAAGTCAGTGTTTAATGTGGGTTTCGCCTGAAATATCTAAGGACATGAAAGAAACAGAGGAGTGATGGTTAGCTGTTTCACTGCATGACTGGCCTCACTTCAGCGTATTCTTAAACCGGTAAAGCTTCAAAATCTTCTACCATTCCGGTATCTTTATTGTCTTAGTCTTGTCACCCCGATGCCATCTTGCATGGTGGGTACAACAATCAACCTCGAATAATTAAAGAGAACTATCGATCTTGTAGGTCGATCGTCCGGGTGAGGGTAGTCCTGAGGAGGGCTGTTGTCGATTACAGTGACTGACGTTTCGACAACCTGAGAGGAAGTCACCATCAGAGTCAAATTGAAGAGTTGTTTCTCAGTCCAATGCAAGTCTTGCTCGTGCAAACTGAATACAGGGCATGTCTGAAACCATCTCGCGGATTTTGCAACCTTGCACTGTTTGACCTACAGCGCTAACTATTTTCAACGACTGACTTTGGAAAGCTGGTTTACTAACTTAGAGCAGAATCTTCTCAAGAGAAGTCAACAACTACCGGCACCATACAAACGACTAATTCAGGACGTGGACAAAACAAAGAACGACCTAACTTTACCGACGGATCGAAACCGACCAATCACGACCGACGACGACAACTACACGAGTCGTACAGCCAATAACATCACGGCTAAACTGACCAATCAGTTTTCACGAGCCGGACGTATAACATTCGACTGACAAACAACTCTTCACATGACTATAATGATGACATCCGCTCAGTTTGTCGAAACGTCAGTCACTGTCACCGACAACAGTCCTTCTTAGGACTACCCTCACCCGGACGATCAAACTACACGATCGACTGTTATCCCCGGGTTCAAACCATTTACTGAAAGAGAACTATCCTTAAAGTTTAATTGTTATACAAATAAAATGCTAAAATTTTGCATTCGCGTAGCATTCCTTTACGAATCTTGAAACTATGATGGACTCTTACAACTCACGGTAAACTTCATAACGACTTGACACAAAAACAAAATTCACCAAGCATACGCTTGCAAAGTCATTCTTGCTTATCGACATTTTAGCTGGAGCTGAACTGTGCTCATTTTAATCTACTGCTGATTGTACTGCTGTCTCGCTGATTGTCTGTGCTTAACTTCTTATGGACACTGATGGATACGTTTCTGGCATTTCAGACATGCATTTAAAATTCTTCTTTATAATTGATAGTACATTCTTGTTCATTCTCCTTGGATAGTTTTTTATTTAATTATTTTCTCGATGTCACCAATTTCCTACTTCAGTGTACATCGATAGGCGTACGAGCTGGGGTGCCCGGAGGGGGGACTACAGCCCCCCCTCCCCCGAGCTTCGAAAATGATCGACATTTTTCGAGCAAAACGACAGGATTCGGACAAACGCAGATGCATTTTTGTGGCGGTTGTATGCTAGTTTAATGCCAACACATTCGGGAATTGTGCATTTTTTTTCGGGCAGGGAGGTTACAGCGCCCCCTCCCCGAAGCCCGAAGGTGCCCATACTCCCATCTGTGCATTCAAACTTTTATTGCCAGACTCCTTGAATTTGGTAAAATAGGTAACGAGATGATCTGCCTGTCTGATACGATATTAACTCAAAATCGCCATCGTAGGCCGGGCCATTTTACTACACCCCAGGGCTTGCCTTGCGAATTGAATGGATGAAAAGAATATTGCCTTTGGACAATACACAAAGAAATGTGAGGTATTTAGTCGCTGAATAGAGCTAATTCTCATTAAGAATCAGTAGACCAAGAAAATTTTCCTGAAATCTTCAATTTACTTCCATGTCCATAATAACCTGTGTTATAAACTACTTTGGAAACATGTCTTCTGATCTTTTTAATGCCATTTAGTGATGCGCTCTTTGTGAGATGTTTCTTCGGATTCGTTGAAGGATAACTGGTATATATTATAGTGGATATTGCTTTTCATCTATTGTTTCAAGTTTAAGAAAATAATTTACTTATGTCTCTTGCTGTGATTTCACTGCACCGGACTCATCAATCAAATACTGGTTAAAAGGTCACCTTTAGGCAATCTCGGCGTGAGAAAATTCGAGTTCAATTTTTTATGGTATATTTAATCTGCATTTTTTCAGTCAATGTTGGGTTCCAAAAAATAAAGTAATTCCCAAAATCTTGTAAGTCAGTTACACTAGTGTATTGAAAACTACTGGCCAATTGGTTCATTTGAACAAACGCTATTGACATTGGGCATTTTAATTTCACTTTTGCAGGTAATAATTTAGAAAGTGAGATTCTTCAAAAGGAAAGGAAAAATCGTTCAACTTTTTCTTTCTTTTTCAAAAGTACACACAATATACTTCAGTCATGGTTTTAACCCAAACTTATAAAAGACCTAGAACGCGGTAACATAACTTAAAATCAATGGGTAAAATAGACAATACCACAGGGCGATAAAGCAGGGGGAATTGTTTAGAGAACAATACTTGTTGATCACTAAAGGGATTCGCGGCATTTTCTGATCTATTTCAGTTTTAGCAAACTTCACTAACTTTACACACGCATCAAATAGGGGTAAAATTAAAACATCAATAAAGAATGTCAGTTTATGTATCAGGCTTTTAATTGAAAATAAAGTGAAACATAACGTTGCGTGCGTGCACAGTTCACAAATTCCTGTTGTTGAAGGAATTGAACCGCGAAGCAATTTTATACTTGGTTCGTCAGTCATGCGAAACTGCAAAACGACAGCGCACGATAAATTTTGCTCTTGTTTTTTCTATTTTCAGATAGCAAAACAGTATCGAATGGTCTTTTTAAGCAAGACGGTTTTGCTTTTGTTAAAATACTTCATTTCCTTACAATTTTGCTCGAGGTTATGAAGATGGGGATCTTGTGCATAAATTATCCACGGTTAGTGCGCGCGCCGTTTTCGAGGGAAAAGTTAACGCCCGTTCTTGTCGTACTTGAAGAATTCAGAAATTGCCCCTCGCAGATAAAACCGAGCTAAAGTCCCGAATCGACTATAGTCTTTCCGAGCAATTATCTTTCATCACGACAACTTATTATATTTTTTCGTATTGCTGTGGACTTATAAATTGTTTGCAGCTGTTCGCGTCAGAAAATAAAAAGAATATTCTGGAATCTTTTTCCGACTTTAATCAATCTTTCTATGCTGTATAGTAACCTTTCAAGGCAGAGTAATTTTTGTGCACTTCTTGGCGAAAATAATCTACTGAAAATGAAACCACGATTGTTGCATATCTCGCCTATTTCAGCCCATTTTTACATGAGCTAACTGGCATCTGTGTTCGCCATCTTAACTTAAATAAAAACTATATCATCGAATTGCAAATAACCACGGTTTCGTCTTACGAATGTTGCTTTTACTGTCCATAACCTTACAGAAACTCTACGTACATATTCGTTAAGTAACTGCAAAAACACGCCGCTAAGTTTGATGTCGAATTATCTGTTGAATTACAAGAAAGTTGGTGTAAGCGGGAGGCAATTTTCCCCAAAACAAATTCTTTGAGAGACTTAACTGTGTCTAACCCAAAGTGTACATGAGCGGTATTAAGTAGCAACACACAATTAATTTGTCGGACAGCAAATATTTGGAGTTTATGCTGACGCCATTGCAGCGCGCAAATTTATTAAACAAACAACTTTTCAAAGTATAGAACAAAATGAAGACATCAGCCTTTTATCATTCTGCTCTCTAGATTTCTATTCTTTATTTTGATCAATTCGCACTTTTCTGAACCTGTACTACTTAATGTTTTCAAATCGGTGCAATTTTTTTAGTTGCGGGCGTGTTAAATAGATAACCCTTTCCGAATACAGGGCGCACATTTTGTTGTAAGTTTGGGAAAGCAGATGTTGTTGCAATTTTGCAATACAAAATTGTTATTCAAATTTAACTTCCTGCGAGGAAAATACGTCTCTTCTAAGCTCTGACCCTCCGATTGACAGCAAAAATGTTTGGGTTAAATTTATTTCTTTACATTTGGAACAAGGAAAACTTTTCCAAGTTACATTACAGCGTTTATTCTCAACGTTTGCGAGAAACAGTGGACTGAAAATCTTTGGAATTCGATCAATAAATTCTACCTGCTAGCTGCGTTCCCCCGTTGGGAAATTTCCTGCTTGCAGTTTCAAACCGTATTTTAGCGATGTTTTCTTGTTTTTTAAATAAAGCTTTCGCTTTCTGTCGCCTTTTTACTTTCCGAGACTCATTTCAATTCATTTGCTGGTGATCACTGCTTGGTAATAGAAGAAATAAAACGAAGTATTTTAAGGACCTCATTCGGTTTGATCGGCTGATGCCAGAACTGACTGTCATATACTTTCGAGAAGTGACCCAGGAAAAATAAACTCTCCAAATCAAAAACAGTTCATCGGAAACCGATCGAAATATTCCGCGTCATCGTTTAGAGGAAAGGAGAAAGAATATTTTAACGAGAACCTACCCGGTTCGTCTCTGTAATAAAACTCATCATAGACGCGCTTTTTTGCCGGTCCAGAGTTAGCATAATCTTTCAACATACCTGCAAACAAAAAGTAAACAAACGAATGTAAATTATAAAATATAAGGTCGGGATACAAAATCGAGCGACGCCTTGTACAAACCTTCGCTTAGTTCGTTGCGGCGTCGGAGATACGCGTCGTAGGCGGCTTCATAGAAATCGGAGCGTTTTTTCGGGAGAAAATCTCGCTTATAATCCTCAATGTCCTCGAAGAATCTATTCCTCACTGGCAAGGCAGTTGTCAGAGCGAACGCCGCAAAAAGCAGCGAAAGAACAACTTTCAGCATAATAGAATCGCTTGCACTGACAGCGATGTTGTTGGTTTATAAAAGTATTGCAATCGCGCGAACGCGTGTTGATAAACTCTTTCGAAGCAAGCGAGTATGCCTCAGTACAGTATAGCACCGTGAATGACAGCACGGTAGTCGATGTCTCGATATACTTCAATTCTTGAAAGTTGTTGGTGCATGAAAATTAAAATTCATAAATTTGAGTAACAATACACCTGCTGGCGGTATGCTATTAAATTTAAAGGTTCGAATGTTGCAGATGGTGCGTGACGTTAATCCTTTGAAAGTCACGTGGGGAAATAAGGAACCTATCAAAAAGGCTCTTTGGAGATGGACGAGATTAAAGTTGCCACGCCCGCGGGCAACGAAGCCAGTTGAAAGTCCAATTTTTGCATTAATTTCCTTCGTAAAAATAAAGAAGAATAAAAGAATTCTCGAAGAGATCATTTTGCCAAGAACTTCTGCGCTAACGAGTTATAATCATTGTGTGTTACGTGGAAAAGAAAATATTAAAATGTTATCAGTCTCAGCCAAATGATTTTTCAAGCATCTGTTGCGTAGTTTCGCAGTTTTCATAGTATTGTGACTATGGTGTTTGCGTGGGCGAACTAAGTGCAATTAATCAACGAAACAGGCTAACCATAAAATGTGGTATTCCAAACGGCTTCTAGAGTTGAAATTACAAGCGACAATTTTCAAGTATTAAAGTATTAAAAATACTTAACGTACAGTTACAATGCACGCATCGATTATATTTATCGTTAAAAAGAATTGGTCCTAGACTTGCAGATGCAAAATACAGTTTCATGAAGGCATAATGGCGATACTCTCCGGCCAATTCCGGAGATCTAATTGTTTTGTTAACCAGCTTTTGTAATCTCTCCGCGGGGTGCTTAAATTCTTTTAAATGTTGACTTCTTCGAATAGACAAAATATGATAACAAAATTTGAGGCAATATCTGTTTTCGGATGAAGCGACTTGTTGCAGGACTAATCTAATTCTTTTCCATCGGCAGTTCAAGTTGGTAAAATATAATCTAACGTTCAATATATGACAGCAATGTCCATGAATTAGACAACAAGGAAATAGTTTAATTGCGTTGTATTAGCACGACGGGCCCAATATTAATATTTTTCTTTATATCGAACAGGTCATATCGGACACACTTCCTTAATCGTACAATTCTCATAGACTCGTAGCACATCAAATAAGACTATGTCGCGATAGGGTTTTGCAATGTACAACATATGGCCTCTAAATAAAGCGAAACCTCAAAACAGTTTGCTAGGGTACAGCAATTTTAACGGAAGGGGTACGGTTTATTATGAATAGGCCTTAGGATTATTTTTACTCAAGCAGTATACACTTTATATGGGATACAGATAGCTGCAACCTTGTCAAAAGTGTCTGGCGCTTTCACTGTCGCGAGACTCTAAGTGTACTTGTTATAGGTCTTTTCACTTAGAGTCCGATGGGTGACTTTATATCGGGAATGCGCAAGTCAAAAGGCAATTTGGAGAAGGAGGAGGAGAGGCTTGGGGCGAGAAGAGAAACAAAAATGCACGCTTGTGGCTATTCTCGTCCGTAGTGCCACTCTTAGCCGGCTGCGCCTGCGCACGAGAAACAAGTGGCGCAGGGAACACATGATGTGACTCGCTAGAATCCGACAGAGGGAGTATAATCAAATCAACCATTTTTAAATCCCTTTGTTGTTCTGTTTGACGTCTTCCTTAGCATGCAACAGTTTGACTTGTATATGACGAACATGATGCTTTCAATTGTCTTCAAAGAAAAATGAAGTCTTCCTTCCTCCCTCCCTCTAGATTCAATCAAATGCAATTCCCATTATTAGTTTTTATTAAAGTGTCTTTTGTTTTATAATAGTTCTTTTCTAAAATCCCCAGTTGGTCACTGCTGAGCTGTAATTTCCTGGCCTAGCTCTTGACTGTTCCTGATCTTTCTTGGATAAATAGGTGTCACTAATTGGCTTACTTACAGCAATAACTAAATACATTGACACGGAAATAGTTTTCATTATCAATATCATTCACTGGCATTTTCGGGATTTTACTGTGTGCCTTGAGTATTCAGCCCTCCAATCGTGACGAAAATTAACCGTTAACCTCTGGCGCAAATTAAACACCCTGCAAAGGTTGAGTCTGCGAGAGAATTTGATCATAAGATAATTACAACTAAAGAGAATAAAGATCAATGAAGTACGAGTAGCCTGCGTAGCTGGCGGGATTCGCGGCGAAGTGCTTTTGTTTTTGGGGAGGCCGTCGTCGGAGCGGCAAAGCCGTGGAGAGATTGGTGACGATTTACCTCGTGGGCTTTGCCCGCGAATGCTGAGTGAGTAGCTCGCACCCTCAAATCTCGCCGGCTACTCAGGCTAAAATACGAGAGAATTCAGAGAAGGTTTTCTCAATTTCTCTACAGAATTTCATCATTCCGTTTATTTTGTCGGCAGTTGACAGCGGAAAACTCGCTGGTTTTCACCTGAAGCCGAGACAAAACCAAGTGAGCTTACCGAGGCTTACTATCGAATCAGTCAGAAGTTAAAGATAAAGAAGACATGAAACTCAATGACGTCACGATCAGTTAGTTCACCCAAAGAACAACTGGAAATAGTCTTCAGACCCTGCTAATCTAAAGAGTGTTTAAGGCGGTGGCAAACGAGGACACATTGTTGCTCATGACGATTTGCTTCGTTCGCAAGAAGGAAAGATTTTTTGCGGACATAAAATGTTTCTGAATAAAATGTGAACCTTATTTTGTCTCTCGGACACACAAATTTGTGTCTGCAAAAATGTTGCGAGCGCGGGCAAACAGGCAATCAGGGAAACTGGACACATTTAAGTCGGTGCGGCAAACGAGGACACATTGTTGCGGACACAGATTTTTCCCTGTTTGCCCGCGCGCGCAACATTGTTGCGGACACAGCGTTTGTGTCCGAAAATCCATAAAATTTTCAAGTCCAAGTCCTCTTTCCTGCCACTAAACGGATTTGTCTTCGGTGGTCGCGAATTCAGCTCCTTCGCCATTTTTTCAAATAGCAAAAAATATCGTTATGTCAAAATGTGACTGAACAAAATTTCTGGAAAACTTTTTTATTCAACGGGATTCAAACTGTAAACCAATGTTTCGTTTAAAGAAATCCACAAACCTTAAAAAAAAAAAAAAACGCCTGAAAATCGCCTGTCACAAGCGAAAGGCGACAGCTGGGAGGCCAATCAAACCGATTCGAAGTGGATTTCAGCAGCTTAAATTTTGGATTGCAATAGTTGTGGTGATTCTGGATTTCAAGTGCTGGATTCCGGATTCCAAATCTCAAAACAGAAATTTCAGAGGCTGAAAAGTCTGGTTTTCTTGACTTTTTCGCTGGGGAAGGGGAACCATTTTGAAGACAATGGATGACAAACTTTTACCAGCAACAATTTGATGAATTAATCTGCGTGTTATTTAACTTAACGTATTCCATCTTTAACCCGCGTGGGTTAGTTAATCGAATGACTAATCCTTCTTTGAACGGTTTTATAACCAACGATTAGTAAACCAACGTTTAAGAAATTTAACCTTCAATTAAGCTCTAACCGAAGATAAATTTAACTCTCTTTTGAACAACCGGGCCCTTGATTCTGGATTCCACAGGCAAAAATTTCTTGGATCCCGGAATCTGGATTACCTTAGATGTGGCGACCTCTGGCACCAAGGAGTTTTACATCTTCTATGCATGCATCTTCTATTTCCTTCTCAAATTGAAATGCCAGATTTTGAAGAAATAATATATTTTTTACTAACTTTTCAATGGCTTTTGACCTTCATTTATGCAGTTGAGTACTTTTGCCATCCGCTAACACTGAGAGCTTATTTATCTTAACGTCAACACAAGAATCGCATTTCATACGCGTCTTGACTTGCATCTTTGGACCGCACCACAAGGAGCGCTGTAATATCGTACGACGCCAGTGTTTTATCATGGCCGAGAAACAAGAACATTCCCCAGCTCGTGATTTCCACAGATGCTCATCTAAGTTTGTTTGTCCCGTGTCTTTGGTTTCTTTATTGATCTGTACCGCTGCCTTGGTTCGCGTTGAGATTATAAACCAGCGAGTTCACACTGTTGAAGATCTTGTGGCGGACGCGTGGCAAATTCAGAATAACAACGATGCAGCAAGCTTCAAACACGCTGAATGGTTCGAGCCTGAGGGAGAATTTGATCGTAAGATTAATAAGGGGCGGAAAGATGCGATTGAAGGTATACAGTTGCGTTTCTGTTATTCGAGACACAGGGCCCATGCAAGCAGTGCGTCTTTGTATGTTCGAAATATAAAGAAATGTATGGGAACACTGAAAGCGACCTACTATCGAAAACTTATTTCGAATAATGCCTATTATTTTGGTTGAAATGAAGCAACAGTCAACGCAAAACCCTCCAAATCGCTCAAATTCGCCATTTTGAGCCGAGGAACGACAAAATACAACACCTAAGGTAAGTTCACGTTTATTTCAACCAAAAAAATAAGCATTACCCGAAATAAGTTTTCGATAGTAGGACGCTTTCAACGTTCTCATACATTTCTTTATATTTAATTTCGAACATTCGCACTGCTTGTATGGGCACCCTGTGATTCGAGACATCCACAACCAACGACGTTCACACATTCCCCATAGCATTTGAGCTTGGAAATGTCTCAATTAATTTGAAACGCTTTCAGTTTTAATTGAGCAAAGAAAACCGGAATAAGCTCCGGTCTGATGGACCACTAGGCTCATTACCTTACCTATTTTCTCTTAATGCTAGCTCTGAAATTTGCTAGCACAAGACATGTTCATATGAATGTTGTTATCTTCCCAATATATAAATGTGGTAAGGCTATTTAAACGAAAATTACTTTTGAACAGTGAGCATATGTCTACAAATTGTTTCCTGTTTTCCTGTGTTTTTTTCTTGGTTGTCTGTGTTGACTCTATTCAATTTCTTCCAATTTCTGACAAAACGATCAAAATCTTAAGAAAAGGCGCTAGCTATTTATTTCTCTAGTCCAAATAAACATCGTCTTAAAATCGAAATGAAGAAGTTATTAAAATGTTTGAAAACTTCAATCACTGGAATCGATCGTATTTAAGATGGCATGAAAAATACCTGTAGTGGGTGAGTTTGCTTCGGACTGTAAAATGAGAAGAAAATGACATGTCATTCATTCTTGGAATTTCACCACTTTATCACCAAGGGATTCATTGTGCTCCACTGTACAATAGCTACCTATCACCCCTATAAATTGGAAAGAATCCTAAAGCTATTTTTTCAAGAATTGGTTTGAAATGTTTTTTCGTCATAACAAAAGTTTTGGTTTATGCATGTCAGTGATTGATGATTAAAACGAATATATTGGCATCAAATGGTCTTAGTGTGAAACCAAAGCTGAAGAGAAAATGACAGTCTGCAAAGGTCAGGTAAACATGAAGCTCCATGCCTGGTCAATTTAAATGGCATTTGTAATTTCATCATTCATTTGATTTTATCGACAGTTCATAGCGGAAGGACCCGCCGGTTTTCATCTGAAGCTGGCACAAAACCAAACGAGCTCACTATCGAATCAGTCAGAAGTGAGATAAACAATACACTAAACTCTCTGACGTCACGATCATTTTGTTCACCCAAAGAACAAATATGCGTGCAAGGACCGCCGGGAATGGAGGGTCCAAAAGGATCACGTGGTAGAAGAGGGCCGCGTGGAGCCATGGGAAGAAAAGGGCCACGTGGAATGAGAGGAGAACCAGGCCCGCATGGGAAGCAGGGAATTATAGGACCACCAGGTCAAAAGGGGGTACAGGGACTCACAGGAGTCCCGGGCCTCAGGGGGAAACCCGGTGCAAAGGGAGAACCCGGAGAATCCATTTCACCTCCCGCGGTAGTGATATCTCCTATGAACCAAACAGTCACTGAAAACCAAACCGCTGGGTTCCAGTGTTCTGTCAGCGGAAATCCTCAACCATCAGTCACGTGGTTTGGAGTCAGCAGTACTCCCTTAATAAGTCGCGATGGCACATTAGAAGTGCGCCACGTGACCCTTGATGACGCTGGGGAATACACTTGTGTCGGAAGCAACTTGCTGGGTACTGCAAACAAGACTGCCGTTATGATCGTACAAGGTATTGTAAAACGTTTGATGGATTATCGTGCTATATAGCTAGACTCCAAATCGGTTCTCCGCAGACGTGTTTCGGGCTTGTTACGGAATTGTTCATCCTCCCACTGTGATTAACGCGCTGGAGGAACGCGTTACCAAGGCCCAAAAGACGTATGTATAAAAGGCTACATTTCGCGAGGTCCGGACTTCAACATGGTGTCTTGAGTAGGTGTGAACCTTTACTCCGACTGAAGGTTGCACGTGGACGTGGGTGCTGGAATCTCCGTTCAAATTCTCGTCGATTTCTCGGCTCTCAGTCAAAAGATCTGCCACTTTACAACTATGCACTAAAATTTGTTAATCTGATTTCACAGCTGTCAGCTAAAAGTACGAATCATTTCTCATTCTTGGAGCTATCAGCAGGGGAACCCAACGAGTCTGTTCCTCACTTTATCTGTTCCCAGCGCAAATGTTGCATGCTGGCTAGCAAAATGACTCCCAGTATATGTTTTCTCATGGAAGTAGTAACTGACAAAATACTACTTTTGCACTGACTGATTAAAAGTAGGAAGGGCCAATGAAGAAACTGCTCGATGAAGGCTTGAATCTCGTTGAGAAGAGTGGATTTCAACGGATTTCAGTGCCATTTCCGCGCGTTTGTTGTTTGCTCTAATTGCTGGCTTGGAAACAAATTATGGATCTGGTGCTGGAAAAATGGAACAGATAACTAATTTTCCCAAGAACACTCAAGAAAAATTCTAAATGTTTTATTATCATATATTTTCATCCATTCGGATAAAAGAGTGCATTTTGCAACAGTTTGTTCGTCGGGTGCCCCTGTATCAGTAAAAGCTCGGCCAGATCCTTGTGTAATTTTTCTCCGCACCAAGGAGTATAAATGGTTACCTGTTTACTGTGGGTAGCGTTCAAATGTGTCAACTATACTTTTATTTCAAGTGGACGTTTTGAAAACGAACGCTTAACTTTTTGGATAACTCAAATGTAACAAGCCAAAACTCTACAAATGCTGTGTTTATAACTATATTGATGTCTGCGACTATGATGCTTTTAAGATGAGTTTTTAAAATGTTCCTTCTTTTGCCTTCTTTAAAGCACCTCCTAGTATTCAACTCATCCCAGGTCCAACTAACGCTAAGGTTGGACACAATGTCACACTTCCGAGATGTCACGTGACCGGATTTCCAGCACCAGTTGTCACTTGGCGTAAGATACCAGGATCCCTTGCTAGAGACAGAACTGTTCAGTACGGAGGATCTCTAACAGTTGGCCTCGCAGAAAAAGACGACACTGGGTCTTACGTATGCCACGCAAGAAATTCCTTGGGAGAAAGTTCAGCAGTTACGTCTTTATTTGTGTGGTTTGCGCCGCAATTCACCATAAAACCACCTCAAAGCATTATCAAAATCGTAGGCGATAACTTGTATTTAAACTGTTCTGCCGCTGGTCCTGCACCTCCGATAATTTCTTGGAAGCGATCCAAAGAGGCCTGGGACGGGGAACGAATGAAAGTCAACAGAGGAACCCTGAAGATTTCTGTACTCAAGCAAGCTGATTCCGGAACTTATATCTGCGAAGCTAAAGTTCCTTACTTTACCATTGAGGCCAGAATCGATCTTTTGGTAACTAACCGTAAGTAGCATTCAGTACATCATACTAGGGCGTGTTTTTATTCAATGCGAAAACTTGTACTGGTTCCAATAGACCGATTCCGATATATTAAAATTCTAACATGACGCCGAGGCTTGGGGTAAGAAAACAAAAGAAATTATTTATTCATCCCTAAGCCTCGATGCAGAATCTTTTGTTTTATTCCCCTAAGCCTCGGCGACATGTTATAATATTATATATCGGAATTGGGCTATTCCATACCAATATACCGACTTAGTGATTTCATGCTAGATCAGACGTCACTTTCGACCCCAGAGACCAAAGCTTTAGAAAATCATCAATGGGGAAAATGTGTAGACCGTCCATATACTGCCTTTAGCTTACTAGCGAATTGACCGGGGGGGGGGGGGGGGGGACTTTACAATACTTTATTTCAAAATAACGTACAATACGTAGTTATTGAGAAAAACGAAACGCAGAGGTTAGCCCTATATTAAGGATCTCCTAAAGAAAAGGTATAAAATCATTCGAGGTCACTATAAAAACTGGTTAATAAAAGTATGTAAAAATCAGATAAGTAACAGATAAATATCATTAATAAATATAATTTTTTTTATAAATTTTAATTTTTTAACGACATGCACTTACAGTTACTTACAATTACAAACACTACAAACACTTACACACACACTTCCGCTTCTAGAGTATTATACAGTACTTACAATTCCATATACGTACATACTAATACACCTACTTACTAAACTAAATATACCTACTTACACGAACGTTACATAACTGCGATATCTATTACATTGCATAATTACATTAATTACCTACTTACTTACAACACGTTAGGGCTGCAATAAATAAATAAACAGACAAACGAATAAAATAAATAAATTAATAAATTAATAAATATAAATATAAAATGCCCATTCAATAAATATTCATGTGATTCTTCAATCTTGATGTGCTATCATTCCATCCCGAGGAACAGCAGAATATTCTTAGTCACTCTGCCCTTGGAAATTTGGAAGCCAGGGGGCGCCTGGGAATAAGGCTGGCCAGAGAATCGTGTTCCACTTCGCTGGAACTCAAACGGAAATGAAATTCGAAAACGAATAGATGGTTTCACTCACGTGATAAGGCGGCCATATTATGATGGCTAAACAATACAAAATTGTTGCGCAAAATTTTCATAAAAATAGAGTTTAGTTCCCAAAGGAAATAAATTCTATTGTTCTAGTCCACCAACATGGCCGCGTGACGTCATGTGTAAACGATCCATACAGCGCGCGGTGGAAGGTATTGGGTAGTCACTTGAAGGGATAGACGAGGAGGCCCTTCTTCCCTCTGAGACATTTCATGTACTCGTACACTTAGTTTCTTGAAAAGAAGGAAGAAGACACTCGTTTTTTTAAATTTCAAACAAAGAAGATATTTTAATATGGGAACACCGGGAGTCGAACCCGGGACGCACGATTCGAGAAGCATACACCTATCCACTACACTATCAGAGCGCCAACTGCAAAGACTCCAACTTTGCAACTTTAAATACTGCAGGTCTAAGTTATGTAATACTTTTTCAGTGTAAGCCAAACCCCAATAAGGGCGGTACGCAGCTCTTTCACCCACAATATTGGCTGAAAAAATTATAAACAATAGCAACAATGGACCCTAGCCCTAAAACAATGGAGCTGCGTGCTATTAAGATCCAGTGAAATTAGAGGTTCTAGAGAGCTGCGAACTATTCCCAAAAATTAAACCTAACCGCAAGCAAATCCTAGTTGAGCTAACTGCAAGCAAACATGAGTGGAACTAACTGCAATTAAAACCGGGGTCGTTTTTTGCATTGTGTAACCATGTGTAGTGGGTAGTCACTGGAAGGGATAGAGCAGGACGCCCTTGACATTTCGTTACTTTAAATAAAAGGTCACGAAATGTCAAGGGCCCTCTGGTCTATCCCTTCCAGTGACTACCAAGGTGTTTCGGTAAGCATTTCTATAAGTTTGGCCAATGTTATCAAACTTTTACCTATTTCCAATAGGCTCTTTTCAGTTTACAACAGATAGAAGAAAGGGAAGATTTGGCATCATTCAGAAATTCACAGTTCCGACAACCGCTCACTATCTTATTAAAGCTTGGGGCGCACGGGGAGGAACGCACTCTTACAACTATGGATATAATCCGGGAACTTACTATGGCGGCAAGGGTGCTTACATTGAGGGCAAGTTCATGCTGAATAAAGGAACAGTGCTGAATATTGTAGTGGGACAGCGAGGAGGAGATTCTGTGGAAGTGAAAGGTGGACAGATCACTACCAAGACAGCAGCTCAGCTTGGACTGTCTGTAGAGGACAATGCTGGTACAGGGGGAGGGGGAGGAAGTTTTGTTTATACCGCAAGTAATGTCCTTTTGTTGGCTGCCGGAGGGGGAGGGGGAGCGTCTGGTGGATATAACGGTGTGGATGGTCAGTCGGGAACAAGTGCCACGATTAGTGTGGGAAAAGAATCCTCTTATAGTCGAAAGGGAGGCATTGGAGGACAGCCAGGTGAATGCAACTCTGCTAATGGTAACTACCATGGTGGTGTGGGTGCAGGCTGGATTACTCAGGGGTGTTCCAGAGTGGGCCCTAAACATGGAGAGAGAGGCGGCTCACGAGCTCAAGGCTGGACTGGAGGTCGAGCGGGCAACATGAACAGCGGAAATAACGGAGGAACACCCCCTGGTGCGGTGGGAGGATTCGGCGGTGGGGGAGGGGGCTCAGAAGATAATGGTGCATCTGGCGGAGGTGGAGGGTACTCTGGAGGAGGCAGCGGTGTCCAAGAGCAACAAGCCGGAGGGGGAGGGGGTTCATACTGCAGTGGCAATAGCTGTTCTGCTGTGACAGGTGGTAACGTGAAGGATGTCGGTCTTGTACAAATAGTAGTTTTATCTGATTAGTAACGAAAAGCTATACAAGAGAGATCCTGTGAGCAAGTTCGGTTCAGGGTCGGTAGAACAAGGGTAGCTGCGAGAAAAATGGGCGACCATTTCGAATTCTATTGTTTCTGGTGGCTTTTACGAATGCCCAGGAAACAAATGCAGATTAATTTGCCCCTGGGCATCCCATAATGTATTTCAAAGCAATAGAAATCCAAATGGCTTCAAAAAGAAAAAAGGTGACCGAAATCTCGCGGAATATTGCCTGGTATGTGATTCTTAGCCAACGTGGCGGTAGGCCGAGTTGGCTAAAATCAGGCGATATTCCGCAAGATTGTAGACTGTAGCAGTCCCTTTCTAGATAGTCGCGATAGCGCGCGAAATAGCCGAGAGCGCACGGCGGGGCGAGACTTGTGCGAGGAGAAAAAAATGAGAAGATTGAGCAGGATAATTGTTTTATTATTCAACAAATTGTCAGCGAAGCGCTTTTTATAGCGAGAAAAGTTGCCGTTATGCAGCGCTTTGCAAGACTTCGTCAGAATTATCGTTTCTTAACGTATACCGCAGAATATCTGTCAGCTGCAGTTGGCGGATGTTGATAGCATAATGACCACATTTGGACAGTGTTACAATTTGTTGAATAATAATGACCATTAGTGAAATTCTATTAGTAGTAATGCAAATGCCGCAATCTGATTTCTGATTGGCTGAGCTACTGCACACTATCAGCCATTAGAGTGAAGTGGTTGAAGGTAGTCTTCAAAATGGCGACATCTTTGCGCTTTAGCGAGGTTTGGCAGGAAGATTTAGAAATTTTTCACCGACATATGATTCGTTCATTATGATTTTTACTAAAACAATATTAGATCATTCGCTTTCGATTTCTATGGGGTGACAGTTGATTGTTAATTAGACGACGAGTTCCAAGTTTCTATCGGTTGCCGATAGCTAGCGAGGGACAAAGCCCGTAGTCAACTATCAAATTCGATAGCAACCAAGAGAAAGTCCTCTAACTGTTTGAACATAACTCAGTGACCGTTCTATTAAACAAAAGGTATCGATAAAACTAATTAATTGACGTTTTCGTTTACAAATTGTCGACCTCAGTACCAACTGCAATACAGTGCACGCGGCGGAGGCCTCATCAGTCATTAGTTCTTTATCCTTAGTTACGAAATATTTCCTTTTAATTCTGGTGTCCGATGCGGAGAGTCTTCTTGGGGTTAGCGAATAACTTGATCAAAGTACAGGCTTTTAGCTTCCTTACGGCTTGGGCCTACACCCGTCCAGTGTCACAGACCCTTGGAAGCTCGGCAAGTCGTGAATGATAACACTCGTTGTGTCGAGAAGTCAAAGTTTTCTTAATCTGTTCAGCTTTATACGTAGGATGGAGTGATTAGAACCATGCCAAACCTACTACCGACAAAGAATGAACCTCCTTTTATCGGGAGGATCATTCTTTTTCTTAACTCTTCCCCTTCACCAGTCCAGTAAAAATGCAAGGTTGAACTTTCCATTGACCGAGGTCCCAGTCGGTCTAGCTCTAACGGTTACTGCTGCATCATACAAGGCCTATACAAGACTTGCCAATTCGACAACGTGATGAGAACCCGTGGTGTTGACTGCGCAAGCCCACTATTTATCAATAGTAGATGCCTGTATAATTATACCCAATCAGATTGCGAGTGTGCCTAACTGTCAGTCACTGGGTTATGCTATAGAAAGTTATTCACGCTCAAGGTTTTAAGTAGGGATATTTGCGTTTAAAGTTAAGTTGTGGGCTTATTTTATGCGGGATTAGGGCTTGGGTTTTGCAATTTTACGGTATCCAACAAGCGCTAGATGAACAATTAATAATTATCTCAGACATCTCAATTGATCGAAGAGATAAGAGTTATATTACATTGTAAAATTTGATATTAAGTACTTTCTTGTAAATGTTTAGAAATGCGAATTGAATAAGAAGACTTCACACTGATTAAACTAATGTTTTCAACAGCCCCGACGTCAGGATTTATTTAGAGGGGTTTCGTTTTCTTTCTTTCCGTGTGGTAACATGCGGTGTTGAAGTTCAGGGGAACAACTGCTAGATGATGACGCAATCTCGCCTCAAAGGCGAAACTGAGCCCACAATATTCTTCCTTGAAGTTGCTAAGCAGCATGACGAAGTTGCTAAGCAACATGACGTGAATGCTCAAGCTTCGCGAGCTCCAGAGCTAGTTTTCGATTGGCTATAAAATAAATAGGAATTCCCTCGAGTGCATCAAACAGAACATTTGCCGAAGCTGGCACAGCTTCATCCTCGACTGTTGTGGTAGCAAGAACAGCTGTCTGGACGGGAAAAGAGGAATTCACATTCACCGAAAACTATCACATAATAACTAGAGATGTCCAAAGCGTACTATTAGTGTTTTTATGAATAATACGCTATGAGAGGTTGTGTGGATGGGGAATTGACCTGAGAATATATTCTTTTTTTTTTTTTGAAAAGCTACAGCAAGATTAGAAATCATATCTGGTTTTCACGTTTTCTCTTTTCGAGATTACCATGGGCGATTTTCGAAACACGGTGTGAAATGGACACCAAGTAAGGATTTCGAACACTGCTGCGCAAGTATTCAATTTCCAACCTCGTTCCCAGGGACTTTTGACCCTGGGAACGAGGTTGTTCAATTTCAAATCCATATCGACTTTCTTTCAAACTCTTATAGTAAACTTTGGTCATATGTGATGTAATAGGCTTACAGTAATGTTTCTATAACTGTAGGGACGACTAAAGCAAAAGGCCTAGGGTCCGGCCGTTTCCTTAATTCGATTCTGGAGTGCTTTATTTCATCTGACTAAATAAAAAGTCATTCGGCTAAACAAACGATAAACAAAAAAAAAAGAAAAAAAAAAAACAGAAAAGAACAGATGCAATGTCCGACAAAAAGCAAATTAATATTCAATTACAGAAGAGGGTCCTGAAGGGGAGTACCAATCCCATTTCTTAGCCTGCGTAGTCGGCGGGATTTGTGGGTGTGTGCTACTCACTCAGCATTCGCGGGCGAAGCCCACGAGGAAAAGCGGCGAAGCCGCGCGAGTGGAAATTTCAACTCGACTCGACTCCTCACCAATCTCTCCACGGCTTTGCCGCTCCGTTCGCCGGCCGCCGTATTACAACACACAACATGCAGAAATTAAACATGAATGCTATATACATGAGGTCCGGAAGTCCTAGAATCTCGGACTAGAAATCGTACGTCTCCAGAGCCCTTCGTTTCTCGTGCCAAGGCCCTGCCAGCTAAGAGAAACGAAAAGGGCTATGGGGACGAGAATGTACTTGACCGTGAGCGAGGGAGTGGGTAACAAGAGTGGGTATCATGAGGAGGGAGCCTGGTAAACATTCTTATATTCAAAATGGCGGCCAAGGATAGATGATGAAACAACCTCTGCTTTTCGAGTGTTATTGCTTGAAATAAGAATGTTAAATGTTTAAAAGTTTGCATAAAAACCTTGAATAAGATGAGCGAACGCCAGGCAATTCCCGACCGGCCAGCAACTTCACAGAGGCTTTCCATAACTAGGTTTATTCGCTATGAACATCTGTTAGCTGGTGTGTCGGGAGGTGTTACGTCAACTCTCATTCTGCATCCGTTGGACCTGATAAAAATTAGATTGCAAGGTAAGATACAGTGAAAGACTAGTAATATCTTTATAACTCTCTTTTTTAATGTTCACCCTATTAATTCACTATGTAAAGAATATGGAGAATTCTTGGTTTGCAAGTGACGTCATCGACGCCATGTTGGATGACAGGAACAAAGGATTTCTGATTAGCCTCTTTTGTTTGGTCATCCAACATGGCCACCATGCTTATTGTCATTTGAATCTCTTGGGATTGGTTGCAAACAAGCAATATAGGGAAGATATCTGACATCACCCATTGTTATTAATGCACCTATCAATGTTAAGCCCGAGGGAGGGGGGGGGGGGATCTGGCTACCCACGGGACTTTGACTGTGAGGTTTGTCCCTAGGGTGGGTATTTTGATCGTAAATTTTGACATGACGGCCATGGAGAAGTGGAAAATTTTGAAATTTTTGAACAATTATGTTGTCCGGGGGGTGGGGAATTTGACTTATCTTTTCAGAAAATGTCAAAATTCCCACCCCATGCCCGACCCCCCCCCCTCCCTTGGGGTTAACATAAGATAGATAAGATAAGTGGATAATGTGCCTACCAGAAAAGCTATTGGCTGGTGAAACAAAGGCCTTTTTTTAATTGTTGGCAATTTAAATAACAAAAACAATGTTTGTAAACAAATATCTTCCCTATAAAGTCATGTAAATCCCTGCCCTTGACGTGCAGATACAGTTTGTGGATTTTTACATTAATAATAGTGAAAATCACTAAGCTTAACTATTTTTTTAGTTTTTTAGAACTGCAAGGCAAGCTTCTAAGGTTAAGTGAAAATATGTGACATAGTTTCTGATCAACCAACATAACACTGAGCCTTGTCTTTTCTGGGACGGTTACAAATCTATCAAAAGCGATCATCGAAAAGCTAATCGATAAATCAATATTAACCGATATTTGTTCAAACCTTAATAATCGATAAATATCGATGATCAACATTTGTCAATTTCTATCGATCAGTAGCCTGACAGTATCAGGCTTTTTGGGCAGAAGGTTTGATAGGGATGGTGAAACAAAGAAAAGCCTGGCACAAGGGTTTTTATTGCAGCTTCCCACCCCCTCTCAGTCTGATAAGCATCAGTGTACACATTTACCAATCAAAATCATTTCCAGGGAGAGTAGCTCAGTTGGTACATTGTAGAGTACCAGTCTCAGGGCTTTCAATAAGGGCCGGCGGCCGGTGAAATTTGCTGGCTACTTCGCATGATTTTGCCGCCTACTTTGATTGACATGAAACATTTTTCTACAAAACACGATGCTTTGATTGCCCAACATTTATTTATTACTTATATAATTAATAATTATATTTAGGGTGCGAAATTGTGACCGATATGGCCACCAGTGCAACTAAAAGGTCAGGTCCAAAAAAGAGCTTTTGAACATTTTCTTTGGAAAGCCGGCCATTTTTGTGAAATGATTACTCGATTTACTATTGTTGTCATAGAAGTCAAGATAGTCAATGAATAACTACAAAGTGCTCACAGAGCGACAAGAGGCATCTGTGGTTGGTTCAGCAGAAGAAAGGCCTTAGCTTCCTCTCCCATTTTCCGTGACCTGTTTGCTTAAATTCCACTCTATCCGTGCATGATCATATTTTAATAAAAAAACTGACACCCCCACCAGCAAACATTTTTACATGGTGAAATCCATCCTGTTAGGAGGGTCTGATGCCAAAATTTATGATTGTAACATATACATGTACTTCTTCAGAACTTTCCAACTGATGTATACATGTTTTGATTACTTTTAGAAATACTAACTAGCAGATCCATTTTTGTAGTTTTATTAGCAATTCTCAAACTCATTAATAATTCATCACGTTAAAACAAAGGAAATCAGAACCGTAACCGTGGTTTGGAAATGTGATCTTAATTAGCATAGATTTTTACGATTTTATTTCTTCGTTTTCACCGTAGTTTTAGTTTCGATTGAGAAGATAGATCAAACACTCGAGACAGTGTTTCATCGGATATCCAAACACCTCGAAGTTCATTAAAAATACTCCGCTGCGCGTCGTATTTTCAACTCTCGGTGTTTGGATATCCCGATGAAACACTGTCGCTCGTGTTTGATCTATTACTTGAAGTAGAGAGTATTAATTTTTGAAGCATAATTGCATACTGGGGGTATTATTGTTTGTTTGTCAGTGAACGACGGCAGTGGGAAGTTACCAGCTTACAGAGGACTTGTGGATGCTGTCAGATCTATTGTGAGATCAAACGGTATCAAGGGACTGTATCAGGTCAGTCATACATGTAGCAGTATAAAATAATCGTCTTCATTTCAGGGTGAAATGGGGAAGGCTTTGTGATCTGGGTTCAAACACAGGTCTCGGATTTTTTGCTGTGAACATTATACATCTGCAGGGCAATAGAGTCGCTTCTCTTCATGCAGGGATGACGCAGTGGAAAGAGCACTCACCTCCCACCAATGTGACCCAGGTTCGATTCCTGGACCCGGCATTGTATGTGGGTTGAGTATGTGGTTCCCATCCTTGCTCCGAGGGTTTTTCTTTGGGTCCTCGGTTTTCCTTCCTCCACAAAAACCAACACAGTTCTAATTAAATTCCAATTCGATCGGGAATCCGAGGGCCACAGGTTTGTCAGTCATAGGCTCTGTTATTGTTACCGTTGTTAAACAAAGTTATATATTTTATTAACAGTAGCATAGCAGCTATTTATTTTTATTTAATATTAAATTAGTAGTACCATACATGTAGATCCATGGGCATATTATTAACTAAGTACATGTAATAATATAATTTGGTTTTATCAACTGGGTTGATAATGTCAATTGGCCACCGTTAGCCCTTCGTCGGATTCGCTCCGACGAAGGGCTAACGCTCGAAACGTCAGCTCTTGAATCTCTTTACGGTGGCCAATTGACATTATCAACCCAGTTGATAAAACCAAATTATATTGTTATACTTCCCACCGACGCAGCACCACAGTTTCTTTAGAAACTTACCCCCTCTAAGTACATGTAAGACTGTCACAGTTAAATAGTTCACCACTAAATTTTCTCCGATTCTCATTGGTCTAAATTAAACACGTGACGCGATAGTGTTCAGCCGCGGAGGGCACTATTGGTGCATAGTGCCCGTCCAAGGAAAATACCCGGATGGAGAGTGTAAACAAGCGGGCTTTGTAAACATTCAAATGCTATTTGATTGATCTGCATTTAGAGGGTTTCTTGCCTGATTTTCGTTTATTTGCAGCAAAAACTCAAGAAGCTGTTTTGTGAATCTGCGCGTGGAAGAAAATTTAGTGTTGAACAATAAAGACAATGGAGTGTGTATGTTTTGGAACTGTTAGTCTGATAGTTGCTCCTTGGAAAGTTGATGTTCTTAAAACTAGCATATATTTGTTTTAAGAACATCAAATTTCCGCAGGGCAACTATCAGCAGATAGTTCGTCGACAGAAACACTCTATTGTTTAAACATGGGGCAACCCCGTGGGGGACTTCAGTGTAGCTGCTCGTCCTGGGAGGCTTGCATGTATTTCAGACGAAATTTTGTGATTTAAGAATCTTTCGGTTAACTTTGTATTTTGAAAAAATATGACCCATACAAGAACACCGCATGCTAAACTCAAAATGTGATGAAGCAACTCCCAAAATCCTATTGTGGCTTCAAGCATTCTATTGTATGCGATATACATGTATATTAGATAAATAATTTATTATTAATTATTTTTAGGCCCTTAAATAATAGAAATGGGGTAGAGTGGAATTTTAGTTATGCTAAATGCTAATTGAATAAATACTTGTCAGTGCCCCTCTACACAAAGGAGTATCATATTGCAATGCAAATTAGCCACGTTGTCTGCCAGGGGGCAAACATTGAAATTGTTTTGCACATATTTTTGCCTCGCTTCATAAAGTCAGAAGAGAAGGCAACCAGAATTGTAATTAGTTTTACTGATTTGCTTGCACTTTTCGTAATTTCTGTAGTTAGTTGTATCTGTTAAATATTGTAACGGATATATTTTTCTCTTTTTTTCCTTGTAGTTTGACAATGTAAAATATGAAACTTAACTGTTAATAAAGTCAGCGTTTGTTCAAAAAATCTGCTTGGTCGATGTCTCTTCCGATAGGATAAACATATATCCATTTCAGAAATTATGCCATTTCTTGGAAAATCAGTAACGCCACATTTGAGAGTCAAGCTATGGAATAATAATTTCATTATAAGGAATCGTTTAAAATAGTTACTCGATATCTTAACTTGTTAACTACGCAAGTGCCAACATTGCACTGAACTTAGAATAATTAAATCACAAAACAAAAACCAAAGTATGGCTATTAAAAAAGTTATCAGATTATGATAAGAAACCAGTTGAAATTTGTCGATCTAGACTTGTTTGCCCCGGCCCTCATCACGTGTGTAATTTGCATTACACTGTGAAAACAAACATGGCGGCTATCATGAATAAGGTCTATTGGATTATTCAGCCAAGATTGAAGTAAACTGCGGTATCTTAATTCAGTGGGAATCGCAGCGAGTCAAGTAGCATCACTGATTCTGTGCTGCTGTGTAAAAGACAAGCAAACTTTACGATTATTTAATGCTATTAACATGGTTTGGATGTTTTGTTCTGAATTCCTCTCTTTAATTTGTCATGTTGCATCTAGGGTGTGACTCCAAATGTTTGGGGAAATGGGTCTGCATGGGGCCTGTACTTTTTCAGGTAAATTACTGTTAATGTCCGTCAGAGTTTTCTGTGTAGTGTGTAATAAATATTTTTTTGTTTCCTGTAAACAGACTAAATAATCTTAGATAGCTGGAGTTCTATACTGGTTGTCACCTTAAATAGGCCTTTTGCAATAGACTAACACATGGTAGAAAATCTGCCATGGTTAGGGCAGGAAAACAAGGTTGAGTGGGGCAGGTTTTGGTTTTACATCTGATAAGATGAGAATTCAAGGTAGCAAGTGAGATTTTTAGAGAGAGAGATTTTACACAGGACCGGACCAGAACTGTTCCGAACTGAGCCAGACCGGAACGGCTTCTGTTTATATGGAACCATTTGGAACCGATCCAGGTGTTTACACGAGATTGTTCTGGAACTGGTCTGGTGCGGGTCCAAAACTGGGCCTGCAAATCAGCAGGTCCAGTTTTGGATCTGTTTGGATCTGTTCCCGCAAATACCAATCCCAGAAAATTGTAAAACCAAAGTGAACATGTATGCATCACTTGTGATTGGCAAGTGAGAAGTGATTTATCAGCAAGTAACTGAGTACTATACAATTATTATTTTTCATCCTGAAAGAAATTTCTGTTCCTAACATTTCTTCTTTAATCTTGAAATAATTTCATTCAGTTACAACATTTTAAAAGCTTGGATGCAGAAGGAAAGTGATAAGCCACTCGGAGCGGAGAAACATCTTTTAGCAGGAGCAGTAGCGGGTAAGCATCAAGCAACATACTGCATTCAGTGGATGTAGTTGTATAAATATTCTATTGAATTCTTTTGAACTAATAAACATCAGAAACCCAAGTAGGCTTGATAAATATCACAGAACAAGTTTTTACCAGTTACAGGTTTGGTTGTTAATTAATCCAGTGAAGTCAGGGCTAGTTGTGTTGCAGAGCACACAATCTGTTGGATCTTGGGGAATATAATGAGTTGGGGTTTGGGGTGGGGAAGTGGAGGAAATGCTTGCCTGCAAACCCCACAATTCTGAAAGACACCCTCCGATTTTTTTCACAGTTTTCAATAGCAATAAATTAAACATTTCAGTGAGTCACAAGTGCAGTGCTAATTACTTTATTGCATGCTGAATTCAGTGTGGTCATTACTAGTTTTTTTCACCAGATAAGTTAGTTAAGAGCACAAGTGTTTGTGCCTGAAGAGCGAGAAGGTTTGTATCAAAACAAGATCACCTTTTATAAGCCTTTAGAAAACTTCCACCAAAAGGTAAACTACGGTAAGAACAGAAATGTAATGTGGCCTGCATGTAAATTGCGATTTTGAGAAGGCAAATGCATTGTATTTACCAAGTGGTTACAATTTTGGTTTTGGCTTTTTTTTGTTAATAATAATGGTCCAATTTGGTTTATGTTAGGCATTGGAACTCTGTCAGTAACGAACCCAATATGGGTGGTGAAAACTCGCTTATGTCTTCAATACACTGATCCACGAGCTGGAATCACACAAGTACCACAATACAAAGGAATGTTTGGTGAGTGGCACTGTCTTCATAATTAGTATGTACAATTTATGAGTATTTAAAACATGAAGGAAAAATATTAAATTTTGAAAATAAAAATAGAAAAAATATTTAAACGGGTATTTTGAATCTCAGGAAAATACATAGCCTGCATCAGTAGATCATACACATGAACGAACTAAAGCAAACTTGGAGTTCATCAATGGTTTGGTTTTGCATTTCCTGGTCAAGGGATCAACCTTCACTTAGCTTGCAAATTGCAATGCACTTTATAAATCAACTCGCCTGTTTAAGTTTGGTCGCCAGTGAAAAAAATTCCTTTTTCTCGATTTTAGTCACCAGCTGGCGACTTCTGTTGCAATTTAGTCACCAGCTCCAAAATTTTGGTTGCCACGGGGACTAAAATGGTCCCAACTTGGTAGGTTCTTGTTGATCGTTCTGGGTTTCAGCACCCTGCTATATAACAATTATTCCATGAGCCCGCGTTGGATATGAAGTGATAAAATGACCAACGAGCGCGTAGCGCGAGTTGGTTATAATCACTTCATATCCAACAAGGGCGAATGGAATAATTGTTTTAGTAAATTCTCAAACCATATCTCTTGAATTTTTGTGGGAGACAGCTCCTGAAACCTGCCAGTATCGGCCATTATAGAGGGCTGAAGTTAAAAACTTGGCGCACTATTTTCCATATGACGTAAAACTCCGACTATTGGCTCATAGTCGGAGTTTTTTAGCCAATCAAAAAGCTAGAAAGGCAATAGTCGGAGCTGAGAATATACTAAATAAATAACATTGTCAGTGGTAGTTTTTCATGCAGCAAAAATGTGTTTCTTAATGTCCTGTTTCATCATATAGATGCCCTTTTAAAGTTGTGGAGGCATGAAGGACTTAGAGGACTGTACAAGGTAAATACATCATTTTGTACAATGTATTGTCAATACTATCATTAGCTCAACTTGTAGTTCATCTCTGTTGGACATGTAATAAGTCTCTCTGTGGGTACCCCATGGCTTCTTTTTGGTTTTTGATTAAAAAAGTTCTGTATTCAATGTTTTGAAGCAGATTTTCATTTTATGGACCGAAATCATGGCGTGTCAGTGAGAGTTAAGTTAGCGTTGTTCAATTCACAGCCAAGTACAAATTCCATAAATTATTACAGTCAAAATCCATGAAAGCAATTGTAATAACAATCAGTTGATGAAACAGTAACATGAACAAATTAATGATTGTTTGGATTTGTTACAGAACCCTGTACTTTTCCTCTTGTTCAGCATTTGATGTTATTTATTGGTTTTTACACATTAAATTTTATTTCTAATCATGAATGTACCCGGTACTTCACAATGGCACTCATCACGTCATCTTGATCTCTTTGTAACGTCTCATAAAGAGACTTGGAAACCAGTTCCCCTTATTTGTTATATTTTACTCCTAAAAGTTGCCAAGATCATATCTAGTTCATGCTTTGAAAAATAAGACATTGGAAAAAGTTTTCAAATATGTAAATGTTCTGTATTTACAGCCAAGCTAAGAAAACCACGAACACCAGAAATGTTTCTGGAATGTTATTGTGTTACAAAGAGAAAGCCAATCAGGTGTGAGAAAATCAAACCGCAAACAGCAATGGTAATTAGTTTGTGGTTTTGAGGTTTGTTTGCATGTCCTGAACTTTGCTGTGATTGGTCAATACACAATCGACATTCTTGAAACATTTTTTTTTTAATTAAAAGAAGGTAGTTTATTTGTCGTGATCGCAATGTATTTTTCTAACTCAATTTTTTCGTTAACGAGGGTTATAAAATCTGTGAACTGGGGTCTTTTATTGTCTTGTGCTGCGTTAATGTAAAGAAAATATTTTCCAATTATGGTCAAGTGGTTTAGGGTTAAACCGGACGATGTGTGTTTTAAAACACCATAGATAATTTCATTTTGCTCCAAAGCAATGTTTCCTCTACATGAAGCGTTGTACCACCTTGTAAATTTACTCCAAAAGGATTTAGCAATTGGACATTCCACAAATAAATGGAGTGGTGTCTGATCAATGCCATGGCAATAAGGACAATCGGGTTGTTCTTTCTTTTTCATCTTATACAGAATTTTATTTGTATACAGGATATTATGTACTATTTTATATTGGAACACGGATAATTTAATTCAGGTGTTCACAGTTTTCTTAGCAAGGCTGTAAAGGAACCACATGACGACAATATACATGTAGCATTTTGAGTAATTTTTCAACAAACCAAATTTCCCTTAAAATAATGTTGGAAACATAAAAAAAAAGAGATTACTGTGGAAGAAAAATACCTCAGAAGTGGTACGTAAATAAAAAGGTCGAACAATAAACCTATTACTAACCAAGTGTGAGTGCGGTACTGGGGAATATTGGCCCAAGGTCATGCAAGTATGGACTGAACATAATAAGGTCTGTACAAAAGTTACCGAGGGCCAATAATTATATTCCCCAGCACAGGTCGAGCTACTGTAGGTAGGTTTAACTTTGTAACTAGTTTAGTATATGGCACTAAAGTCATACATACTTGTTTACTTTTCTGTTAAAATGCACTTTCACTAGCTTGGATTCAAAGTGCTCTCATTACGTGTTTTGTTGCCACAAGCAACTCAGAGAGAGAGAGAGAGAAAAAAAAACAGCTACCACAATTGAAAAAATATAAATTAGAGTATTTATACATTTTCTATTGGCAAATTTTAATTTTTCCAACTTAAGAAAAACAAACAGTACACCCGTGGCTTATGATCATTTCTGTGGAAACAGTCTGTATGGAGAAATCACAACCAATAATGAATCGAAGCAACAGGTCAGAAAGCTTGGATTTCTTCAAGGCCACCTTGTCATACATGTGTAATGAATGAGATTATTTGACTGGCAGGGTTATGCTCCAGGACTTATTGGTGTTTCACATGGAGCGCTGCAGTTTATGGCATACGAAGAACTGAAGAAGAGCTACAGTCTGTACTTTGGAACACCAATCAACAAGAAATTGGTAAATAAAATTCAGCAGAATTATAATTTTTTAGTTTTCAGGAAGTAATATTTTGTTGTTTTAATCAACGTTTTACCATAAAGTGTATACATGCAGACAGTACATGATTATTATTATCCAAACATAAATTAAACCAACAATACATGTCATAATAAATATTTTCTGTTCTCCTGAAGTGATAAACTCGGCAATTGCATACTGTGATTAGAGGGTGTTGCATTTAATCTTTAGCATCTACAGTGTACTCTCTCCAGTGTAGTGTAACTAATACCTGATTCACACCAAAGCTTAAACACGTTTAAAAGCTGTTTAGTTAAACACGGCACAATGAAAGAACACATTAGAACTTACTTGAATGCTATGTAAAATTCAGTCTTTCAGTCTTCTGTTGCTTATTTTCATTTTGTCTAACCTGGTTTAACTAAACAAGTTTTAGTAATGAAGGCGTTATCGTTTGTCTAACGATGTAGTCTCTTGTGATGTGTACCCCGACGTTTCGGCTACATACTGCTAATCTTCATCAGGCGATAAGGGCAACTGGCTACGTGTAACTTTATAAAGCATGGTGCTCCGCTGTGATTGGTGCAAGTTTTGTTGGTGTGAATGGGGTATAAATTGTGACTACACTCCTTTCTTTAGTTCAAGTAACCAGTTTACAATCCTTCATTGGTAGCCAAATTATTGCGGATAAATCCATGAATTGTAAACTAAATTTTACGTTTTCTGCAGAGCTTGGCCGAATATCTCATAATGGCCTCAATGTCTAAAATGTTTGCTGCCACTGCAACATACCCCTACCAAGTGGTCAGATCAAGGCTTCAGGTGAAGACTGTTGACTGTAGTAGAATTGTTCCCCCTTTTCACAATGGAACAGTACTTTGCATGCATTGCTTTTCGTACCACAGGACATCCCATAAGCAGTCAATGGACAGGCGGCCCAAGCTTATGGTCATATTGCATATTATTATTCAACAAATTGTCATATTAACCTTATATGGTCATGAAGTGATTGTTATCAGTCATCTGACAAATATCATGTGATATACATGTAAGTAACGATAATTCGGCCAAAGTCTCTTAAATTGCCCCATAATGGCAACTTTTCCAGCTGTAAAATGTGCTGCGTGTCGTATTTTCAACTCTCTTCTCGGTGTTTAGAAATGTGATGAAACACTGTCTCTCGTGTTTGATATAATTATTTCATCAAAAACTTTCCTTGGGGGTAAAATAACGCACGTATCTTACTGTAAGAACTTGTTTTTCGACTTGTACAAAGAAAGTGCTCCACCGATAGCCGGCCTCTAAATAGACGCCAGCTTAGTCCAGGCAAATACCAGGTTCTCTCTGGTAATGTTTGTTCCTTTTGCCATTAATAACTGACCCTAAATGTAGCCTGAAATTAAAAACAAAATGGAAGTAATGTATCAAACACGAGAGACAGTGTTTCATCGGGATATCCAAACACCGAGATGAGAGTTGAGAATACGACGCGCAGCGGAGTATGTTTTAACGAACTTCGAGGTGTTTGGATAGCCAATGAAACACTGTCTTGAGTGTTTTAACTCGACGATATATTAATGAGTTTGAGAAGGACTTATGAAAGGGTATTGTATATGGGCCGTTACTGCTTTTGAACTGATGTTGTTGATTTCCTTAATTTGAAGAATCAGTACACTGTGGGTGAATATAAAGGAGCAGTGGACATCGTTCGTAAAACTTTCAGGTGAGAGACAAGATGAGACCTCTTATCCAGACGAAAAGGAAAGTAATAAATTGTTATCACGTTAGAGTAAAATGGAAAGTGAAGGTTTCTTGTAAGCTATGTTGTTAGTACGCTCGAAGAAAACTTCAAGTGAAATTTCGTCCTCGTAGTCGTTCTCGTCGTAGAATCTAAGTGTCTCTAATCAGTAATGTTGCGTTGCGAGTTGCAAGAAAGGTAGATCAATCTTCTACTTTTTCCAACGTTGCGAAAAAAAAAATGGCCAGCGAGTGACACCCCCTCTGCGACTTGCAATGTTTTTGATTCGTCATCGTTACGTTGCAAGTTGCAGGAAAAATTGCCTCGTGTAACATGGCCTTAAAGATTGATTTGCCAGGCTTCATCTGTTGGTATACTTGACAGTTTATTCTTTGCTGGATACCATAACATTTAATACTTTAATATTTAAATTTTAGATACGAAGGAGTGAAAGGATTTTACAAGGGACTAGTTCCTAACGTTCTCAGGTAAAGTAAATTGTACTTCAACCGGTTATGAAGGGCACAATTCTGAGCTGTAGTCGGCGGATTTTATTACATACATTTGTTTGTTTTCTCCCATGGTCCGTTCGTTATATTAGGATGTCTGGCATTTACCTGGAACTAACCAGAAAATAACTTTTAATTAAGCTAAAACCATATGAAAAATTGAGTTCCGGTATTTCAGTCTGTAAATGTGACAATCCGCGTTATAAATACAAATAAAAAAAATGTGATTAACGGCAGCGTTGCTTGAACGTTTGGTTCCACCAGACGTTAAAAAAGCAAAAAAAAAAAAAGGCAGACAGACAACCAAACAAAAAAGAGCAAACTTGAAACAAACAATCGCAAAGAAAATAATTAAAAAAGGAAGAAAACAAACAAGTAAACCAATTAGTCAAGCAAACAAAAAATGCAAAGAAACAGACATAAAACAGAAGTAGGCAAGCAAACCAAAAATCAACTGAAGAAGAAAAGAAAACGAAAACGAAAAACAAATCAAAAGAAGAGAGCAAAACTAAAACACAAACAAAGTTTGTCGGATTTATCAAAGAACAAGGGATCGTGAATAAATATATAGCAATATACAAACCAACGGACGGTTGGACGAACAAACGAAGGAACGAACAGACGATTGAGCGAACGAACAGACAAACGACCAAACGAACAGATATTAATAACAGTACAAATAGTCAAAATAAAGTGTGCTTGGTAACCGAAGTAGCATCGGCACTGACACGTACAAACAATAGACACAGTATATCAATTACCAGAAACAATAGGACAAAAGTAAATAGTGCATATGAAAAACATATAAACAATAAACGTGAAAAAAGATGGCAGATCGTAGGCTAGCTATATACAAATATAAGCAGATTAAACAGAAGATATAGTTTGTATTGCTTGCTTTGTATTGCTTATAAAAGGAAGTGTAAGGTAGTTTCTTTAATTTTGTTGAAATAGTTTCCCAAAGTTTAGATGAAACAAAAGAGAAAGTAGAGGTCCCATAGTTCATATTTTCTTTTGGCCTATGAAAGGAAAGAACGAACGAACGAATGAACGAACAAGCGAGCAAGCGAAGGAACGAACGAACGAACGAACGAGCTAGCGAGCGAACGAACGAACGAACGAGCGAACGAACGAACGAACGAACGAACGAACTTGCGGACGAACGAACGAACAAGCTAACTTGCGGACGAATGAACGAACGAACTTGCGGACGAACGAAGGAACGAAGGAACGACCGACCGAACGAACGTGCGAGCGAGCGAGCGAGTGAGAAAACGAACGAACAAGCGGACGAATAACCGATTGAATGAACGCACAGTTATTTACTGGTAAATTTCTTACTCTATTTGTTGTTTTCGCTGTTTATTTGTTTTCAGAGTGACACCAGCTTGCGCACTTACCTTTATGGTGTACGAAAACGTCATTCACCTTTTAATGCCGACCAGCTAGGGTTTGCTACAGACCTGAATTCTTGGTTTAAAGAAGGGGATGAAATATTACTGGAAAAAGTGTTTGCTGTTCAGCGAACATGTATGGATGGTCATGTTATTTGTTGCGACTATTTGAGACTATTTTAATATGAAAAATGAAAACTTTTAAGAAGAAAATCGTGGATAGCCAATGATGTTTCTACCTCAGTGTAGCTTTCTTTTAATACTTGAAAATGACGCCAGAGAAACCGCAAAGTTGTTTTTTCTGTTGCTAATTTAATCTTCAACAGGGTTTCGAAGAAACTTCTCATGAAAGAAAGAACCACCCACAAATGATTTTTTGTAACAAAATTGTAATGAAAAAAGCTGGGTTTTGAATGATATGCATGTAGCTACATGAGAAGAACGAACATAATTATTCTTCGTAAAGTGTGCTAACCAGGAAATTAAACACATTAGGATATAAGAAAAGCACAAAAAAAACATTTTGCGTTAAAGGAGAACGCAAGACCAGAGACAATTTTTTTATTTGACCCCTGGAAATTGTAGAAGTAACTTAGATTTTTCCGACCGAAATTGACAACTAGTTAGACAATCTCAGATAGTGCAGAGTGTTATCTACAACTGAACATGTAAACATGCAAGGCCATAGCAAACGATCGAGGACACATTGTTGCTCTTTTCGAACAAACTGGGAAACATATTTTGCATACACAAAATGTTTCTGAAGCAAAAAAACCGAAACACTTTTTGTGTTATCGGGCAAACAGGGAAACACTTGTGTCCGCAACAGCATTTACTATGGTCATCTACATAGGTGACAGTACGCCTACACCAAGCCTGTCTTGCCTTTGGTTATACTTATACTATTTGCTTGCCAAATATGAGCAGACAGAAACTTCGATGTGTTTCTTTTTTTCAAGACCGGAGATAACTGGTAGAATGTTTACGTGATGAAAAAAATTGAAAGAGAAAAGATTTTGTAATAAAGAGTCGGATTCAATCTTGTTTATCTTTAATCCTTGCTTGCTTTACAACGATGTCTGTACGAACCGTTGTCCATGTGCGAAGTGCTAAGTGCCAAGTGCCGATGTGCATATTAAGTGCAGGTGAATAATTTACATATTAGTGCCAGTCCTTTGGGGTCTATTGCGATATGTAACATCCCCTTCTGTTAAGCAATGTTTCTATTAAAAAAAATAAATAAATAAATAAATAGTCATTCTGATCTCAATTCAGGTCTTGAACATCTTATCTATAGACATGTATAGACAACGATCAATGAGGCACAATTGGCTGTTTTCCATTCGTATATCTCACAAGTGTCTAATTAGATAGCAGTCACAAGTTAAGTCTTTCCGGTGGTCGGATTTCACGGCCTGAGCGAGATTTCCTTGGACCCTGTTCCGATTCTACTGAGGCAGGGCTTTGTACATCAATGTTGGGAGGCGTTTGGACTCTGGGTGTGGTTGTGTTCCCTTGTGGGGTCCTGTTTGACGAGTTGTTTGTTGGGTTGATGGACCCGTTGTTTGGTCTGAGGTGAATCCTGTTTCTTTGGAGTTGCGCTCCGGTTTCCGTTTCGACAATATATGAACGAGGTATTTCTCCTTGATCTATAACTCGGGCTGGGTTCCATGTTTTTCTCACGGGGTCTTGTAGATAAATGGCTTGACCCTTGTGTAGTTCAGGAAGTTCTTTGGTGTGCCTGTTGTAATAGCGGCTTTGGGTGTCCTGTTTCGCCTTAAGCCACTCCCTGAATTCTTCTTGGTCTTTTGCCGGGTAAATCTTTCCTGGGAGTGTAGATTTGAACATTCGACTGTTCAAGAGTTCAGCTGGCGACGCTACAGTTGAGCTTAGTGGCGTTGTTCGTAGTGCTAGCAGGGCCAGATCTATGTCTTCATTGGCTTCTTTGCATTTGAGAATGGTCTTCTTAACTGTTTGGACTTGCCGTTCGACAAATCCATGGCCACGTGGATAGTGGGGGGAAGATGTCACAATCTCAAAGCCGTATTGGTCTGCCAGTTGTTTGAACTCTGCGGAAGTAAATTGGGTACCATTATCGCATTGTAATGTTCTTGGAATTCCATTCTCTGCGAACAGCGTTTTCATCTCCTTAGCAACGGCTCTAGCTGTGAGGTTGTGGAGCTTCCTGACGAACGGGAATTTGGAATAGTAGTCGACGACTAGAAGAAACCACGACTGTTGAACGTAGAACAGATCTGCGCTCACAATTTGCCATGGTCTTGAGGGGATCTCTGACGATATCATAGGTTCTTTCTGCTGGGAGTTGTGGTACTTCTGGCATACACTGCATGAGGTGACCAGGTTTTCGATTTCATTGTAAATGTTTGGCCAATAAACACACGATTTGGCTCGCAGCTTGCATTTTTCTATCCCGAGATGTCCTCCATGGATTTGCTGAAGAATGTTGCCTCTCAGGGATTCTGGAACTATCACTCGGCTTCCAAGAAGCACTAATCCATCTTCTACCGAGATGTCATCTCGCAACGCCCAGTATGGATTTATTGTGGGATCAACTTTCTTCACACTGTCTGGCCAGCCTTGTGTCACTTGGCGGGATAACAGCTGCAGGGTTTCATCTTTTGCAGTCTCCTCTTTGAACTCTTGCATTTTAGCTGGGGTGATTCTGATTAGGTGATGAACTTTTACATTCATTTCTGGTACTTCAAATTTATCCATTGGTGAGAGACGTGATAGGGCGTCGGCTGTGACCATTTCTCTTCCAGGGGTGTATTTGATGACGCAGTCATAAGGCTGTAGACGCAACAGCATTCTTTGAAGGCGTGGAGGTGCTTGCATGAGATTCTTCTTGTGGATTTGCTCTAGGGGGCGATGGTCACTTTTCACCACAAATGATCTTCCATAGAGGTAGGAGTGGAATTTTTCACATCCGATAGCGTGGATGGCCAAAAAAGTGAGGCCATTTTTCGGGATTGAACGTCCGCCACTTTGACCTTTTTTCTTCCGTGGTTGATATATAGGTGATGGTCAACCCAGGTTCCTTTGTCAATCTTGACAGTGAATGGCTCTTAAAGTGTCTATTCATTTCGTTTTCATTTCAGTAAGTGAATCATTTTCTACACTGTACATAACATTTAAAATGTTTCCTATAAAAGGAAACGTCGCAAGCGATAAATGGTTCGTGGGGATAGGTGTACAGATTAATCGTATTGTATATTAAACAGTTTTTATTAGTTAATAACATTAATAGTAAAGTGTTGTGAACCAACACGCACACGATGTGACATTCTTTCAACTCGCGCAACCATACTTGAGACTGGGTTTAGGGTTAGCATAAGTACTTTTCTCGATCCTTGGCATTACGCCATGGGCCAAGGAAGAAATGATTTTTCAGCTCGTTTTCTGTTGCGTTTACGAGGTTGAAAAACATCACCGTAAATACGCACTCCCTTGTTAACCGCGCATAAGAAGGAATTCGACTTTTTTTACCGTAGGGAAGGCTAGTATTGGCATTGAAATTGAAATGCTTCTCTTAAAATAAAAGCTAACATGGTTAAAATTGAACTAAAAGCGCGTAATAAATATTAATCAGTATGATATACTTGAGTTTAAAAACCTGCGGTTTTAAATAAATGAATAATAAAATGAAGTCCAGTGAATTGAGTCCTTTAAACGTACTCTGTTTCGGCCAATTACTCGATCCGTACAACATTACAGATGCTCGTGTCACCAGGGAACAACACCCGGCGCGAGTTCGAAACCTTTTTAGGTAAAAAAAAGGTCGGGACACACTATGTGACATGTGAAAATCTTTGTCGCTGCGCCTGAATTTTGTCGCTGCGATCTGTCGCACGAATTCAAAGCGATTTGAATTCGTGCGACAGATCGCAGCTACTAAATAAGTGCAAGCAGCCTTGTCGCAGCGTGTGTACGGCTTCTGTTACAAATGGCTGCGAGAAATGAGGGAGCGTCAATTTTTTTCCAGTTCACATTTCCCCACTTCCAAATTCGCTTGCGTGCACCAAACAAGCTTCTTGTCGCAGCGACTTGTCGCTGCAGCAGTACAGACCCTCCTACCTTCAACAGCCACTGCGGGGATGCTGTATCTTTTCTAAACTTTTCATTTAAATGGCGGGCCCCTTTAAAACTACCTTAAGCAGTCGACCGAATTGACTTCAGATATAAAAAGAATTTGTAAAAGTTAAAACACCCAAGTGACAGATCAGATCAGTAATGGGAGTGAGGGAAACCTGTTTTCACTAAGTTATTTTAAGACTAGCCATATTACCTAAATTCTGTACGCTATTTTATTTATGGCATTTGTGTATAAACTGTCGTTTTATAGTAATGTCATCTATCATTGCTCACCCATTAATGTGTTCTTTACAGCTAACTGTCACATGGTACAAAATCCGTCATGTTAGACGACTCGCTGGGAGAACCAAACCAGAGATTTCAGCCAGTAGAGCTTGTCATGACTTTTCTTCGTTCTGGACGTCCCTGCATGCGCGTAGCTTGCCGTCCAGCTTGGCGGATATTGCACTATGTGACTGTTAGCTGCAAAGTGGCCGTACTCGGGTGTACGGTTTTGAGGTTTTTTGCTGTGGGATTAGTCAGCTCCACAGTAACGGGAAGGACAATCCCTTGGTTTAACCAACTTGTAGATATAGTAAGAGCTGCAGTTCTTTACTTGAATTTTGACACTTTCGTCGCAGTGCTTTCCTTTGTTAAAGCAGACCTTTTTCAAGACTTTTCCCTCAGCCACTGAAGGATGAGTATCATCCAACCAGCCGGGGAAGACTGCGCCACATCTGTTCACCGGTGGACACTTGGTCGCCATATGTGTCCCAGCCGCTCCTAGGAAACGATACCAACCATCGACTTTATCGTCACATTGGGCAGGCGACGTCGTTTTGTGGTCGTCTTTTCTTTCTGCATCGGACAGCTTTTTGTAGTTTTTACAAGCATCAACTAAAAAGTAATAATTTGTTTGTTTTACCTCTTCTTCGCTCAGTATTTATGCATTATTGCTAGTTACTCAACATCACCCCTTTTTGTAGTCCAATAATATTTGTTGATACCCGAATATTTTGAACCCTCTTCAAGATAGTACAAGACAGTCCCCATCCATTTGGTATTTAAGAAATCACATCCTTGTGAGAAATATAGTGTAGCCCGATTTCATTTTATAAAATTTTCGTTGAATTGCGCTCGCTATATATGATTCTCCAGTTCGAGTTCACTTTCGTTCCATAAAGCACGCGGCGTACGTCACATGCGTGCTTTGTCCACGAGTTATAATGCAGTCTGCCTACGTCACGAGCTAGAGCGCACGCAATTTCTTTAACCTTTGATAAAAGATTTAAAGACGTTGCACTCGTGCATTATTCATGCAGTTATATAAGCGCTTGGAAATTTTTTAGAACACTTCACTAGGCACTTCTCTCGTGCCGTGAAAAAATTGCACTCGGGCACGTTTTGTATTCCTTTTATACATCTCGTAATCATAATATTTCAATATGTGCAAATATTTTTTTTTGGATGCGTACTTTGTGAAATAGTGAATTATTTCATGTAGTTGACATCACTTCACTCCTCTCGGGAAGATATGAACTCAATAAATTGACCTCGCTCCCAAGTGTGGCTTCATAGCTCAGTTGGTAGAGCATCGCAGCGGTATCGCGGGGGCCACAGGTGATCGCAGGTTGGAATCCCGCTGAAGCCCTGAATTTTTTTCAGGCTTCTTTATTCCACTATAGAATTAAAAAAAGGAGTCGCTGACGGTAGAAGCAATTAAGGGAATATAAGCTTTCGACAGCCAGTCTGCTGTCTTCGACGGATAAAATTGAATAAAGAAGAGAAACGTGAAATAAATGAGATAATGCGAGAAGTACGCATGAATTAATTAGTTAAAAACAGCGTTCGAAATAATGTAAAATGTGCTAAAATTAACGTTTTTTAAAGAATGTAAAACTGCCTAGGCAGTGGGCATGAGTTGTTGTCTGCTTCAGCCTGACGCGTCCCCCCTCCTTCCCATCATTCCCCGTGCCTGTTATATTTCTCATACGAGATGACTGGGGACGAGTCAGGGCTAAAGCAGTTTTTGGCCGTTGGGCCATGATTCCAGTGTCTGGTGTGAATGTTTCCTTTGTCGATAATCGTAGAACTGTCAAAGTAAAATGCATGCACACAAGTTCATGCATGCTTTGCAACGTTCGATCCCTTAGTGCAAAGTTTAGTATTTCTGATATGTTTTTTTCTTCCGGTGCCAAATGATCTTTATGCACTTATTACGTTCCAAAATTATCTCTCACTCACAAAAGAAACATGAGGGAAAACTGTTTCAATATTCCTATGAAATTAAGATCCTTAAGATCTGTGCGCAGCAAAATCTTAGTAAGCAAATCTGTTCTCTTAGTCTGTAGCTAGAAATGTCTTCACGCCGGCCGAATCGCATGTAATAACGAAGCTAGCTAACAGTGGTTTTAACGTTTAAAAATATTTCACTTGAGGAAATGATGTATGACAATGACGTTTTTCTTTTCCTGGGAAAACCCCTTCCTTAAATTTTGTCGAAGTAATTTGCTTGGACGCCGGCTCAACAGAATTAAACAACGGATTTCACGTGGTACTTAATAATTTCACAGAACCCTAACACTTTCGTCAACACGACACTTTCGTCCCTTGGCAGGGACGAAACGACAAGCGCTGCGTCACACGAACAATGATTATCACAAGTAATTGTCAACTTTTATTGTTAATTATCTCGGAATTTGTGCGGTGAAGAATCCTCATGCGATATAAGGCGAGATTGCTGTCATCATTTTGTTAGCGAATGGGACTTTGAGCGCGATGTTCAACGAGTTTGCAAAGCAGAAAGGTCTCTGAAGAGTCCCTTGGCAGGGGCGAAACGACAAGCGATGCGTCAGATTAGCCACGAACAATGATTATCACAAGTAATTGTCAACTTTTATTGTTAACACTAAAGTTGAACGTTTATTGCAGAAACCTTATCGAGGGAAACAGAGCCTGTAGTTTAAAATGTAAGCGCATGATATAGTTACCAGCACAATTGATTCCATCGCCACCAAATCCAGGCTTGCAGGTACAGTTGAACGATCCATTGGTGTTAGTACATGTGGCATTCTGACTGCAGTTCGCAGTTTTCATGGCACATTCGTCGATATCTAAATAAAGATAATGATTTTCAGATATTTAGTTTTTATTGTACTTATTGCCCCCGCAGGGTTTTGGCCCAGACGGCCAAAACCCGAGGAGGCCAGTATTGAAGTCCCCGCGTATAGAGTATCGGATTTCGGTGTGATGCAGAAAAAATCTCGATTTTTGAGGAAAAAGTTCGCAAAGGATTGCCCAAAAGCGCGCAAAGGACTAAAAAAACTACGCTGGGGGTCGAAAGGATTCATATAAAAGAGCGAAGGATGCTGGGAACGGAGTGTTCGCTACGAGGTTTTGCCAGTGCTGAAGGTAAGGTTGTAGCTTTATAGATCGATTTATAGCTAAGTGGGCAATCGCATCGAAGTTTATTTGCTTTGAAATCAAAGTTGTGGAAACAAGCTTCGCTTAGCGAGGTTTTTGAAGAATTGACTGGCACGAATTTTCTATATTTGTTCATCTACTATTTGACTGTAAGACACGGTCACACTCCGATTTGTCAGACACAAATCAAACAGGGCGCGAAAGACTCGCACCACAATCTAAAAGCATATTCAGTGATTGAGAGAAGGAAAAAAACTGGTTTTTATTGACTCAAAGCCTGTCTGTGATATTGGATTTTCAGATATCTAGAGATTCAGTGGTTTTGCCGTGCGGTTTATTCAGTAATACAATAGTATCTCCTGTTACAAGTACAAGAAAGTACATATAGAAAAATTGATCATAAGGCTTCACATTTGATATACATTCTTCAAAGAATAAAATATTTAAAAATTATTTCTCACAACAGATACAGAGAAACACTAAAAAATTATTTTCATAGCGTTACGGTTACAACAAATGGCAATATAAGTAAAATCAAAAACGTTCCCATTAAAAGTAAATTTAAAAAAAATTCACGTGTCTCACTTGACTACAGTTAATTAGGAAAATAGAACTTGAAATAGCGGGGGCAGCTGTAGTGAGAACTATTACTAGTAATTAAGTAAATGGTATCACTATGACAACTCCTACAAATAACAACCTACTAAGAACCTAATCAGCTTGAGTTCGGAAAAACTACCCCAAAATATAAGAACCCATTCAGCCTGAACCCAAAAATTCTAGGTTCTTATACGCGGGTGTTTACTGTATTACAGAATCAAGTTTTAGTTCACGGCCGTTATATTACACGAACCTTTAAAGTTTTTTATGCACTTATTACGTTCCAAAATTATCTCTCACTCACAAAAGAAACATGAGGGAAAACTGTTTCAATATTCCTATGAAATTAAGATCCTTAAGATCTGTGCGCAGCAAAATCTTAGTAAGCAAATCTGTTCTCTTAGTCTGTAGCTAGAAATGTCTTCACGCCGGCCGAATCGCATGTAATAACGAAGCTAGCTAACAGTGGTTTTAACGTTTAAAAATATTTCACTTGAGGAAATGATGTATGACAATGACGTTTTTCTTTTCCTGGGAAAACCCCTTCCTTAAATTTTGTCGAAGTAATTTGCTTGGACGCCGGCTCAACAGAATTAAACAACCGATTTCACGTGGAACTTAACAATTTCACAGAACCCTAACACTTTCGTCAACACGACACTTTCGTCCCTTGGCAGGGACGAAACGACAAGCGCTGCGTCAGACTAGCCACGAACAATGATTATCACAAGTAATTGCCAACTTTTATTGTTAATTATCTCGTGAATTTGTGCTGTGGAGAATCCTTATGCGATATAAGGCGAGATTGCTGTCATCATTTTGTTAGCGAACGGGACTTTGAGCGCGATGCTCAACGAGTTTGCAAAGCAGAAAGGTCCCGAAACGACAAGCGATGCGACAACAATTATCTGCATTTATCTGCTTAGGGGTTTTGGTGTCTTATCGGATAAGGACGATAAATCACAGACACGACCCCATCTCCAGCGTCTTCGATGTTGCGATCACAAAGTTATCGTAAAGTTCCCGGTGTTTCGGTTTGATCTTATTCACGGTAATGTGAAGGCTGGGATAGAGATACTCCAAAGTCCGGCGGGATAAATAAATGTCCAGATCCGTATCCAGACCCAGTGGAATCAAACGACAGATGATTTATTCAATTCGTTTTTGTTTTCTTTCCCGGAATGCAAGACTGTTACTGGTGACATTAAATGCAGGTCATCAGCAATCAGCACTCTATTAGAGAGTTTGTAAAAATTCTCGAATTCAGTAGTACTTAAAGGACCCTATTAAGCCTTTGAACCAGCTCGAAACGCATTACACCTTTCCTTTCTCCATTTTACCAAATACTGGCTTTTTATAGCATTCAAAAGATTGGGAAAACTGAGCATCATTTGTTGCACAACCGAGTCAGAAGGGGCGTGGGTCTACTCCTGGGTTGACGTCACAAACTAATTTGCATGCATGTTTACAAAGCCTTGATGTGATGTAAATCAGTTTGTGACGTCAACCCAAGAATAGACCCACGCCCCTTCAGACTCGGTCGTATAAAAAAAGAAACGAAAGGTGTTTTGCGTTTCGAACTGGCAAAATGTTCTATTTTAGCGAAAAATATTTTTTGGGGTTAGGTGCACTTTAAGCTAGTTAGTTTTTCATTCTCTTTTGAAGCTTGAGATTTATTATAATAACTCACACATCACATGGAAATCAGCAGCAAAAAGCTGAGAGTTTCCGTAGTTTCAAGTAAGTTCTAACGTTAACCTCATTGTGCTAAGTTTAAATTTGGCAAACATCAGCAATATTCTTCTACTTTTAAACTTGTGTTTCAGCTTTAAGTGGGGGTATAAGTAAGGTATTTTGACCAATGAATTGGTGGATTGTAGCATAAGTTGGGCTATTTGTTTGTTATTAAATAAAGGATCACCTATATGCGGATATTGTAAGGAAATTTTATTGTACCTTTACAGACAGGGCCATTCCTTATATATCCAACTTTGCAATGGCACATGTACGATCCAATGGTGTTATTGCATGTAGAGCTGGCAACGGTATTGCATGGGTTGACCGGTGCAGCACATTCGTCGATATCTGAGAGACAGAATGTATATTTTATTTATTTTATATTTATTTTATTTACTAGATGCTAACAAAAATACCTCTTTAAATTTTGTGAAGCATTGCTAAAGAAATCAAAGTCGTGCAATTCTTAATGTGGGAATAATTACGGTATTCAATATTCCTATGAAATTAAGATCCTTAAGATCTGTGCGCAGCAAAATCTTAGTAAGCAAATCTGTTCTCTTAGTCTGTAGCTAGAAATGTCTTCACGCCGGCCGAATCGCATGTAATAACGAAGCTAGCTAACAGTGGTTTTAACGTTTAAAAATATTTCACTTGAGGAAATGATGTATGACAATGACGTTTTTCTTTTCCTGGGAAAACCCCTTCCTTAAATTTTGTCGAAGTAATTTGCTTGGACGCCGGCTCAACAGAATTAAACAACGGATTTCACGTGGTACTTAATAATTTCACAGAACCCTAACACTTTCGTCAACACGACACTTTCGTCCCTTGGCAGGGACGAAACGACAAGCGCTGCGTCACACGAACAATGATTATCACAAGTAATTGTCAACTTTTATTGTTAATTATCTCGGAATTTGTGCGGTGAAGAATCCTCATGCGATATAAGGCGAGATTGCTGTCATCATTTTGTTAGCGAATGGGACTTTGAGCGCGATGTTCAACGAGTTTGCAAAGCAGAAAGGTCTCTGAAGAGTCCCTTGGCAGGGGCGAAACGACAAGCGATGCGTCAGATTAGCCACGAACAATGATTATCACAAGTAATTGTCAACTTTTATTGTTAACACTAAAGTTGAACGTTTATTGCAGAAACCTTATCGAGGGAAACAGAGCCTGTAGTTTAAAATGTAAGCGCATGATATAGTTACCAGCACAATTGATTCCATCGCCACCAAATCCAGGCTTGCAGGTACAGTTGAACGATCCATTGGTGTTAGTACATGTGGCATTCTGACTGCAGTTCGCAGTTTTCATGGCACATTCGTCGATATCTAAATAAAGATAATGATTTTCAGATATTTAGTTTTTATTGTACTTATAATTAAGTAAATGGTATCACTATGACAACTCCTACAAATAACAACCTACTAAGAACCTAATCAGCTTGAGTTCGGAAAAACTACCCCAAAATATAAGAACCCATTCAGCCTGAACCCAAAAATTCTAGGTTCTTATACGCGGGTGTTTACTGTATTACAGAATCAAGTTTTAGTTCACGGCCGTTATATTACACGAACCTTTAAAGTTTTTTATGCACTTATTACGTTCCAAAATTATCTCTCACTCACAAAAGAAACATGAGGGAAAACTGTTTCAATATTCCTATGAAATTAAGATCCTTAAGATCTGTGCGCAGCAAAATCTTAGTAAGCAAATCTGTTCTCTTAGTCTGTAGCTAGAAATGTCTTCACGCCGGCCGAATCGCATGTAATAACGAAGCTAGCTAACAGTGGTTTTAACGTTTAAAAATATTTCACTTGAGGAAATGATGTATGACAATGACGTTTTTCTTTTCCTGGGAAAACCCCTTCCTTAAATTTTGTCGAAGTAATTTGCTTGGACGCCGGCTCAACAGAATTAAACAACGGATTTCACGTGGTACTTAATAATTTCACAGAACCCTAACACTTTCGTCAACACGACACTTTCGTCCCTTGGCAGGGACGAAACGACAAGCGCTGCGTCACACGAACAATGATTATCACAAGTAATTGTCAACTTTTATTGTTAATTATCTCGGAATTTGTGCGGTGAAGAATCCTCATGCGATATAAGGCGAGATTGCTGTCATCATTTTGTTAGCGAATGGGACTTTGAGCGCGATGTTCAACGAGTTTGCAAAGCAGAAAGGTCTCTGAAGAGTCCCTTGGCAGGGGCGAAACGACAAGCGATGCGTCAGATTAGCCACGAACAATGATTATCACAAGTAATTGTCAACTTTTATTGTTAACACTAAAGTTGAACGTTTATTGCAGAAACCTTATCGAGGGAAACAGAGCCTGTAGTTTAAAATGTAAGCGCATGATATAGTTACCAGCACAATTGATTCCATCGCCACCAAATCCAGGCTTGCAGGTACAGTTGAACGATCCATTGGTGTTAGTACATGTGGCATTCTGACTGCAGTTCGCAGTTTTCATGGCACATTCGTCGATATCTAAATAAAGATAATGATTTTCAGATATTTAGTTTTTATTGTACTTATAATTAAGTAAATGGTATCACTATGACAACTCCTACAAATAACAACCTACTAAGAACCTAATCAGCTTGAGTTCGGAAAAACTACCCCAAAATATAAGAACCCATTCAGCCTGAACCCAAAAATTCTAGGTTCTTATACGCGGGTGTTTACTGTATTACAGAATCAAGTTTTAGTTCACGGCCGTTATATTACACGAACCTTTAAAGTTTTTTATGCACTTATTACGTTCCAAAATTATCTCTCACTCACAAAAGAAACATGAGGGAAAACTGTTTCAATATTCCTATGAAATTAAGATCCTTAAGATCTGTGCGCAGCAAAATCTTAGTAAGCAAATCTGTTCTCTTAGTCTGTAGCTAGAAATGTCTTCACGCCGGCCGAATCGCATGTAATAACGAAGCTAGCTAACAGTGGTTTTAACGTTTAAAAATATTTCACTTGAGGAAATGATGTATGACAATGACGTTTTTCTTTTCCTGGGAAAACCCCTTCCTTAAATTTTGTCGAAGTAATTTGCTTGGACGCCGGCTCAACAGAATTAAACAACGGATTTCACGTGGTACTTAATAATTTCACAGAACCCTAACACTTTCGTCAACACGACACTTTCGTCCCTTGGCAGGGACGAAACGACAAGCGCTGCGTCACACGAACAATGATTATCACAAGTAATTGTCAACTTTTATTGTTAATTATCTCGGAATTTGTGCGGTGAAGAATCCTCATGCGATATAAGGCGAGATTGCTGTCATCATTTTGTTAGCGAATGGGACTTTGAGCGCGATGTTCAACGAGTTTGCAAAGCAGAAAGGTCTCTGAAGAGTCCCTTGGCAGGGGCGAAACGACAAGCGATGCGTCAGATTAGCCACGAACAATGATTATCACAAGTAATTGTCAACTTTTATTGTTAACACTAAAGTTGAACGTTTATTGCAGAAACCTTATCGAGGGAAACAGAGCCTGTAGTTTAAAATGTAAGCGCATGATATAGTTACCAGCACAATTGATTCCATCGCCACCAAATCCAGGCTTGCAGGTACAGTTGAACGATCCATTGGTGTTAGTACATGTGGCATTCTGACTGCAGTTCGCAGTTTTCATGGCACATTCGTCGATATCTAAATAAAGATAATGATTTTCAGATATTTAGTTTTTATTGTACTTATAATTAAGTAAATGGTATCACTATGACAACTCCTACAAATAACAACCTACTAAGAACCTAATCAGCTTGAGTTTGGAAAAACTACCCCAAAATATAAGAACCCATTCAGCCTGAACCCAAAAATTCTAGGTTCTTATACGCGGGTGTTTACTGTATTACAGAATCAAGTTTTAGTTCACGGCCGTTATATTACACGAACCTTTAAAGTTTTTTATGCACTTATTACGTTCCAAAATTATCTCTCACTCACAAAAGAAACATGAGGGAAAACTGTTTCAATATTCCTATGAAATTAAGATCCTTAAGATCTGTGCGCAGCAAAATCTTAGTAAGCAAATCTGTTCTCTTAGTCTGTAGCTAGAAATGTCTTCACGCCGGCCGAATCGCATGTAATAACGAAGCTAGCTAACAGTGGTTTTAACGTTTAAAAATATTTCACTTGAGGAAATGATGTATGACAATGACGTTTTTCTTTTCCTGGGAAAACCCCTTCCTTAAATTTTGTCGAAGTAATTTGCTTGGACGCCGGCTCAACAGAATTAAACAACGGATTTCACGTGGTACTTAATAATTTCACAGAACCCTAACACTTTCGTCAACACGACACTTTCGTCCCTTGGCAGGGACGAAACGACAAGCGCTGCGTCACACGAACAATGATTATCACAAGTAATTGTCAACTTTTATTGTTAATTATCTCGGAATTTGTGCGGTGAAGAATCCTCATGCGATATAAGGCGAGATTGCTGTCATCATTTTGTTAGCGAATGGGACTTTGAGCGCGATGTTCAACGAGTTTGCAAAGCAGAAAGGTCTCTGAAGAGTCCCTTGGCAGGGGCGAAACGACAAGCGATGCGTCAGATTAGCCACGAACAATGATTATCACAAGTAATTGTCAACTTTTATTGTTAACACTAAAGTTGAACGTTTATTGCAGAAACCTTATCGAGGGAAACAGAGCCTGTAGTTTAAAATGTAAGCGCATGATATAGTTACCAGCACAATTGATTCCATCGCCACCAAATCCAGGCTTGCAGGTACAGTTGAACGATCCATTGGTGTTAGTACATGTGGCATTCTGACTGCAGTTCGCAGTTTTCATGGCACATTCGTCGATATCTAAATAAAGATAATGATTTTCAGATATTTAGTTTTTATTGTACTTATAATTAAGTAAATGGTATCACTATGACAACTCCTACAAATAACAACCTACTAAGAACCTAATCAGCTTGAGTTCGGAAAAACTACCCCAAAATATAAGAACCCATTCAGCCTGAACCCAAAAATTCTAGGTTCTTATACGCGGGTGTTTACTGTATTACAGAATCAAGTTTTAGTTCACGGCCGTTATATTACACGAACCTTTAAAGTTTTTTATGCACTTATTACGTTCCAAAATTATCTCTCACTCACAAAAGAAACATGAGGGAAAACTGTTTCAATATTCCTATGAAATTAAGATCCTTAAGATCTGTGCGCAGCAAAATCTTAGTAAGCAAATCTGTTCTCTTAGTCTGTAGCTAGAAATGTCTTCACGCCGGCCGAATCGCATGTAATAACGAAGCTAGCTAACAGTGGTTTTAACGTTTAAAAATATTTCACTTGAGGAAATGATGTATGACAATGACGTTTTTCTTTTCCTGGGAAAACCCCTTCCTTAAATTTTGTCGAAGTAATTTGCTTGGACGCCGGCTCAACAGAATTAAACAACGGATTTCACGTGGTACTTAATAATTTCACAGAACCCTAACACTTTCGTCAACACGACACTTTCGTCCCTTGGCAGGGACGAAACGACAAGCGCTGCGTCACACGAACAATGATTATCACAAGTAATTGTCAACTTTTATTGTTAATTATCTCGGAATTTGTGCGGTGAAGAATCCTCATGCGATATAAGGCGAGATTGCTGTCATCATTTTGTTAGCGAACGGGACTTTGAGCGCGATGTTCAACGAGTTTGCAAAGCAGAAAGGTCTCTGAAGAGTCCCTTGGCAGGGGCGAAACGACAAGCGATGCGTCAGATTAGCCACGAACAATGATTATCACAAGTAATTGTCAACTTTTATTGTTAACACTAAAGTTGAACGTTTATTGCAGAAACCTTATCGAGGGAAACAGAGCCTGTAGTTTAAAATGTAAGCGCATGATATAGTTACCAGCACAATTGATTCCATCGCCACCAAATCCAGGCTTGCAGGTACAGTTGAACGATCCATTGGTGTTAGTACATGTGGCATTCTGACTGCAGTTCGCAGTTTTCATGGCACATTCGTCGATATCTAAATAAAGATAATGATTTTCAGATATTTAGTTTTTATTGTACTTATAATTAAGTAAATGGTATCACTATGACAACTCCTACAAATAACAACCTACTAAGAACCTAATCAGCTTGAGTTCGGAAAAACTACCCCAAAATATAAGAACCCATTCAGCCTGAACCCAAAAATTCTGGGTTCTTATACGCGGGTGTTTACTGTATTACAGAATCAAGTTTTAGTTCACGGCCGTTATATTACACGAACCTTTAAAGTTTTTTATGCACTTATTACGTTCCAAAATTATCTCTCACTCACAAAAGAAACATGAGGGAAAACTGTTTCAATATTCCTATGAAATTAAGATCCTTAAGATCTGTGCGCAGCAAAATCTTAGTAAGCAAATCTGTTCTCTTAGTCTGTAGCTAGAAATGTCTTCACGCCGGCCGAATCGCATGTAATAACGAAGCTAGCTAACAGTGGTTTTAACGTTTAAAAATATTTCACTTGAGGAAATGATGTATGACAATGACGTTTTTCTTTTCCTGGGAAAACCCCTTCCTTAAATTTTGTCGAAGTAATTTGCTTGGACGCCGGCTCAACAGAATTAAACAACGGATTTCACGTGGTACTTAATAATTTCACAGAACCCTAACACTTTCGTCAACACGACACTTTCGTCCCTTGGCAGGGACGAAACGACAAGCGCTGCGTCACACGAACAATGATTATCACAAGTAATTGTCAACTTTTATTGTTAATTATCTCGGAATTTGTGCGGTGAAGAATCCTCATGCGATATAAGGCGAGATTGCTGTCATCATTTTGTTAGCGAATGGGACTTTGAGCGCGATGTTCAACGAGTTTGCAAAGCAGAAAGGTCTCTGAAGAGTCCCTTGGCAGGGGCGAAACGACAAGCGATGCGTCAGATTAGCCACGAACAATGATTATCACAAGTAATTGTCAACTTTTATTGTTAACACTAAAGTTGAACGTTTATTGCAGAAACCTTATCGAGGGAAACAGAGCCTGTAGTTTAAAATGTAAGCGCATGATATAGTTACCAGCACAATTGATTCCATCGCCACCAAATCCAGGCTTGCAGGTACAGTTGAACGATCCATTGGTGTTAGTACATGTGGCATTCTGACTGCAGTTCGCAGTTTTCATGGCACATTCGTCGATATCTAAATAAAGATAATGATTTTCAGATATTTAGTTTTTATTGTACTTATAATTAAGTAAAACATCTACTTATTTATGAATCTTTCGGAAATAGAAACATTTTAAACTTGCCAGTTTCGCAATTCGTCCCATTGTATCCTGGCGTGCAAAGGCACACATGACTGTTCTTTTCATAAAGTGCTACACAAGTTCCGTTGTTAAGGCATGGCTCTCTCATGCATGGAGACTACAAGAGAAAACTCGTTTCTGTCAGATCATGGAAGCAAACAAGAAATCATATACATACTCGTGAAAAAGGTTGTTGTTGTGGTATAAAGTATAGTTATTAAGGGGTGAGACACGGAGACATTGTCCTTGACAATTAACGGTCGAGTATAATCCCCTCCTAGCTACAAAATCGCCCCCCCCCCCCCCCCCCCTGAAGGTAATCTCCCGAAGCGAAGCCTGGAGCAATTCCTTGATGTAGACGTGCATGATATCTTTCATCAATTTTCTTGAACAGTTGATTATTAAGTATGAGATCATCAATGTAAATTAACAGCCGTAGCCATTTCGAAAAAGCTGACGTTTAAAGCGTTAACCCCTCCACGAAGTATAAATCTAAATGCAGCATTTTCTAATATCAAGGTGGTTCGAGACCGGCTTTATATCCGACCGCCGTCAACAAATTAGAGATAGATATGACGTGTATTTTCAGTTAAAAGTTCAAAAACTAGTTTATTTATACAGTTATTTATGCCCTGTCTGATTGGTAATTGATGTTGTTTGAATTTCTGGAAGCGAGATATTATTTTTAAGGTGGGAGTACCTTTCTGTCTGATTTGTTTTGTGACTTCGTACATGCTTTATACTGATACATCCAAATAAGCACTACTTACTGCAATACTGAAGTGATGATAAAACTCGCTCTTGACCAACTTGCCCGAGTTGTTGTACTTATCAGATGGAAGCAGCTCACATAAGATTCTTCCGTTGATGTCAGGGAATACAGCCAGGTTAAATGAGAAACAAGACGGTATTTCGACACACGCGAACCCACACTCGACACCTTCCTCTACATAGTCTACACCAATGCTTGTAATGTTTAGATGCGAGAACTTATTTGCCTTATAGTTTGCAAAGCGGACATCATTGTGAACTCCTCGGCTGATACTTTGACCGCGTGCATCTATAACTTTTGGATTACCTGTTTTTATCAGCCATAAAAGAAATATAATCAATAAAAGGTAATTATAATATAAAAAGACAAAGACGAAATTGGTGCCAAAAAGTTGAAAATATAAAAAAGGGATTTTTAAGATGGTGCAAGAGCTAGAATTTCGCTTATATATTTTCTGTGTTACGTTTTTGTTTTCCTTTCGCGTAATTAGTGTTTTTAATTTGTATTTCTGTCTTTGTTGTACTTGTCAGTTTTATTAAATTTAGCATACCAGATATAATGTGTTGCATGGAAATCTAGTTCAGTTCAGTTTACGGGTCAAGGTTCGCGATGCGACGTGCAAATAAGCGCTGTGTTTGAAAATCCTGCTCAAAATCCGTCAGGAAAGCTAGCTAGGAGAAGCGCACTCAGCCAATTAGAAACGAGAAATCTTCCTGCACGTACGATCAGGATCAAGTAATTTTGCCCCGGGCAATTACCAAAATTAACGAAAAATGCCCTCGGTCTCAGCCAATCATTCATTAATTTTTCCCTGTATGTCATTATACGCATGATGCGGGGTATTCCACAGTTAATTATTTTCTATTTCTTCTTCAATCCATCAGTGAAAAACATTCGACCTCAGAAAGTGGAGTTTCGCCCCTTTTTACTAAATTCCAGTCATTCTTCTTCATGCATGACCAGTATTTTTGAAATGTGAATCGAATTCTCAAATCAACTTGTCAGGTTTGAAAATATTGTTCCGAGATTTTTGAATTTTTCCAGGAGCCATAATCGATTATGGCTCCTGATTTTTCATTTCGTCAGTTTTACAAAGTAGCAATTCTACTAAGGTATTTGAATTTTTCGATTTGTTTGACGATACCGTTACGTTTTGGAGTAACACCCTGCAATTCCCAACCTTCAGAGAATGTCCCGCGAAACCTTCGACATGTGGTTCAAATGTCAAAACTTACAAAGAGAAATTTGAATAGAACATTCAAATTGTCAAATTGGGGTCGCGCGTGAAAGAGATCGGATGTCCATCAGGAGAATAGACCTTATCACGATATTTGACGCCATCTTGACTGGTAGGCAAAGCGGACAGAAATAAAAGTATTTCTATGGGAATCTATTGCTAAATACCGCCAGTCCCCATCTCTCACTTGCCCAGATATGCTCATAAATGAACGGCCCATAGTTCTATTTGTCCTCTTATTTAATGTGAGACCCCTGACTTGTTGTGCGGACGTCGCCAAAATACAAAATATCACAATTTCTGCATGTAAATGTGACCAGTCACAAAGCTTGGAAAAATAAGTAACAACCGAATGAAAGGTATACTGTAGTTCAAATTTTCTTTTATTTTACTTCACCATGGCGACAGTGTGTTTCGGACTATTTTCGCTTATTTTTTTGAGAAGGTATATTTGGTCTTGATGTATTTTAGTGAAAATACAGCTAATTGCTTTAAAAGTCAGTTAACTCGAACGAAAGTACCATAAACTTTACTGGAAGTTAAAGACGAACGTGAAATTTATCGCGATCGGAAAAGGCTTATCGTACCCTAAAGCGGAAGTTCTTGTTAAATAGCTATTCACTTGATTACTTGTTAGTGCGAAGAAAACTGGATTTTCATCAGATCATTTTAGAAACGTCAAGCATGATTACAGTTGAATTAAAACTTGTTTGAAACAAATGATCAGATCAAAAGAACGTCCTCCAAGGATTCCTGAGTTTTTGACTAACAGCAGTTGGAGCTGAAATGATTCCGTGAGTCAGTTTGGCGGAGAAAGTTACAAGACATTAATTTTAGTATTTAATTTTCAAGTAGCGATCATGTTTGAGCTCACTATTCGATTGAATAGTTGCAAGGAACATTTATCACAGACATATTATACATGTATAGACCATGACCAGCTTGTACAGAAGACGCCATTATACACCAGTTGTATCTTGAGAAGGCACAAAAGCCAAATTTTATATCACAGTATTTTTTACTCATTATAAGGAAAATGTGATCCATGCACGTTAAGAGCAGACGGGCCGGACGTAGGAAACATTTTTCGTCAATTCAGCAAAGCATTATACCCAAAGGATTTCAATTTTTTTATAGCAGAGTCGGAAAGCTATTTTCATTGAAAACTTTAACTTGGTCAGGGTTTAGGTACACAAATGGCAAATTTCTTACCCGGAAGGTTCGCAACGGTTGGATAGTGAAACCAGCCTCCCCAAAGAACAGCTACCAACAATAAACGAAGCGCAAGCATGGGACGACCAGTCATTCCTTCTCTTGAAGTTTTTCAGGGCAGTAAAATCGCTATTTTACAATGTAGAACTCTTGAGTTGGTACGGCGCTTAACTGCAGTGCAACGCCCCTAAAATAAAGGGCGTCAGTCGCAGGACACCAACAACTTCTCGCCTGATTATTAAATGAAAATGTGGGCGGTGATGTTTATTTGTCACGAGGAAAGTCACTTACCTATGGTAATCAATTATTCATTATAAATGCAAATAAAATGGAAGTAATTCTTTTGTGGAGCTAACGTAACGAAAACTTTAAAAAAAACTTTGACTTTAACCGCATTCGATATAAAAAGTGTTGGCACATTTAAAAAGACTTGTTTTATAATAGAAAAATATATGTTTTCACCCTGACAAAGTGATAGAAACAGAATTGGACATTTTGTCAAACAATGAATAAATTATATTTTAATTTGCTGTGCTATATATGGGTTTAATTAGCGACGGATCTTATGTCGAGTTATTGACAGTTTTGTCATGCTTTTTATCTTTAATTAGTCTTCCATTACAGGTGATTTATACTCACCAATTCATCTGTGGCTTCATATTAACAAAATTTAAAGGAGTTTCAAAACGAAAAATATTATTAACTGTCCCGGTAATTATAAAAAAGAAATACGGATTTTACTCATCAACTCATTTGTGGCTAATTCTAAATTTACAAATTTAACGGATTCTAATGTTCCACAAGAGTACATTACGTTTTCTCTGTCAAGATGACTTTTTTTCAAGTTTTATTTAAATTCTTTATTAACTCCATGGAAATAACAGAACCATGTACAGTCAGGGTTTTGAGAGGCATTGCTACATATGATGTGATATTATATTGTGAAAGCAGTTAAAAATTAGCAGAATGCAATTCTTTTTTAATAGACTGATGTAAATTTCTTAATTTGCGAGTTTTTCTCATAACGCGAATTTTTGTAAAGAGCGGATAGAAATATTTTTAATTTACACATTTTCCTGTTAAAACTAGGTCGATGGTGATTTTGTGCCTATTAACGCGAATTTTAGTTATATGCGTAAATAAAACGGCCAAAAAAAATAAATGAAAACTGCAGCAGATGCATACCATCCATACATCTATTTTCCCTATTATATTCTACGCATAATGCCCGCATGACAGACTCTGCCTTGCGGGCATTCAGTATGCGTTCTGAGTAAATTGACACGCTTTTAATGATGAGGCAAATTGTCAAATTGTTTTCTTTTGTTTATGCAGGCTGTATGTACAAAGCTATATGCTAAAAAGAGATGATGGTCGGTTCTGTGAGGAAAAAATAAAATTTGAAAGGAAACCTTGCAACAAAGAAAAATTTGACTGAAGTTAGACTAGATCTTCTATTTTGAAACTATAACTTAAAGGTCCCATAACAAATTAAACAACTGAATAAGACTTAAACGTTTCAATGGTTAATGTTTAATGCATTAATTTTCATTCCGGATATGTCACAGCCATGTTTTATCTTCAAAGCGTTTTAAAAATAGAGACTATTAACTTTCTTTTATTCCCTGATTATCAATACAACAGGTTCTTTGGGGCTCACATAATGTCATTCCGCGATTTATGGGCTCTCATTTTAAAAGCTACTACAGTTATCCACATATATCCACGCCATTTTTGGAATTTGGAATTAAAAAAGACATGGTTCGAATCCAAGGACATTCCTTACAGTGAAGCGTATAACTTCTGGTAATCAATTGTTTGGTAAAAGAGATTGGCTTTACAATTTAAGTGCAAAAAACTGCGATAAAATGGAAAAACTTCAGCTGAACACCAATGCAGCTGCTTAACTTGATAATAACGCAAACGTCGAAACGCAGTCGCATTTTTATTTATTTTTCAGAGAAGATGGTTTTAAGTTTAATTGTTTTCGAAGTATTTTGTACTTTGATTCCTACAACGAAAGTCTTTCTATTAAGCATTCACGGAACACAGCAAAAGGAAAAGGAATGGTAGCAGCGGTGCTGCAGTTTAGTTTTCTTTTAAATTTCTTAAAATAACTGAAATACTACGGGTGCTCTCATTGGTCAACAGTTGTGTTTAGATGAGAGTATGTAAACACGGTTTTGACGTTTTTTATTCACGCGTAGCTTTGAGAGTTGTTTTAAAAATGCAATTTCCTGTGTTTATATATAGCCTCATCTAAACACTCGCGGGTTTGGGAAAATTCACGAATGTTATGCAAACCCTCTATTGCGCCTCGAGTTTGCATAACTGTTGTGTTTAGATGAGGCTATGTCAACACGGAAAAAGTCCTCTTTTGCTAAGTATATACGTATCTTATACTGATTCAGTCATATATGGCTCAAACTAAGATTAATTATTTCGAGTTTTCGGTTCTGACTGCTTCATTTGTTAAGTCTTTCTTTGCAGGAATATTACATTTCCAAATCTGAAAGAAGTTCCCAAAAGACAAACAACAGTGCCCTTAATTATATTGGTTTTATAATAACAGATGTGGACACAGGTTGTTAAATTTCTCGCTAGCTCATGGGAAATTATAAAGCGACAAAATCCCAATTATCTTTGGAAACTTTAAACTGCCTGCTTTCTCTATGAAGTGATACAGAAAAAAAACATAACTTCACATTCGATATTACGAGTCTTTACCCAATTCTCCTTCTTTCAGATAATGCCCAAGTGACATTTTCGCTTTCCTGAGTTAGTTTAAACCACAATGTATATCTGGCACAGTAAGTTATGCCTCAAACCACGATTGATATATGCCGAGGTTGGTAACAGCCCTGTCGGCCTTTTTGTGTAATTAATTAGTCTTTCTTCACAGGGGATGTTGATAACAGGCAAAGGAATATTGTATTAATAAATTTGAAAGAAGTTCATAAAAATTAAAGCCAGACAAGGCGCCGATAATTATGCAAAAAGGATGCTGAGTATATTTTGTCAAGGCAAAAATGTTGGCGGAAGAAAACTGACATCCAAAAAGGTTAATTCCTCGATTGTGATATTTATTGTATCTCTTTTTTCAGATCTGGAATAAATTTTCTGTTTAACTTCCTTAACGGCAACTCATCGGAACTTATCAAGCGTCAGTTTCTTCTTTAATGTCTGGTGTTATGAAATTAAGGCGAGAGCTGTTATTGCGTCCTTATTAAAGGAGCTACATCAGGATATTTTAAGTTATTCCTTCGACAACCTAAATTGCCTTTTAAATTAATGAAACCTAAAAATAATAGTTTGCACACCAAATGAGTGACACTAAACCAAAAAGGAACAAGGCTGGCTGAGGATGGGGAAGATTGAAACGGTTGAAAATGACGATTTTGAAAAATCTAGGCTAAATTTTTCAACAAATTCTAGTGAAACCGCTGAACGAGAAATGGTGTATTTTGTTTTTAATTCTATTGTTTCAAGTGGTTATTATGGTACGTAAGGATGCGAATTTTTAATCCACTCTCAGCAAGGATTCGCGGGCGCCTTTGATGCACCATGATCCAGATTACTGATCCTGATCCGGATCACCCTAAAGGAACGCACCTTTAGTTCCGTAAATAAGAAAAGTTTAGCCTGGACGCACCACGTGAAGCCAGCCATATTGTCGCCTTGTTATGATAGAGAGAAACTTTATATTCTTTCTATTTTTTGTGAGCAAATGTCCAAAGCTGTTAAAGAAAGATGATAGTTTGTTGAGTTCGCCGAGGAAGAATTAGAAGTTCTCCTCCAAATGTAAACAGTTTGAAAGGAAAATAGAATTCTTGCTCGGGAGACAAATTGTACATCTGATTACAAAACACCGCTAAGTAAGACAATATCACTGTAAACAACATAGAATCTTCTTTATACGTCCAACAAACGAATCTATCGACCAAGGCTCCACAGAGATGTCGATTAAGCTTAGAACAAGCGTCGATCGCGATCGGGGTAACGATCGACACTCGACCGCCGATGGCTTCAGTACAAGTTATTTATTGTTTTTATTTTAAAACAGACTGAGAATATTAACATCCTCTTAGAGCGAATGGGCCTTACTGGACATTTCGGAGTTGCGCAGCGAACTGGGACGAGTTTCAGACTAAAACAATCGATAAACTGACACCACCACACAAAAGATCTTACTTGTTTTCCTGTCAAGCTATTCGGAAGTTCTTGGTGGCGAAAACCGGAAGTGACGTTGAATTTTTTTTGAGGCTGACCGATATGTAAATGAACATCACTTTATGGTCAACTGACAGCTGGCTAGTATGTCAACTATATATCACAAAACTATATTGCGGTCGCAGATGTAGAACTCAACGGAGTAACAGATTTTGGAAGTAAACCAAGACCGCGATTAATGTTTCCATCAGATAGCAGGCTCAAAATGTGTTTTTTTTTTTACAAATTCTGACTTTCGCCTTACCCCGGGATGAATATCTAGGAATCGATGGCTTGAGATGCAACATGTGGGGATCACTTGACGCTACAAGCTCCTCTGAACGTGTTTCTAGAAATAGTCCTTTGAAAAGTATAAGCCCCCGGTATTATCATTTAAAAAATTGATCTAGTCACGTGATCGTTGACGTCAAACCATCTACTTCACTACGATGTTTAGCTTGCTGTCTTGTCTGTGGTTGCCAAATTTGGCTTTTGACTTACATCAAACGGAAATAGTTGATTATAAAACGGTAATATTAGATTTTGATCTAGTTATGTGATTTATGATTTTGTTTCAAAATTTATTACATTTTGCATCAATTATTACATTTTTCGGGGTAACGCTGTCTCTCATGATATATTACGTATGTAATTAAAATAAACTAGATAATATGCAGTTAGAAATGTGTACACATCAATCTGGTTCCTAGGTCTCTCTTAATTTAACCGATCGGTGGCGTGTCTAGAAGAAAGTTGATTCAATAGAGTGTTTTCGCTCACGTGACCAGCATCCATATTGCTTTACTGAACCAAAAGGAAGAATTTGCATGAAAATTCAATTCCCAAAAGACTCGTCCACTCGTCCAACATGGCTGCCATTTCTTTGTTGTACTCCTCCAACATGGCCACCGTGACGTCACGCGAACACACTCTATTTTGTTCTTGTCTGATCAAGATAAAAAAAAAAAATCGCTAATTTCCCCTGCATTCAAATTGAAATTTAGGTTTTGCACTTTTTACAATGAAAAGACAAGCCAATCGAACGATTACACGCACTGAAGCAGCCATCCTGTGCGTGGTCGCAAATATTTGACAATTTAAATTGTAGATTATACATAACAAATTGGCAGAAAAAAATCCGTGAGCTGCGTGGCACTTGTAGTAATAAGGTGGATTTCCACTGTCGCGTAATTTTTTACGTGTGTTCACGTTCGTAAAAAAATTTAGAGACAATGTATGAGCGACTTGCGTAAACGTTTACGCAAGTTTTCCATACATCGTCTCTAATTTTAATTTACGCACGTAAAAATTTACGCGACAGTGGAAATCCACCCCCACGAAAAATTGTTAGTGAACGTTTTCAACTGAAATCAACGGACATCCGCTGTTGAAGGGTATGCCCGAAACGTCTGGCCTGTAGAGTTAAATATGGCGCTTTTTATTCCTTAGGGAGAACGTCTCTGGACGATTTCCATACACTTTCAGGACTTTAACTACCTTCGCTTAGCGCACGGAAAATGACCAAGCTTCAATATGGGAGTGCTTTCAAATCGGGAGAGCCGGTACCGAAATACAAATCTTTGCACCAAGGACTGTTATTAATTTTGACGAACGGTTCAAGCACGTGCTTCCACGAACTGAAGATGGAACCATGGGGTTTGCCTCGGTGTAAAAAACTGTGACTTTTTCCTTTGTTTTTGATCTTTTGTGTTTCTGTTCTATATTGTTTCTAGGTTCTTTGTTGTCTTGTTCGTTCTTTGTTTTACGTCCTTCTTGAGTTTCTAAATTCTCTACAAAAGTGTAATGGTCACGTGACCATGACCAGCTGTGTTGTAACAACATTCGTTTTGCTGGTTTGTGCCTGCATTATAAGACCCTCCCCCTCCCCCACAGACGTCATGACCATTATTTCCACTGCTTCCACCAGAGAACCCGCCGCCCCCGCCTCCACCACCACCATCACCTGAACCACCATTACCACCTCCACCACCACCAAATCCTCCGTCAACATCGTTGACCCTGGCTCTTCCACCCACTCCTCCCTGAAGAAATCCCCTGCCGCCTTCTCCACCCTTTCCTTTGGTGCCATTGAAGTTCGTTCCACTTCTTCCGCTGGAAACCGCCACCGCCACCACCTAAAATAAGATAAAATTTAACTCATTACCAGAAGCTATGGTTTCATGCGTTTTAAAGACAGTTCTTATTGTCGTGTAAGCACCATTTTACGTGGTCTAAATATGTTGTCATTTACTCCAGTGGGACAGTAGTAATTATTATCATGTTAGTACAACCAGAAACCCTGGTGCAACATAATGGATGGACTCACTGAATACAAGTTTGTACATTTGCTTATCTCCAGACTAAGGTACACAGCTCCAGCCTAGTAGTTATCTCGTTCCACATTGCATTTGGAATATTCAGCCCTGAGATAGGCATAGGGGGATACTGGCAGAAACTAGGTCGAAACAACTGCCCACTGCTAGGCTTGTAATAGATAATTATCATTATTACTCATGTTTTAAAATGATAATTATATAAAGTATTTTTAATGGACCTAATCATGTCTCCTTTAATAACTGCTGAAGTGAAAATATTCACGAAATTGTACTCTTACCCGAAGAATCATCATCAGCAGTTTGTGAGCCATGTCCATTGCTCCCCCCTGACCATGATCCGTGCCCAGGATTTCCTGTTGTATTCGTGCTCGCATCACATCCTGCATGTCTTGACTTTAAGTAATCTAAACCTCCTCCGCCTCCCGCTATTATCAAAGACGTGTTGCTTCCTCGCACAACAAATGTACCTCCACCGCCTCCGGAACTCCAACTTTCGTTGTTGATTCCCCCTTCCTGACCAACAAGTATTTGAATGATTTCACCTTTGTATAAACTGAAGGTTCCAATCATTTGTGCTCCTCTCCCTCGGTAGTGAGCACTGTTCTTTCCTTTATCGTATCCCCCAGCTGCTCCTACTGCTTCAATTCGGTAGTGACCAGTGTACGGCACAGTCCACTGTTGAATACCACTGGACAGTGTAACTTGACCGTCATGATCCTGATCTGTGTAGTGACTGCCAAGTGAGGTTGGACCAGATCTTCCACTTGCGTTGAGATTTGTGAAGACAGCATTGAACCCTATAAAAGGAAACTTACTCAATAAAGGTAAAATAAATATCAATTTTCCTAAGAAAACATTTTTGTTTAGTATGATCGATGCGAATAAAAATCTTAAAAATCTGGTCTGTTAGAAATTCCCCGCCCACTGAACTTTAAACGCACAAATACCAAACATTATTGCCATAATTATTATCACTATCGCTATCACTACCATCGCCGCCTTCGCCGTCGTCCTCGTCCTCGTACTAGTACTCGTACTAATCATCGTCGTCGTCGTTATCTTTATCGTTATCGTTTTTTCGATATGATTATTATAACAATAACTTAACTTGTTTCTTGGTAAAACCCTTGCTTACGAATGCTGCCTTCTTGATCTGTCGACGCGTACAGTATATTTGTAGTTATTTCGGAAATAGATCGCCTTTAGTTCACGTGGTACTAATTTAAAACAACACTGAAGGTGAACATTTAGCACAAAAATCACCACTGCAAGATGTGCCTCATCGATGAAAACAGAGCCTGCCGTTTAAGTGATTATAGTTACCAACACAATGATTTGTAGATAATTAGGTCTTATTTTTACTTAGATTTAAACAAAGGTATACTTGATTGTTTCAAACAACGCAAACTGAAGTTGAACGTTTAGAGCTGAAAACAGCAGTACGCATTTCCAGGTAATTTAGTATTTCTCTTAACATGAATAATGGCGAATGTACCGACATTCCATGCATAATTTCTAGATTACAGTATTTAGCTTTGGCACTTTGGCTGTGACGTTTGCTTCCAGTTTGTCGCAAACGGACTCGCAATCGCAAGCGATCTAGTGAAAATCAAACCTTCGGAGTCGTAACAGTCGTAAGCACCCTTACGGCTCCGCTTATGGCTCTGACTTTGGCTCCGTCGCTAGTGAAAACCAGGCTTTTGTCTTAGGTTTTAATCTCCTTTGAGATTGAAGTTCAAGAATACTCTAAGGAAATAACTTTGAAGGGTTGATAGTTTGCTTCTTTGTCCTTAGTTATTCCTGTGAAGGGCATGTCCAAATGACACCATGCGATAACTACATTTCTTTTCCCTTAGGCTGTTAGTGATTACGGTTATTCAGTTTGTTATCCATGGGTCTAAGAATAGGTGCAACAATGTCACATCAAATAGTTATCCTTGTGTTTAATAACCTTCTTAGCATACAATCACAGATCAGAACCGACAGGACTCCGCCCCGCCCCACCCCACCCACAGGAAGTAAATTCTATTGAATATTCTCAAGAAGTGAAGGGAATCTATGAATTAACACTACTTCGTAAGCCTGAGGCAACTAGATTACGGTAATTATAGAATATTTGAAACGTAATACAATAACGATTTATTTTTTGCCCATATAATGTCACTTCGAAGGCACAAGTAAACATGTTGATTATGCTGCTGGATTAAATGACAGTGGAGATGTTAAACTTCTAGAAAGGAGCAGACTAGCAACAATTTTTATGAAAATAACGACACATTTGAAACTACGTTTGCAAGACATGTTTCGGTCGTTCAACGACCATCTTCAGTTGAAAGTAGAATTAATTTGAAGTTACATTTTTATTTATAATATAATGCTAAACAAAGATAACTAACAAGTGTGAAATAAATTGGGAACCTAACAAAATAGCCAAAAGTAACATAAGAATGTACAATAGTAACATGCTGATTAGAACGAGAGAGTTAAATTCACATGGTATAATTGCTTGTTTAAAGAAGGTTGCTCCCAGGAGATATGTAACGCTTCTTTTATCTTGACCTGGAATTTTGTGGTCGCATGGTCTATAACTTTGAAACATTCAGTAGAGCAGGATTTGTGGCATGCCTCAGATTGTTGAAGGTGTTGAAAGATATGTGAGGTCCTGTCCCTGTTTAGGTGTTCGCAAATGCGTGTCGAGAGGTGTCGGCTAGTTTCGCCGACATAGCAAGAATTACAGCTTGCACAGGTAAACTTGTAGACCACATTTGAACGAAGGTCAACAGGCACAGGGTCCTTCACACTAAACATGTTACGAATCTTAAAGGAAGAAAAGGCTAGCTTAATATCAAGATTGTTACAATAACGTTTAACTATTGTAGCACAAAACCGATTACGTAAACTAGTTAAACGTTATTGTAACAATCAACAAGAAATTGGTAAATAAAATTCAGCAGAATTATAATTATTTAGTTTTCAGGAAGTAATATTTTGTTGTTTTAATCAACGTTTTACCATAAAGTGTATACATGCAGACAGTACATGATTATTATTATCCAAACATAAATTAAACCAACAATACATGTCATAATAAATATTTTCTGTTCTCCTGAAGTGATAAACTCGGCGATTGCATACTGTGATTAGAGGGTGTTGAATTTAATCTTTAGCATCTACAGTGTACTCTCTCCAGTGTAGTCACGGTAACTAATACCTGATTCACACCAAAGCTTAAACACGTTTAAAAGCTGTTTAGTTAAACACGGCACAATGAAAGAACACATTAGAACTTACTTGAATGCTATGTAAAATTCAGTCTTTCAGTCTTCTGTTGCTTATTTTCATTTTGTCTAACCTGGATTAACTAAACAAGTTTTAGTAATGAAGGCGTTATCGTTTGTCTCACGATGTAGTCTCTTGTGATGTGTACCCCGACGTTTCGGCTACATACTGCTAATTTTCATCAGGCGATAAGGGCAACTGGCTACGTGTAACTTTATAAAGCATGGTGCTCCGCTGTGATTGGTGCAAGTTTTGTTGGTGTGAATGGGGTATAAATTGTGACTACACTCCTTTCTTTAGTTCAAGTAACCAGTTTACAATCCTTCATTGGTAGCCAAATTATTGCGGATAAATCCATGAATTGTAAACTAAATTTTACGTTTTCTGCAGAGCTTGGCCGAATATCTCATAATGGCCTCAATGTCTAAAATGTTTGCTGCCACTGCAACATACCCCTACCAAGTGGTCAGATCAAGGCTTCAGGTGAAGACTGTTGACTGTAGTAGAATTGTTCCCCTTTTTCACAATGGAGCAGTACTTTGCATGCATTGCTTTTCGTACCACAGGACATCCCATAAGCAGTCAATGGACAGGCGGCCCAAGCTTATGGTCATATTGCATATTATTATTCAACAAATTGTCATATTAACCTTATATGGTCATGAAGTGATTGTTATCAGTCATCTGACAAATATCATGTGATATACATGTAAGTAACGATAATTCGGCCAAAGTCTCTTAAATTGCCCCATAATGGCAACTTTTCCAGCTGTAAAATGTGCTGCGTGTCGTATTTTCAACTCTCTTCTCGGTGTTTAGAAATGTGATGAAACACTGTCTCTCGTGTTTGATATAATTATTTCATCAAAAACTTTCCTTGGGGGTAAAATAACGCACGTATCTTACTGTAAGAACTTGTTTTTCGACTTGTACAAAGAAAGTGCTCCACCGATAGCCGGCCTCTAAATAGACGCCAGCTTAGTCCAGGCAAATACCAGGTTCTCTCTGGTAATGTTTGTTCCTTTTGCCATTAATAACTGACCCTAAATGTAGCCTGAAATTAAAAACAAAATGGAAGTAATGTATCAAACACGAGAGACAGTGTTTCATCGGGATATCCAAACACCGAGATGAGAGTTGAGAATACGACGCGCAGCGGAGTATGTTTTAACGAACTTCGAGGTGTTTGGATAGCCAATGAAACACTGTCTTGAGTGTTTTAACTCGACGATATATTAATGAGTTTGAGAAGGACTTATGAAAGGGTATTGTATATGGGCCGTTACTGCTTTTGAAGACAAGATGAGACCTCTTATCCAGACGAAAAGGAAAGTAATAAATTGTTATCACGTTAGAGTAAAATGGAAAGTGAAGGTTTCTTGTAAGCTATGTTGTTAGTACGCGCGAAGAAAACTTCAAGTCAAATTTCGTCAACGTAGTCGTTCTCGTCGTAGAATCTAAGTGTCTCTAATCAGTAATGTTGCGTTGCGAGTTGCAAGAAAGGTAGATCAATCTTCTACTTTTTCCAACGTTGCGAAAAAAAAAAAATGGCCAGCGAGTGACACCCCCTCTGCGACTTGCAATGTTTTGGATTTGTCATCGTTACGTTGCAAGTTGCAGGAAAAATTGCCTCGTGTAACATGGCCTTAAAGATTGATTTTCCAGGCTTCATCTGTTGGTATACTTGACAGTTTATTCTTTGCTGGATACCATAACATTAATTACTTTGTTTTCCTTTTTTAAATTTTAGATACGAAGGAGTGAAAGGATTTTACAAGGGACTAGTTCCTAACGTTCTCAGGTAAAGTAAATTGTACTTCAACCGGTTATGAAGGGCACAATTCTGAGCTGTAGTCGGCGGATTTTATTACATACATTTGTTTGTTTTCTCCCATGGTCCGTTCGTTATATTAGGATGTCTGGCATTTACCTGGAACTAACCAGAAAATAACTTTTAATTAAGCTAAAACCATATGAAAAATTGAGTTCCGGTATTTCAGTCTGTAAATGTGACAATCCGCGTTATAAATAAAAATAAAAAAAATTGTGATTAACGGCAGCGTTGCTTGAACGTTTGGTTCCACCAGACGTTAAAAAAGCAAAAAAAAAAAAGGCAGACAGACAACCAAACAAAAAAGAGCAAACTTGAAACAAACAATCGCAAAGAAAATAATTAAAAAAGGAAGAAAACAAAAAAATAAACCAATTAGTCAAGCAAACAAAAAATGCAAAGAAACAGACATAAAACAGAAGTAGGCAAGCAAACCAAAAATCAACTGAAGAAGAAAAGAAAACGAAAACGAAAAACAAATCAAGAGAAGAGAGCAAAACTAAAACACAAACAGAGTTTGTCGGATTTATCAAAGAACAAGGGATCGTGAATAAATATATAGCAATATACAAACCAACGGACGGTTGGACGAACAAACGAAGGAACGAACAGACGATTGAGCGAACGAACAGACAAACGACCAAACGAACAGATATTAATAACAGTACAAATAGTCAAAATAAAGTGTGCTTAGTAACCGAAGTAGCATCGGCACTGACACGTACAAACAATAGACACGGGATATCAATTACAAGAAACAATAGGACAAAAGTAAATAGTGCATATGAAAAACATATAAACAATAAACGTGAAAAAAGATGGCAGATCGTAGGCTAGCTATATACAAATATAAGCAGATTAAACAGAAGATATAGTTTGTATTGTTTGCTTTGTATTGCTTATAAAAGGAAGTGTAAGGTAGTTTCTTTAATTTTGTTGAAATAGTTTCCCAAAGTTTAGATGAAACAAAAGAGAAAGTAGAGGTCCCATAGTTCTTATTTTCTTTTGGCCTATGAAAGGAAAGAACGAACGAACGAATGAACGAACAAGCGAGCAAGCGAAGGAACGAACGAACGAACGAACGAACGAGCTAGCGAGCGAACGAACGAACGAACGAGCGAACGAACGAACGAACGAACGAACGAACGCACTAGCGGACGAATGAACGAACGAACGAACGAGCTAACTTGCTGACGAATGAACGAACGAACTTGCGGACGAACGAAGGAACGAAGGAACGATCGACCGAACGAACGTGCGAGCGAGCGAGCGAGTGAGAAAACGAACGAACAAGCGGACGAATAACCGATTGAATGAACGCACAGTTATTTACTGGTAAATTTCTTACTCTATTTGTTTTTTTCGCTGTTTATTTGTTTTCAGAGTGACACCAGCTTGCGCACTTACCTTTATGGTGTACGAAAACGTCATTCACCTTTTAATGCCGACCAGCTAGGGTTTGCTACAGACCTGAATTCTTGGTTTAAAGAAGGGGATGAAATATTACTGGAAAAAGTGTTTGCTGTTCAGCGAACATGTATGGATGGTCATGTTATTTGTTGCGACTATTTGAGACTATTTTAATATGAAAAATGAAAACTTTTAAGAAGAAAATCGTGGATAGCCAATGATGTTTCTACCTCAGTGTAGCTTTCTTTTAATACTTGAAAATGACGCCAGAGAAACCGCAAAGTTGTTTTTTCTGTTGCTAATTTAATCTTCAACAGGGTTTCGAAGAAACTTCTCATGAAAGAAAGAACCACCCACAAATGATTTTTTGTAACAAAATTGTAATGAAAAAAGCTGGGTTTTGAATGATATGCATGTAGCTACATGAGAAGAACGAACATAATTATTCTTCGTAAAGTGTGCTAACCAGGAAATTAAACACATTAGGATATAAGAAAAGCACAAAAAAAACATTTTGCGTTAAAGGAGAACGCAAGACCAGAGACAATTTTTTTATTTGACCCCTGGAAATTGTAGAAGTAACTTAGATTTTTCCGACCGAAATTGACAACTAGTTAGACAATCTCAGATAGTGCAGAGTGTTATCTACAACTGAACATGTAAACATGCAAGGCCATAGCAAACGATCGAGGACACATTGTTGCTCTTTTCGAACAAACTGGGAAACATATTTTGCATACACAAAATGTTTCTGAAGCAAAAAAACCGAAACACTTTTTGTGTTATCGGGCAAACAGGGAAACACTTGTGTCCGCAACAGCATTTACTATGGTCATCTACATAGGTGACAGTACGCCTACACCAAGCCTGTCTTGCCTTTGGTTATACTTATACTATTTGCTTGCCAAATATGAGCAGACAGAAACTTCGAAGTGTTTCTTTTTTTCAAGACCGGAGATAACTGGTAGAATGTTTACGTGATGAAAAAAATTGAAAGAGAAAAGATTTTGTTTCATTTAAAAAGCAATTTTTCATTGAAATGATAAACAAGAACTTATTTGCAGCAATAATTTGGAAAGCTTTCTTGCTTCAATTAACTCGAAAAAAATATTGTCCAAACATCAATGTTTTGACTCTTCTTTATCAGTGAATTCTTCATTAATGCCAATGATTAAATCCTGGCAGAGACTAAAGCGGTAACTAATGCCACAAAGTCGGCGGAAAGCTTGAACTAACTTTGAACATTTTGGGCTCTTCTTCGTGTCCATTAAAGGGAGAAATAGACAAGCCACTGGAGATTAGTAATGCGTTTCTTCTTTTTATTTGAACCCTGAAAACACATTACAACTGCAGTTTCAAAACTGCAGAAAAAAACTCTCTTTACACAAGCTTGGGTTATTCGACGCAAAAGATACGCAATCGCAATTAAAAGGGGAAGTGTTGATACCCGAAATAAGTCAAAATATTCCCTAGTCTATTAAAACGAATGCGCCTTACACGTTGTGTTCTACAGGGAGGGAGAGCACAAGACGTTCTGGTGTGATTCCGTATGTACATACTTTAGCCTCCATCTTGAAGTGTGCAGTATAGTAACGCAAACTTATCTTCTGCACATGCGTTGGGAGCAAATCGCTTTGTTCTTGAAACTGCAGAAAGGGCAGTACCACAAGGAGGGTATGGTGTTTTCTAAAACATATATACCTTTTGATATTAAAGAAGGAGTAGCACAGACACAGCGTTTTACGCGGTACAGTGCACACAGGTCCTACTAACCCCCACCCTCACCGCAAGACTAATTAATTAATTGATAATAATTAATTAAACAAAGATTAAAGTTTACACAGTGCCTTGGGGACTTAGCGACTTAGAAGACGACAGCCCACAACACATCACCCCAATAGTGCACTCTGCACTGAAAACGGCCAAAAAAGTGAGGCCATTTTTCGGGATTGAACGTCCGCCACTTTGACCTTTTTTTTTCCGTGGTTGATATATAGGTGATGGTCAACCAGGGTTCCTTTGTCAATCTTGACAGTGAATGGCTCTTAAAGTGTCTATTCATTTCGTTTTCATTTCAGTAAGTGAATCATTTTCTACACTGTACATAACATTTAAAATGTTTCCTATAAAAGGAAACGTCGCAAGCGATAAATGGTTTGTGGGGATAGGTGTACAGATTAATCGTATTGTATATTAAACAGTTTTTATTAGTTAATAACATTAATAGTAAAGTGTTGTGAACCAACACGCACACGATGCAAAGTGACATTCTTTCAACTCGCGCAACCATACTTGAGACTGGGTTTAGGGTTAGCATAAGTACTTTTCTCGATCCTTGGCATTACGCCATGGGCCAAGGAAGAAATGATTTTTCAGCTCGTTTTCTGTTGCGTTTACGAGGTTGAAAAACATCACCGTAAATACGCACTCCCTTGTTAACCGCGCATAAGAAGGAATTCGACTTTTTTTACCGTAGGGAAGGCTAGTATTGGCATTGAAATTGAAATGCTTCTCTTAAAATAAAAGCTAACATGGTTAAAATTGAACTAAAAGCTCGTAATAAATATTAATCAGTATGATATACTTGAGTTTAAAAACCTGCGGTTTTAAATAAATGAATAATAAAATGAAGTCCAGTGAATTGAGTCCTTTAAACGTACTCTGTTTCGGCCAATTACTCGATCCGTACAACATTACAGATGCTCGTGTCACCAGGGAACAACACCCGGCGCGAGTTCGAAACCTTTTTAGGTAAAAAAAAGGTCGGGACACACTATGTGACATGTGAAAATCTTTGTCGCTGCGCCTGAATTTTGTCGCTGCGATCTGTCGCACGAATTCAAAGCGATTTGAATTCGTGCGACAGATCGCAGCTACTAAATAAGTGCAAGCAGCCTTGTCGCAGCGTGTGTACGGCTTCTGTTACAAATGGCTGCGAGAAATGAGGGAGCGTCAATTTTTTTCCAGTTCACATTTCCCCACTTCCAAATTCGCTTGCGTGCACCAAACAAGCTTCTTGTCGCAGCGACTTGTCGCTGCAGCAGTACAGACCCTCCTACCTTCAACAGCCACTGCGGGGATGCTGTATCTTTTCTAAACTTTTCATTTAAATGGTGGGCCCCTTTAAAACTACCTTAAGCAGTCGACCGAATTGACTTCAGATATAAAAAGAATTTGTAAAAGTTAAAACACCCAAGTGACAGATCAGATCAGTAATGGGAGTGAGGGAAACCTGTTTTCACTAAGTTATTTTAAGACTAGCCATATTACCTAAATTCTGTACGCTATTTTATTTATGGCATTTGTGTATAAACTGTCGTTTTATAGTAATGTCATCTATCATTGCTCACCCATTAATGTGTTCTTTACAGCTAACTGTCACATGGTACAAAATCCGTCATATTAGACGACTCGCTGGGAGAACCAAACCAGAGATTTCAGCCAGTCGAGCTTGTCATGACTTTTCTTCGTTCTGGACGTCCCTGCATGCGTGTAGCTTGCCGTCCAGCTTGGCGGATATTGCACTATGTGACTGTTAGCTGCAAAGTGGCCGTACTCGGGTGTACGGTTTTGAGGTTTTTTGCTGTGGGATTAGTCAGCTCCACAGTAACGGGAGGGACAATCCCCTAGATCAACCAACTCGTAGATATAGTAAGAGCTGCAGTTCTTTACTTGAATTTTGACAATTTCGTCGCAGTGCTTTCCTTTGTTAATGCAGACCTTTTTCAAGACTATACCCTCAGCCACTGAAGGATGAGTATCATCCAACCAGCCGGGGAAGGCTGCGCCACATCTCTTCACCGGTGGACACTTGGTCGCCATATGTGTCCCAGCCGCTCCTAGGAAACGATACCAACCATCGACGTTATCGTCACATTGGGCAGGCGACGTCGTTTTGTGGTCGTCTTTTCTTTCTGCATCGGACAGCTTTTTGTAGTTTTTACAAGCATCAACTAAAAAGTAATAATTTGTTCGTTTTTACTCTTCTTCGCTCAGTATTTATGCATTATTGCTAGTTACTCAACATCACCCCTTTTTGTAGTCCAATAATATTTATTGATACCCGAATATTTTGAACCCTCTTCAAGGTAGTACAAGACAGTCCCCATCCATTTGGTATTTAAGAAATCACATCCTTGTGAGAAATATAGTGTAGGCCGATTTCATTTTATAAAATTTTCGTTGAATTGCGCTCGCTATATATGATTCTCCAGTTCGAGTTCACTTTCGTTCCATAAAGCACGCGGCTTACGTCACACGCGTGCTTTGTCCACGAGTTGTAATGCACTCTGCCCACGGCACGAGCTAGAGCGCACGAAATTTCTTTAACCTTTGACAAAAGATTCAAAGACGTTGCACTCGTGCATTATTCATGCAGTTATATAAGCGGCTGGAAATTTTTTAGGACACTCGAGAAGCACTCGGCTTTGCCTCTTCACTATACACTTCTCTCGTGCCGAGAACGAATGCACTGGGCGTGTTTTTTATTCCTGTGTATACATCTCGTAATTGCTAAACATTTTTTTATCGTAATATTTCAATATGTGCCAATAATTTTTTTTGATGCGTGCAATGTGAAATAGTGAATTATTTCATGTACTTGACATCACTTCACTCCTCTCGGGAAGATATGAACTCAATAAATTGACCTCGCTCCCGAGTGTGGCTTCATAGCTCACTTGGTAGAGCATCGCAGCGGTATCGCGGGGGCCACAGGTGATCGCAGGTTGGAATCCCGCTGAAGCCCTCAATTTGTTTCAGGCTTCTTTATTCCACTATAGAATTAAAAGAGGAGTCGCTGACGGTAGAAGCAATTAAGGGAATATAAGCTTTCGACAGCCAGTGTGCTGTCTTCGACGGATAAAATTGAATAAAGAAGAGAAACGTGAAATAAATGAGATAATGCGAGAAATACGCACGAATTAATTAGTTAAAAACAGCGTTCGAAATAATGTAAAATCTGCTAAAATTAACGTTTTTTAAAGAATGTTATACTGCCTCGGCAATGGGCATGAGTTGTTGTCTGCTTCAGCCTGACGCGCCCCCCCCTCCTTCCCATCATTCCCCGTGCCTGTTATATTTCTCATACGAGATGACTGGGGACGAGTCAGGGCTAAAGCAGTTTTGGCCGTGGGCCATGATTCCAGTGTCTGGTGTGAATGTTTCCTTTGTCGATAATCGTAGAACTGTCAAAGTAAAATGCATGCACACAAGTTCATGCATGCGTTGCAACGTTCGATCCCTTAGTGCAAAGTTTAGTATTTCTGATATGTTTTTTTTCTTCGGGTGCCAAATGATCTTTTTGTTTCATCAATGTTAGACCACGCAATTCTATAATGATTATAATGATTCTATAATGATAATCCTGGTATCGGATGTTCGATATTTTCTTTATTCCAATTGCAATTCTCAAATTGGACTTTAACTGCGATGATCATTTCTCACTTAAATAATTTTTTTGTGCGCGAAAGCAACGTGAAAAAAAAATATGATAAATTAGGCAAGTAAAACTCGCAAAAGCATTTGCGTTAATAAAATGGCCAGACAATGTTCGTGTAAATTTGAAATTCAGCATTTTCGTAAACCTAATGGCTTAGCTGTTGCAGACTCATCTTTATCAGCTAATGAGTTAGTCAGCTATATTGGTGGCTTTCACGTCACGCAAGTTTCACGCACGTAAGAAATAAAATCGCTTACCATTCAATAAATTGGGCCAAGAAATTGAAATATCGTAGAAGAGTAATAAACAATCAACGTGCCAAAGTTTCGGGGATGTACGATATTCCGAACTCGAGTTATTCGGCAAAGTGTATCATTGAAAGTTATAGTGTTTAGTATGGAGACGCCATGTTCAGGGGCTCCAACATGGCGGCCGGAAACCAGTGGAAACATTTGGAGTTTACTTTGGCTCTCTCAAAACGTTTCTTCTCGTTGTTAAACTTGAAAACATTCGCATAGACACTTTCCTCAACATCTCGGTTATTCAGAACTCGAAAACATAAGGCGAATCGATATTTTCGCGCACGTATCATGTTATCCAGAAACAATGCCGATGTCACGCATTGTGAAAAGTCTGAAATTCAAACTGTTCTATATTGAAAACAAAGCCGTCTACCGAGCTGAAAACAGGCCAGCATATATATGTTTAAAAATGACTTTTACCTGATGAAGTTGAAAACTCAAAATTTGTAATTTTAGTTTTTTTTCTGACGTCACATGGAAACCAAGAATTTTCCATAGTTTCAGGGGCGGATACAGGATTTAAAAAAGGGGGTTGGATAAGGAACGGACATTAGATATTCTAGGGGGTGGGAGGCGTGCAGAAATCCCCCTCAAAAAATCGCTGTCAACCTGAATGGGGAAAATAAAAAAAAAATCATGCAAAGCCTTGGCTTACGAAAAAATCTAGAACAAATGCTACTCCAGGAAAAATGTCGCGCAAGACCAAAAAGCTGAATCCAACCCACCCCCTAAAATACCTGATGATACATCCCTAAAGAGGCAGCACTGGTGTATTTGCTGTTACTGTAGTCACATCGTCATGGCCGGAACCGCAAGATATAGAACTCAATTTGAACGACGAAACAACTTAACTATTAGTGTCTTGTCAGAAGATGTTTCCTCCAAATTCAATAAACTAAGGATACCATATTTACAACCTGGGATGGAAGCTGACATCATTCGTCTTGGATGCATTGCCATATATACTTGTCGCACACCTGATCGCGATGGATGCGAACACTGTGGCAATGCATCGCAGTCACAGCTACGTCTGAAAGCCTTTCGGTAGTCATTGTGCTCCTAAGCCACGTATGTACCCTTCTTACACTGGAGGACGATCGCTCCGCTTCCGTGCTGCCTATTGGCAGTACAGCTAGAATCTTGAGCAGCTCCCGGACATTTCATTTGACTTTAAACAAAGAGATGGAAACAGATTTGTTTTCTATTTCACTTTTAATAGCATTTTTTTTTTATTTTTACTCTAAAAGGGGTGTGGAAATCCACCCCCCCCCCCCCCCCTGTATCCGCCCCTGAGTTTTCCTTGATTTAAGTGGATATTTTCAATGAAAGAGGAGTCAAAGTTACAGTCGTTTTGATTCATCTATATTTGGTGATGTGCATGGAATCATTTTACATTTTTTTATTCGTCTTTTACTGTCACCCCGGCATTTCATTAACTTTCAATCGCGATGTTCCTTTGCTCGAACACGGGTGTTATGAATCATGCTCAGACTAAAATAAATAAATAAATGAATTAGCTGAAAAAGTAATAATTGATTTTCATTGCATGACCCTAATCACCTGAACAATAAATGCAACGCACCTGTTTCATGTTCACTCTGCACTTAAAGTGCACCTAACCCCAAAATTATTTTTCGTTAAAATAAGCCTTTGCACCAGCTCGAAACGCATTACACCTTTCCTTTCTCCATTTTACCAAATACTGGCTTTTTATAGCATTCAAAAGATTGGGAAAACTGAGCATCATTTGTTGCACGACCGAGTCAGAAGGGGCGTGGGTCTACTCCTGGGTTGACGTCACAAACTAATTTGCATGCATGTTTACGAAGCCTTGATGTGATGTAAATCAGTTTGTGACGTCAACCCAAGAATAGACCCACGCCCCTTCAGACTCGGTCGTGCAAAAAGGAGAAACGAAAGGTGTTTTGCGTTTCGAACTGGCAAAATGTTCTATTTTAGCGAAAAATATTTTTTGGGGCTAGGTGCACTTTAAGCTAGTTAGTTTTTCATTCTCTTTTGAAGCTTGAGATTTATTATAATAACTCACACATCACATGGAAATCAGCAGCAAAAAGCTGAGAGTTTCCGTAGTTTCAAGTAAGTTCTAACGTTAACCTCATTGTGCTAAGTTTAAATTTGTCAAACATCAGCAATATTCTACTTTTAAACTTGTGTTTCAGCTTTCAGTGGGGGTATAAGTAAGGTATTTTGACCAATGAATTGGTGGATTGTAGCATAAGTTGGGCTATTTGTTTGTTATTAAATAAAGGATCACCTATATGTGGATATTGTTAGCAAATTTTATTGTACCTTTACAGACAGGGCCATTCCTTATATATCCAACTTTGCAATGGCACATGTACGATCCAATGGTGTTATTGCATGTAGAGTTGGCAACGGTATTGCATGGGTTGACCGGTGCAGCACATTCGTCGATATCTGACAGACAGAATGTATATTTTATTTGTGATTGTTATTTTGACACTTCCGTGGAATGGAATGGTTTGTTGGTGCATGGCAGTTTTAAAATACGTAGAAAACAGATTTGTTTAGCAATTTACAGGAACCCAACGAACCTGTTCCACGCTTTATCTGTCCCCCAGCGCAAATTATGCTGGCTGGCAAAATGTTTCAGTATATGTTTTCTTATATTTTCTGTGGCGAAGGGGGCACGGCTTGACTGGACCGCTTCGTTTTATGCTGTTTACGTTATTTTGCTTTCACACAAGGAAGGCAGGAGTTCTGTGCACAGCATACATAGTGAAGTTCCCTTGCCCCCTCCCCGCCTCGTTTCGGGGAAGGGAACGTCACTATGCATGCTGTCACAGAACTCCTGTCTTCCTTGTGTATGTAGGATAAGGATAAATTTCTGATTTCTATTGGCGACCAGAAAAAAAAAAAATGAATCTCGATTTCATTTTTAGGCGTCTTGATGCGTATGTAAATCTGCAAAGCTTTGGGCAGTGAATTCTTTGAATATCTACCAGGTCCATTTATGTCCATGGTTGTCAAGACAAGGTTACTATAATTAAACGGCTTCCATGGCGTCCCTCCAATTTTCTCTTGTTTTTTTGGAAAGCGAACAATTTCAGGCACCACCGATAACGAGCGTATTAAGTTCTGTTTAGTGATACAATTGGTGAGTTCTTGCATGAACTCCAGTTGATTACTCTGATTGTTAGGTGTGTAAATGTTGAATAACAACACCTTTTGGGACCCAAGCTCCAAATAGTCCAAGCTCCAAATAGTCCAAGCTCCAAATAGCCCAAGCTCCAAACAGTCCAAGCTCCAAACAGTCCAAACTCCAAACAGTCCAAGCTTCAAACAGTCCAAGCTCCAAATAGTCCAAGCTCCAAATAGTCCTAGCTCCAAATAGTCCTAGCTCCAAATAGTCCAAGCTCCAAATAGTCCAAGCTCCAAATAGTCCAAGCTCCAAATAGTCCAAGCTCCAAATAGTCCAAGCTCCAAACAGTCCAAGCTCCAAACGGTCCAAGCTCCAAACAGTCCAAGCTCCAAATAGTCCAAGCTCCAAACAGTCCAAGCTCCAAATAGTCCAAGCTCCAAATAGTCCAAGCTCCAAATAGTCCAAGCTCCAAATAGTCCAAGCTCCTAATAGTCCAAGCTCCAAATAGTCCAAGCTCCAAATAGTCCAAGCTCCAAACAGTCCAAGCTCCAAATAGTCCAAGCTCCAAATAGTCCTAGCTCCAAATAGTCCAAGCTCCAAATAGTCCAAGCTCCAAATAGTCCAAGCTCCAAATAGTCCAAGCTCCAAATTGTCCATTTGGTAGTTCTCGGAGGGTTAAAATATATATTCCTTTACATGCTCCTACCGCAGGTTTTCTTTCGCGAGACTTCTTAAATTTTCATACCTGAGGTATGAATCACGCTTACCTTCTATTTTTTAAGGTAAAAAATCTAACCCCAAGAAGTCTCGATCCCGGGACAATATATTACCCAGCGGGAATCTTCCCCACTGCACCACCGAGACCAGCTGCCCAAATACAAATAATATAAAAGCTAACCCAAAGCAACCTAAAGCTAATTTAGGCTAAGGCCATCTCTTTTTTTTCTCCGTTTAGCATCATCCGACCGACCCACATTTTCGCGTTTTCAAAAAAAAAATTATGATTAAGGCAATGAAGTCAATGACACAATTTCAAACAATTGTCACTTTAATCTAAAACATAGGAAATATTTTTGCCATACAGATTTTTAGTTTTTACTTTAATTACAGAGAACACTCATTCCCGTTTGAGTAAATAGGCCTTTTTGCAACAGTTGGTCACGTGACCGATAATTTCTAATCTTTTAGCTACAGCCAAATGAAGTTCAAAACTGTAAAGGACATATTTTAAATAGCCTGAACACGAATTTTCAGACCAATGCTATATAAGGTTGAGATGCAATGACGATTTAATTATATTATTACTGAATGATAGGAGAAAGTTTTTCCAAAGTTTCATTGCCATCACGCCAAAGCCGAAAAAAGTTATTGACACAAAGTTTGGCAATGAAAAATTCGCTCGGAACAACTACGGAGCCACCTTAACCTCCACTGCCGCCATGTTGACTTTGTAGCAGTGCTATCACAGGCGGACCACCCAATGTTTGTGTGTATTGTGTGGGATCGATCAATGGCGGTTACCAAAGAAATATAGATGAATATAAATAACTTGGCCGCGATTTGCTCTTAATACTAAGTTTATCTTACTTGTTCAGTAAAAGTTCAGATGAAATGTTAGATGAATCTTGTGTGCTATTCTTTGCTCGATTTTTGCTGCTGTGCCGTGCTACGAATTTGAGAATTGTAGTTGGTATTGTAACGTACTCTGCGACTAATCTCTTGCAAAGCAGACGAACAGTCTTGTATATGTAATTTTGAATAAGAAATGAGCACGTGAGGCAGTTATCCAAAGAATTCGCACCTTAGTGATATACGCGCTGATCAGATTTCGATAGCCCATGTTATTTTTCCTCTTGATGCCTCATGATTGTTGAATTGCTATGTTGACAGATGCGTTGGTGTAAATGTCGGGCTGGCTTAAAGGTGCTAAATAGGGACGACCATTGAATAAAAGTGTAGCCAGTAGTGATGGAATGCTACCCTAATGCAGATTTTATTGTGCAATTTAATATTCTGATCTTTTTTTAACTATCGTACCTGTACAGTTGAGTCCATCTCCACTGAATCCTGGTTTGCAGGTGCAGTGGTATGAGCCTTGGCTATTGACACAGTCAGCATTAGCAGGGCACGTGTGCGTCACTGTGACGCATTCGTCAATATCTAAAGAAAAAGACTCTGGCGTTTTATTGCATCCAACCCTTTCAAATGCAGTCTTTGTTTGATTTCAATTCAATAGAACACATTTCCAACTCTTTTTGGCTGCTTAAATTAAATCTTTACTGCTTTACATTTAGCTGGGTTGGCGTCTTCTCGAAACGTTTCGAACGACGTGTTCTAATGTGGTTTCATAGTTTTGGTTGATTTTTTGGAAGACGGTAGACAGATTCTTTCGGTTTAATTGATTAACTGCTACCTTCTACAATTAACGAGCTCTATCGAAATCCACTGCTTTCAGTTGGTTGGGTTTATTGAGTAATTTCCTTACCTGCAGGAGGTCGTACCCAGACCTCCTGATGTTCTGCGTACATCGCGGCCACCAAGCCATGTTGCGCCATTACGAAGAGACATAGATGGAGTCATGCAGACATCAACAATATCAACATGAATCTTACCTCCCGTGCAGTGCTGACCCGTGAATCCAGCAGCACACACACATCGATATCCTCTGTCGGTAAATCCCGCCTGGCAAATCGCACGGTTCTGACACGGTTTGTCGTTACAGGCATTCTTTGCCATAAAGAAAGCAAAGGAAAGCGCAATTTTGAATTAATACAGTTCTCATATTATTGCTGAGTTTAGTTACTATGGAAACACTATTTTTGATTTTCTGGCGGTCTAAACTTAGGAATTCTAGGGCGCGATCCATTGGACCAAAATTTCCTGAAATTCCGGTACTGAATCAAATGGAACGGTCATTTTCGAAACGTTCGTTTCGAAAATTTTGGACAACCTCTCGAGGTTGTCTACTTTTCCGGAAAATTGGAAATTCCGGAAATTGTCTGTTCAATTTGACATTACCACTCAGTTTCGTTGCTTTTGATATGTAAATCTTATGCTCTAGTTTCTAGTCTTTATCATGACAAGGTCTGCCAAACATCGCCTTCAAACGGGAACCTGGTATGTTGGAGACACCTTATTACAATTATATAGTACTAACACTTGATGAATTATGGAATTGAAAGGGAAACAAAACATTGCAATCAGTCACACAGTAAAATTCTATCTAATTAGTTTTAACTTAGTGGACAAATTAGCCTTAGGTGGTAGTGGCTTTTTCGGCCTTACAACCAGTACCCACCTTTGATCCTCGATAGGTGTAATTTTGAAATTGTTTCAGATCATCAGGATGTTGGAAGTGAGTAGAGTTATTCAGCTCACATTCATCAACTGTGGGAGATCCGCTGATAACTTTCATGTTATAACTGGAACAGTTGGGTTCCAGGAAGCACAGCGCCCCGCAGAAATCTTTTAATACGGATGGGACGGTTTGAATCACGTGGTTTAGTAGTCGTTTTCCATGTAAAGATAGGGAAGATCTGAACACCAATTGACGGCATGAGTCTACGGAAAAGCCAGAGTGAAATCAGTGATTTAATCGAAGAAATGTCTGGAATATGAGTGATAACTAGAGACTACAAGCACTGACAGGTTCTTCTATTGGCAGTACTTATTGCTTTACTCGTGAACCGTTGTAATATGTGTCCTTGTACGGAAGGTGCCCCCATAATACTCCAGGGAGGTACCCTTTTTAGAGCTCTTAGAGATGTCTAACCATGGGTGATGTCTCAATACGGAATGTCTCCCTTCCAATTTTATTACTAGTGGACTTGCGTTCTCCTGGGTGGTGTGTAACTATGAGAGGTAGCTCCCCCCCATCGTTGGATAATGTTCTCGAAGGTCGTCTATACCTAACGGGAGATGCAGCCTTATTAGTGGACGTGCGTTCTCCTGGGTGGTGTATAACTGTGAGAGGTAGTTCCCCCCGACCATCGTTGGATAATGTTCTCTAAGGTCCTCTAGACCTAACGGCAGTTGCAGCCTTATTAGTGGACGTGCGTTCTCCTGGGTGGTGTATAACTGTGAGAGGTAGTCCTCCCCCCCATCGTTGGATAACGTTCTCGAAGGTCCTCTATACCTAACGGGAGATGCAGCCTGATTAGTGGACGTGTGTTCTCCTGGGTGGTGTATAACTGTGAGAGGTAGTTCCCCCCATCGTTGGATAATGTTCTCGAAGGTCCTCTATACCTAACGGGAGATGCAGCCTTATTAGTGGACGTGCGTTCTCCTGGGTGGTGTATAACTGTGAGAGGTATTTCGCCCTCCCCCCTATCGTTGGATAATGGTATCGAAGGTCCTCTATACTTCACGGGAGATGCAGCCTGATTAGTGGACGTGGGTTCTCCTGGGTGGTGTATAACTGTGAGAGGTAGTCCCCCCCCCATCGTTGGATAATGTTATCGAAGGTCCTCTATACCTAACTTGAGATGCAGCCTGATTAGTGGACGTGCGTCCTCCTGGGTGGTGTATAACTGTGAGAGGTAGTTCCCCCCCCCCCATCGTTGGATAATGTTCTCGAAGGTCCTCTATACCTAACGGGAGATGCAGCCTTATTAGTGGACGTGCGTTCTCCTGGGTGGTGTATAACTGTGAGAGGTAGTTCACCCCCCCCCCCCCCCCCATCGTTGGATAGTGTTATCGAAGGTCCTCTATACCTAACGGGAGATTCAGCCTTATTAGTGGACGTGCGTTCTCCTGGGTGGTGTATAACTGTGAGAGGTAGTTCACCCCCCCCCCCCCCCCCCCATCGTTGGATAGTGTTATCGAAGGTCCTCTATACCTAACTTGAGATGCAGCCTGATTAGTGGACGTGCGTTCTCCTGGGTGGTGTATTATAACTGTGAGAGGTAGTTCACCCCCCCCCCCCCCCCCCCATCGTTGGATAATGTTCTCGAAGGTCCTCCATACCTAACGGGAGATTCAGCCTTATTAGTGGACGTGCGTTCTCCTGGGTGGTTTATTGTTTCTGTAGCTAGGTGCTCCCTCATGGATGGTGCTCTCTAAAGGGAGATGCAGCGTAGCGGTATCCTCTTTGAAGATATGCCCTTCATGGGTGGTCTTCTTACGGATAGTGAATTTTTTTCTCAGAATGTGCCCTCCAAGGTGGTTAACTTATTACCAACTGTGTCTTTATAAGAGATATTCCCAAGTGTATTACACAGGAGATTTAATAGGTGATCCGTTATAGGCGACTTCATCGTGACGTCATTGTCTACATCTCGAATTTGAAAATTAGCCCGTTTTTATTTAACTAAAAAAAAGCCTAAGCCATGTATTATACTGTTTCAAAACAAGACGGGCATTTGAGAACACGAGGGAAATGTAGAAAACACAAGCCGCAGGCGAGTGTTTTCTACATTTCTCGAGTGTTCTCAAATGTCCGGAGCGGTTTTATGACAGTATAATACATGGCTTAGGCTTCTTCATTTGCTTTATGATATAGATTTTATACGCTGCGAGTAACCACACCAAAACTCGCACGATCGATAAACTGAAGCAATTTAATTTCGCTTCTTCTACTTTAATCTCGAACTTAGAAGCTTCTTCGACAATCTCTCTCTCCCGCCATCCCTTGCGAATTTTCACTAGAGTAAAGCTGACGAAAAACAATAAAACACCCTTTTCTATGTTTTATACTCTGATAAAACATGGGTTTTTGACCAATCAGAGCGCGCGCAGAGTCCTATCTATATTATAATAATAAATATTAAACTAGAATAAGCTTGTAAAATTACGCTATAATTAGGCCTAGTTTAACAAGAAAGCATTCAAAACCTGCTTTTGAATACTTCAAATCTGTGGGTGACAAAAGTTGCCACCCACGGTTCAAATGTCTGTAAATTTGGTACTTTTCAACAGGAAATATCTCCAATATTAAACGTACTTCTCTCATATTGGCGACAGGTGTTAAGCGACATAGTCCAAGTAGATCAATAGGCTATTTTCTCATTTCGCTCAGTGATCATAGATAAGAGAGTAGAGTCGAAATTCAGGGGAATAATTTGAATTTTCTTTTGTTTTATTTCCCTCAACCTTGACTGCACTCCTTTGTTCGCCTTTAATTTATGGTCAGCAAGATTTGACAGATGCCGACGAAGACAAATGTCGCCCAAACGAAAGAGTTTTCTTTCGGGTGTTTTGCCAAGCATGAAATTTCTCAACTTAGAGATTCGCGAAAAAAAATCTTCCAAAAGGTGTAGCTGAAAAGAAGAAAACTGTTAAAAACCTTCGTCAAACATCTGTGGTACGTGTAATTTAGGCACAGCTTACGGGCTCTACTGCTGAGAGAAATCCCGCCTTAAAAAAACTTTTAGGTGTCTTCTAGAAGCGATAAACTCAAAAATGTCAACAGTTTTTAACACTTTAATCACAATTGCTCCGAAGAAGACTGCATAATTTTATGGTATAATCAGCATAATTTACAGCTCCCTCGTATAAAACTTTGAAAATCAGCTTTACTCCCAGTTACGTTATGCAAAGTTGGTTGGAGTAGAGAATTAAAGTTACAAATATTTTTAAAACTGATGAGCGTGACAAGAATTATAGAATAAAAGAGACTCCTAAAACACTGTAGATTGTTTTTTTTTTTATAAATAAACGTTTATCTCAAAAATGTTTCACCAAATTCAATTTAAAATGACGCAAGTTACATGTTAAAAAACAAAAACTTGAACTCCATTGATGAATTTTCAGTATGAATAATTAATTATGAGCACGACCGAAGAAAATATGGAATTTAGATTCTTTAAATAATCCGCAAAAAACAAAACTCTTTTGTTGAATTTAATTACTCGCTCGAAAGAAGGCAAAAATATACGGGAAAAAATAAACGTACTGTAAATTAATCATATGATACTGTATGTTCTAAAACGTTGATGTCTGAAGGTTATTATTAACCATATTATGAAAACAAAATGCAGATCTGCAAGAAATTGCGCCTATTCTGTATTCTCTGGATTCAAGTTGCTTGAGATAAAACAAATATAGCCAGTCGGAACAGAAAGTAACGGAGAATGACTAAATACAAAAGTATTGCAATATTGCTATTTAAAATTCATAAAACTGTTTTAAGATGTCTTCGGTCTTCCGCTTTCTTAGTTATTGTGCTATATCTTCGAGGGTCCCTAAATGAGTTCGCGAGACATATATATTTCAATATATATGAAAAAAATGTTTTGGAAAGTTTTACTTGAACAACAATATACTCTTTTGCATCGGATTTCTAAACGTACCAGCTTTATAAAAATTGCGCTCAACACAACGTCCCAAATTTGGTAACGTGAGCGGTTTTCGAGAAATATGCGTATTTCGGAAAGACTGGACCTAAAGAGTTCAATCTCAATTTTTTGACTAACTACGCATTCTCTGCATTTGACTGGGTTCTTACGTACGGTTCTCACGATAACACTAAAACCCTGCCAAATTTGACTTTTTCTGACATACCATTCTACCAAGACATAGGTTTACAACATACTATAATTTTAAGAAAAAATGCCTCATATAAAATCGCCTTGGAACAAAAACTCATCACTCTTTTGGCTCCATATTTGCTGTTGTGTTATCCTTGTGCTCGCGCTGCCTCGCGTCAGCACCAACGACTGCAGAGCGCGCGCGAAAACTGTGTTCAGCCACCTTAAAACAATAAGAAGTCTTTTTGTTTTATATTTAGTGGTAAAAAGTGTTTAATTTTCTCTTATGCTTTAACTTATAGCGCTCCCTGTTTTAGTGCCAAGTTGAGCACAATGTCATCTACACTTCAAGCTTTTCGGCTCGGCAATTCATTGACGTTAACGATATATTTGACTTTTATAATTCACGCTAATAAAACGACAAAGAGACACGAACAACAGAAACTCGTACTCACTTTCTTCGCACATTACATATACCGCCATAGAAGACAACAAGAAGACAGCGAGGGCGAAAGGAACCATGTTGTAATTGACCTCTAGATGACTTGCTGGCGCAGCTCACTGAAAATGTGAAATTATATTGTACGACTACATTAACAGCGAAGTGGCTCGCGAGAGCAGCTTCACTGAATGACTAAGACATCAGCTCGCCATCGAGAAGACAACTGCGCTTAACGAGGAAGCGAACTATTTTTGTATGCCTATCATAAATTGCACTTCATTTTGAGCCAATTAAGGTAATTTGTCACATAAAGGTAATTTGTCTGGACAAATTACGGAGGGGTTCATTTCAAGCCACCGTTTTTTTTTTTTCATGTTTTGTTAATTATAATAAGGTTCGTTTTGTTATTGTATGCCACTTAAAGGGGCACAGTCACCATGAACAAAGTGAACTTTGACAATGTGTGAAATTGCCTTCAAATCAAAGGAAACCTTGAAATAGTAGTTTACTAAGGTACAAAAACACCAAAGATGCACCAATAAACTAAGAAGGCTCCGGCTAGACAGGGTGGGTCGGGAGCGGTTGGGTATCGTAGCCTGCAGATTCTGTTAGATTCTAGTGCAAGCTCTGATTGGTCAGATCCGGGAGGTTGACTTGTTTGATTGATGTCTCCATTTTGCCGATCCGATTTCATCAAAATTTGCATGTCGCTGAAAATCGTTAAAATGTAAACATCTACTGGCTGTTTATTACCGGTTTACAGATCTTTTTAAAGAACATTTATCAGCCTTTCAATGAGCAATTTCGTAGACGTCTCGCTTCGTAATATTTCCGTGGAGAAACTCCCGTACTGATTTCGCCTCGCTGAATGTATAATTCCAGCCGGCGAACCGAACAAAGCGACTCTGAAATTTATCGATGGAGATGCACTGAGTCAAGCAAGCCGCCTCATGCAGTGACTTGTAAAGATGGAAACTGATCGAGAAAGACAAATAGCTTGTACACATGACATACAACTAGGGTTGGAAAAATCTCTTCTAGCGAGGCTCGAAATTAATCACGCTTGAGCCAAAATAATGCTTTGACCAGGGAAAACAAGTAGTTCCTTATTTTTGGAAACGTTGAAGATAAGTGGCGAGGTTATTCTTTTAGAATTCTAAGAATCACAGGTTAACGGCTTTTTACAAAATCGGGAATGGAGATAAATTTGCAAAGAGCTGGAGTAAACCTAGCCTGCGAACACAGACGGATTTCGCAGGCTAGAGTAAACCCGGAGTAAAGTGCGAATCTATTTACATTCCAATGCAGAGACAGCTTTAATTACAAGGGGGAGGAATGGCGGCTTGAACCCTTTGTCAACTGGCTCCACCGTCCCGTACCCGTCCCGTACCCACCCCTGGAGCCTGTTCACAGGCTACATCAAATGTCAACCATGTGCGTGAGACATGGGTAGATTGTAACCTTTTTTGTCGATAATCACAGATAGGTTAATTGTGTAGCTCATGAGAATTTCGTAGCGCATTGGGGGGTGGTGGGGGGTTATTTCTTTCTAACTTACAGATCTAGGGCAGTTGCTAAGGGATTGTTCAGGGCGGCATTTGGAGGAAAGCGCGATCGGAGCGTTTTGTGGTGTTTAATGATGACTATAATGTGGAGAAAAAGCGTGGTTTTTTATTCAAAGAGGGGGATTTATTGAGCTGATTAAGTTGTTATGCAGACGGTATTTGATTTCAAATGCATGGATGTCATTGCTATGGAGATGGTATACTAATCCAGTGTTTCTGATAATAACTAGTAACATTTACTTCGAAGTTCTTTATGATCTTCGTCGGTTCTCCCCACAATATTCGGAAGTTATGGTGTTTTTCGTGCTTTCCTCGTGCAGGGCAAGTCCATAAAACGTATATTGCATCTATTCGTATTAACACAAGTCGATGGCAAAAAAATAAACCGGTCCATGTGCTCCCTGGTACGTCTTTGTTTTTTTGTATATTCCCAGAAGGCCACGCTCTGTTGGTTAAACTAAGGGTCCATCGGCCTGACCTCTTTCAAGGGGTATGCCTCAATTGCTTTTTATAACGTTTGGATACAGGGGATGCTTGTCTTGTTTATTACTAGAGGGGGTAAGTTTCTAAAGAAACTGTGGTGCTGCGTCGGTGGGAAGTATAACAATATAATTTGGTTTTATCAACGGGGTTGATAATGTGAATTGGCCACCGTAAAGAGATTCGAGAGCTGACGTTTCGAGCGTTAGCCCTTCGCCGGATTCGTCAGCTCTCGAATCTCTTTACGGTGGCCAATTCACATTGTCAACCCAGTTGATAAAACCAAATTATATGGTTTATTACTAGCCTGGCTTTAGTTACCGGATATTAGCTCTTGAATCCAAAAATGCTCGTACCAGGCGTCACACTAAATGGATATCTAAAATTAAATTAATTGCTATGTTGGTACTAAGGGAAAAGGGCAAACATTGTTGGCCAATATTTCGGTTTGCAGAGCTAGTTTTCTTCAGGGCCGGCCTGATCTGATTCTGAAGAAGAGTAGTGCTGCTAGTTGAAATATTGGCCAATAATTTTTTTTTTTAATTTTGCCGTGATTGAGTGGGCAGCCTTGTAATCAGGGTCTTAAAATAACTGAGGAGAAAGTGGTGCCTTTGCAACGTCATCTGCAAATGGTTAGAGTTTCTAGTCTTCTCGGATAAAGACGATAATCTGGATACGGTCTGGTCACGTGATTGACCACGCCAGTAATTGTAAGAATTATAACCATTTAGTCTACATGATGTAGTTGTACTAAAAACTCCCACTTTTTCGCTGAAAACCTTTTACCTCATCTGGCCATACGTCGTACTAAACCGGGATTCTGAAAAATGTTTATTGTTCCGTCGTTATTCGCTATTTTTGCCTAGTCCCAGTCCCTTTCCAAAGGAAAGACGTTATAATTGAAGGGAAAGAAATGCATTTTTAAATCCCCGTTTAGTTCTCTAAACTTGGTAGTTGTAATGCATGTAGCTGTTCTAAATATCAAAATTAGTCAAACATTACATTTGCAAAATGTTGTAAAATTAATTAAAATTTACTTCAACAATTTTTATTTTATTTGATTTCATTATCTTGCCACACAGAATAACTTACAAGTAGAATAGAAAAGATAATAAATAGTTAATTAATATTAAATTTAAATTAGCATACAACTTGGAAGAAGTGACTGTGGCGGGGAAATTTCCTAGAAGTAAAGCTTATGAGAAATAGAGATTTCCCCCCACGGGCAATATAAATACTAGGCGGCATTTATAAATAAAGAAAAGACGTGTATTTTAAGTGTATAAGTGTACTTAGACAAACGATAGATATAAAGTATTAAGGTATTTAGGTTGTATTTTGTCTGACCCTTAAAAATGGTTTGATCACACGCTTGAATATATTAAAAGTCGAGGCGTCAAACAGCGTCCTGCATGGAGAACGTAAAGCAGGGCGGGAAGACCAAAGAAACATGTAATGCCAGCCCACGATGGTCGGTTGCCATGGGTTTCCCTCCCGCAACGCTGGCGCAAAATCTGTCAGCGGTTACTCAAACAAGTAGTGCAATTCTGTTAAAAAATGGCGGCGAGTGGGGAAAACTCAGAGAAGCGCGATATTAAAAACGAGAGCGCCAAAAAAATATGTCTAAGGCCTTTCGGAATGGAAGGTGAAACAGAGCGAGGGCTTCGCTTTTGGAACAATACTTCCGTAGAGATGAAGTTCTCTGTTGAGAAAGATTGGGTTAAGTCGGTCCGTTTCGCGGATGTGAAACCCGACTACGGTATGCGAAATCTAGACCCTGTTCTAGAGGAGCTCACGGGGAACAAGCTCGAACTTGTGGGTCCGATGTTAGACGGATTCCTAAAGGAAATCGGCCACTTAATATCTGCAAAGCTGGGACGATCCAGGATGACTGGACTCGTGAGTCCCGTTGTGTTATTTATGCCGTACGCAATCTTCAAGCACCTTTGGGTTCTTGTACAAGGATATGGAGGAATTGTCGAAACAGCGCGAAAAGGAGAGAAAATAACACTTAAAATATCAAAAGCTGAAACCGCGTCCAAGATATGGTCTCCAGCTAGATTTTCAGGAGAAAATTTCCTCGCGAAGCGACACTTTGAAAAGATTCCAGAAGGCGGTCGCGTGATTCAGCATTACAGTGGCAAATCATTAGTGGTTGTCACGAAAGCTACACCCATTCAGATGGACTTTTCAATGAAGCAGCAGCGGGTGACAACCACATTTTACGTGCAGAGATATGACCGAAATGATTTCGCAAAGGATGCTAATTTGCAAAAGATCATGAATGACAATTAAACTGGAAACTAATCGAAGAACAGCGAGACAATGATTTTTAATCGAGCAGTTTAGTTTATTTTTGCTGTATAATTGACCTATTGACACTGATGATATCTAAAACAAAGAACAGACATGCAAGACAATCGGCTATCAGGTTAATTTTATTCATAATTTTCCAATAATGAACGCGTTTACAATTACTATAATAAGTTGAATACATTGAAGATAATAATCAAGTCGCTACAAACTTGTAGAAGAAACAAAATACTCTTGTCACGGAGCATGTAACACATATGGTCTCCTACAACATTTATGTTGTCTTAAATAACTACACATGTTTATATTATGAAAAGATAATTACCATGTCAGTAGTAATATAGAATCTACGATTATCAATTGTTACCTTCCTACCATACAAACAGTGACAGTAAGAAAGTAAATAATTTTAATAATTTAAAAATATTCATTGATCCATGACAGACTTCTGTAACTATGATTATCTCAATTTGGCACCTTGGAATTGTCTTTCTCAAAATCTATCTACAATCTATTCATTCTGTTATAACATAGCAAAAATAATATTGACAGAATAATTTTGATATGGCAAAAAGTCTACAACAATTACATATACATATACTTCATAATTATTGAAGGTATTTAAAAATACCTTCAATTAAGGTTGATCTCTGCTTTGTAGTAAATAATGAAAAAAGTTAAGAGCAAAAACAAAGGTCACTTCAACATCAGTCCTTAAGGCCTGCTTTTCAGTTACAAATCGCAGAGTAACAGAAATATAATCAAAATGCTTAAAATGTACACTGTAGTAATCATGTCAAAATAATGAATAAATTAACATTAATTTTGGTTCATCAATAACAAGATATATGTGCCATTTAAGTAGCCACGGTCCAATTTATATCAATGTTTCCCAGTGCTAAACATATAAATAAAAGTATTTTCTCAATATAAGCTACCTCCAAAACCATTCAAAAGGTGTTTTTTGCAGCATCCCTAGTTGGTGAAAATAATGATAAAACCAACAACAACAACAGCAATAATTATCAAAATCACCAATTCATAGGACATTTTTGGCCACATCCCACACAGCTGTTCACCTGAAACATCATTCAACGACTTAATATGTATATATTTTCAATCTAATTCTCCCCTGCTAATGCACCTTCAAGGCGTCGTACAAGTACATCCTTGTTACCTTGAGTACTCAATCCTCTGATGCGTAAAGCTTCTTTCAGCTGGGCCGCTAACATTGTAGTTGGACTGAGGGAAGATCCCCTTATTTCAGTATTATGACAGGCATTTGAGTGAGATGACAATAACAAGTTATCAGCAAAGCGAACATTACATTTTTTACAAATGACAGGCTTCAAGGCTACCAATATTGAATCTGTCAACTTCTTGTTACCTGCACAGGTTACAACCTCAATGCTACAGAAACAAACATCACAAGTAAGCTCATCTTTGTCTTTATCTCTGCCACATTTGCAAACATTGGACTGATTACAGTGTGGAGGAGAGCGTGACTGATAGTGTGAGGTATATGAAGAGGGCATGGGTTGATGTTCTGGCAGATAAAAGGAACGCACATAGTTACTTCGCATGACTTGCCACCATTTACCAGTACCATCACTTACATTTGACCTGTTTGTTAATGTCAAATCCCCCTTCACACCAGAATGTTTAGCTTCTTTGGCCTGCAATGACACAATACCATAACCAACTTTATACTGTTTAAACAGAAGTTCTGCATGATAGGGAATAGCATATCCTACTGTCCATGTGGTAACATTGATGCTGCTTGGAAAAAAAAGGGATATCAAATTAAAATACAACTCACATACTTCTTTCAATTCTGCAAGTTGAGCTGAGTTCGTATCAATTCTGTTAAAAAGGCCTCCTGCATTCCTCAAATACTCCCCTATTTTGCCAAGAGCCAACCTTTTAATTTTCTGTGCCTCACTTTCATCATCACAAACTAAGGTATCAACAAGACGGTAAGAATACCTGGCCAAAGCTATGGCTTGATTACCAATCAGTCTTACTGGTAACTTGCTGTACCTGTTTGATTCATCATTGTAATGCTCTCTGACTCTTGAAGCTAAATACCCCAGCCCACAACCTTGCTTACCTGTGGTTGGTCTTAAATGTCGAGTACCTGCCTGCTCTAAATGCTGTTTAAAGCTTTCCTCAGATTGTTGCAAGATCTCCTGCTGTCTTGCCCGTTCACCAACACTATCGATGCCTAAAATCTTTACGTTGGTCTTTTGGCGATGGCCTTCTTCGACTGTTTCTAACTCTCCCTTACCTAAAGGTCCACCCAAAACAGAAACAAAACTGTCAAATTTTTTACGGCTTAGAGATTCTAAGTAAAGAAGGTCAATATAGTGCTGCCAGGCATTAATCTCACAATGCATTGGTTCTGGCCTCAGTCTGTCAGCAAAATGGCCAATCCTGGGAGGGCCTTCTTGCCGGATACCATTTTCGGCCATGAACTGCAACACCCGTTTACGTCTATTCTTCTCTGACATTGTTGGGGGAAGAGAAGCCGAAAATTGCTTTACTTTTTCAGCATGGGATGTTCGTATTTCCATGCTGTATGGCTTCCACGTGTCCTCTTTCTCTGACCCAATGGTTCCCCCCATAGTGGCCATATTCCCCTTATGTACATTTGCATATGGGGAGGGGTGGGTAGCTGCCTGGTTGAGTTCATTAGCAGCCCAGCTTTGCCAGGACATATCAGCACCTGGCTGGAATTCAACAGTACACTCCTCACCACAAACATTTAAAACATTGCCCTCTAACATTTTCATTTCTTCGGTATGCTGATACCACAAGTCATTCATGATATCATCCTTTTCTTTAACACTAACACAATGAAGTAAATATTGGAAATCCCTACTTCTTACCTGATCTCCAAAGTTCCAGCAAACTAAACTCCCGATGGACATTGTTAGTTCACTTGTCTCGGGTGCACCGTCATCCGAAAACTGACAAATGAAATGGTTTTCATTTTCATTGAACCAGACAAGTTTGCGTGTAAGATGAGGTACTCTAAGATGTAAATCAATTATCATGAAAACCAACCCTGTTACAGTACGGGAAACACCTGACACCCCTGGGATCTGTGTTACGTGACCAATGTCTAAGCTCTTCACAAACCTGTCAATACTTTCATCAGATGCAATCAGCTTCGGTAACCTTAGGTCAATTCCAAGGCAGCTAATGTTGCGTGGTAACCAAACTTCTTTGTCTGCATTAAAAAATGAACTTTGTGTCTTACATACAATATTGTATTTTCTTCGAGACAAAAAACTCTGATACTTTAAGGCAATGGATTGCCTTATTGCCTCTTCTGACTTCTGATACTCACTAAGAGCTGTTCCAAAAATTCCCTGAATAAATTTCCCCCTCTTATAACTTCCCATTAATTTTGTCATTACTTCTTCACTGGCATGAGAAGCTAGATAATCCCATGCCCCATACAAAGATGCCTCCGTCCCCCCATGAATGAATTCTAGAATATTCTTGGTTTCGTCCCTTCTCCTGTATCTAGTGCTCGACTTATTATTATTAATCATATCATAAGTCGTGCTTGCAAGGCTTCGTCGCTGACGGGCACATCCTTTCTGCACCAGTAGCTTCCTGAGCTTCTCATATGTTTCTGAGAGATCCTTGATTTTTTCCTCCTGAACTGCAATTTCCTTATCCAAAACTTCTTTACAACGCCTTGACTCTTGCAATGCAGTTTCTGAAACAGTATAATTTAAAGGCAAAAATCAGGGGGCTATTGCATGCAATACTACCTCCAATATTTTTAGATAACCGAAGTAACTAGAATGTCACGCTCAATATTTTGAGTTAAAAAAAATGTTTATTCATGTATCCAACTGTATTATACTATAGTATTAATTTGATAAATATGCAAGTAACAAAAATACAGCAGCCTGCCTGATTCCTTCACAAGCTCTTCGGTCTGGTTTTGTAAAACAAGTACATCTTGTTCCTTTTGAGACAGATCATCTTGCCTGGCCTTTAACTGGTTGAAGCTCTCGTGAAGGCTTTGTCGTTGTTTATTCAGATTATATACTGGCGATGTTTTCCAAAATGTGTTTAATGGCCGTTTTGAGTCACATTTACCGCAATGGCCTTCGTCTTTGCTACATTTCTTGCTTCTTTTACAGCTTGTAAGAGCTCTTTCAGGGCTAACGATTAACAACAGCACGAATTATTCAGTCAAAGGAATTCAAGATGGCCCCCCAAAGCAACCACGATGAAGAACCGGGTTTACAGGACCTTTCCTTACCTTAATTCTTCTTCAGAAGTCGGTGAATTCGAAGCCATTAAAACTGAACTTCATCTTTTACTTAGGGTTTTGGGGGATTCTGGGTAAAATGGAGCGCCTGGCGGTTAAAATTGAACCTAAGAGGGTGGTAAAAAGGCCTTTTTCTATTGTATTCTTGTTGTTTTGATATTTACGTTGGGGTACCCTAAGTGAAAAATTGTCCTTGTTGTCCAAGGGTTCCAGAAATGCAAAAATAACTTAGATCTTTTTATTCTGAAAGCCTGTGTAAACCAATGTTTAGCAAAAATGCATCAATAGTTAACAGCTCGGTTCGAGCCGTTGTCGCAGAAAGACGCTCACAACATATTGAAGACATACAATTGAAGGAAAGTGCTCATATTTTTGGTAAAAATCAAGCTTTGAAACGTATTATTTTGCTAACAACGAGCATCCGAGACTCAGCCTTGCATCGCGAGGCAAATTTCATCCACGATCGAAAGCGCGTCGTCACGTGATCTTCAATATAGCAACGGGAGGATTCCGCATAGCAACCGACCACCGTGGCCGCAGCCAGCAGACATTCATGGTGGCACAGGAGGGGGGGGGGGGGGGGGGGGGGTAATGTTGGTCCGAACTGCACTGAGGGGAGGCACGGCACGAAAATGCCATTTTGAAAATAACGAAAGTTAATCATCTGCCCGAAAAAATAACTTATGTTTTAAAATTCCTTCGCTAACTATTACACATGCAACGCATAGTAGCTGGGTAGATCATGCGAGTTCCTTGGCGCATTATGGCAAATCCGTTGGTTGACGATCTTCTTTATTTTCTTTCACATTGGAATATATTTCAATTTGAAGCGACTTATACTCACCATGAATAAACTAATCTTTGGCATTGTATAAAATTGCTTTCCAAATAAAATAATCCCTGAAATATGTTTGGCAATAGTTTAACAAGGTAAAATAACACCAAACAGATAACAATAAATCCAGAAGAATGAGGAAGATTTAGATGGATTGCAAAAGATCTTTTTTCCCATACAGCGACCATCTTGAACATATTAATTTAAACCATATTACGGGCTGCCCAGGCGACAAAGCTTCGGAACTGGCGTGGCACGCGGGACATATCATAGGAATGTTTCAGTTTGCCCAGCGCTTTATTTGCACTCGTGTCCAAGTCTTATTTATTTAATATAAACTCGAAACCATGCAATGAAAAATATTGCAGTTTCCCCCCCAGCTCCTGATCTTATCCATTACAACATTCCGTAAAACATAAAAGACGGACATTTCAGTTTGACCTTAACAAAACGATTGTATGACAAAAGGTCTTTTCGCAAAATGTTTGCAGTTTTTTTCAAGTATTAGGAAAGATGTGTATGTGTATATACACTAGATCGTGAGGAAAGAGCAATCGCTTATGATAGCAAAAGTCAGTGCCAGATGTTTTCTTTGATTTCCGGCCGCCATGTTGGTGCCCATCAAGCTGGACACCAATATAGCGTTTCCATACTGAGCTCTATAAATTTGCGAGAAATGCTTCGGCAAATAACTCACGAATGGTGTACCGCACAGACCTGAGACCTGGAGATGCTGCTTACCTATTAACATTTTATAACATTTGAATTTATCAGATTTTTTTCATTGCATGGTTTCGAGTTTATTTTTTGATGGAGTGACAGTGAAAAACAGCTATAATTAACGGGAAAAAGGCTTTTTATATTTAATAACTCTGAGTCACTTTTGTAGTATTTCGTCTAGTGGCTAGAAAAAGTGTAAACACATAACCCGTCATTTTTCATCATGTTTTCTCCATATTTGGTCAATATAGTGGCTCAGATCCATAAGGTGGGAACCAATCAGAAAGCTAGAAAATCATTATCCAAAGGCTACAATTTTCTAAAATAGAATGTAATAAGAATCGGCTGTCAGAATTAAACTTATCGAATGCCATGCATGATCAAATGTGCAAAACTTTGGGTCTCTGGGCATGGAACTCACTGAGTGTCAATTTGTGACATTTTGCAAATTTGTAGGAAGATAAGAAAAAGTATAAAAAAGTAAAACAGCTTTGTTTTCACTACATTTAATGGAGGACTCTTTCAGCGCCCTTTGTCGCACTGGGTTTTCATTACATAAAGCTGTATTTCCATTACGTTACATTACACTATTCGTTACATACGATGTTCGTACTGAGATACAATAACTTCGGTTACATCATCCAAGTAACAGTTACGCCAAGTGGCGTTATTTACGTGAAAACCTTCGTTGTTCGTTCATATAACTGTTTGTCGAAACCGGCCTTTATAATTATAATACAATTAAAACATTATCTTAAAAAGCACAGTTTTCGGAACATGTTTCGATATTTCTAACATCATCATCAGTCATTGTGAATGTATAGTAAAGATTTACAAAATTATCGGAATATATAACTAATCCTATACAATGAATCTTTATAAATTCAAATATTCGTTAACTGCTAAACTTATATATTCAATAAAATGTAAGACACGGAGAAATATACCAAAAAAGTTAACTAAAACTCCCTGTAAACAACAGTAGATAAATTTAGAAATGCAATGACAGACTAACATGCTCAACTTGTTTTTTGAGTTCAGGTTTCAACTGTTCAATATGGAAACTTTTCTTTTATTTTAAGTTAAGAATAAGTGCTAGCATGATAGAGAATCTTAAAACAAGAAATATCACACTTATTCTCCTACAACCTTTAAAAGCACTGAGATGTTTAAGAATTGGGGAATTTTTGTCCCGAAAGAGATGCTCTTTAACACGTATGTTAAAATGCCTGGGTCAGTTCAATAAAACTTTTACACTTGTAATCTACAAGTGGGACCATTGTTTCTACAAGCACAGAGGGAAACCAGTTCAATAAAAATCGTTACAAGTCCAGGTTACAAGTGTCCTACTTGTAATTACAGGTGTAGCGCTACACGTGTAAAATTTGAAGTTATGCCAATTCAATAAAACTTTTTACAGGAGTCCAACTTGTTTTTGTTCCACTCCCCGCATGTAAACTACAAGAGGAAAATACAAGTGGTAAGTCACTTGTAATCTTCGAAGGGAACTTGGCGCTGGCTTTATTGAGGGGAAAACATGTCGTCTTCGAGCGAAGAAGAGATAGAGGAACTATTACGAAACAGAATTAGACGACAGCCGCGAAATTTTGAGCAAAGACGGCTTCTTGATGTCCAACATCCACGCGAATTCAGACAGAAGTTCCGGCTTCCTATCGAAGCATTTGAGCATCCGTTAGAAGCAGTGGGTCCACAATTAGAACACAGAACACGACGAAACAGGGCATTGACGGCGCGACAGCAACTATTAGTTTTCCTTCACTTCCTTGGTACGAACTCATTTTATCACGTAATGCATTCGTGCCATGGAATTTCGACTTCAACGGTCTGGAATGTCATAGACCGCGTTACACCTGCAATACTCAGTCTACGGCGAGAGCTTATTTGTTGGCCAAAGCAGCCGCTTACAATCGCATCAAAATTCCATGATATAGCTGGGTTCCCTTGTGTGGCAGGTTGCGTAGATGGAACCCATGTCTTGGTGAATCCCCCGGCTGGTGATGAAGATGCATACGTGAATCGACATCATTCCAAATCTCTCAATGTTGCCATGGTTTGCGGGCCAGATTACTCGATTTATTTCTGTAGCAGCCGATGTCCTGGGAGATGGCACGACTCGCGAGTCCTTAAAGAGAGTACACTATGGACTGCATTTGAAGAAAATGCACAAAGGCCGTTCCCTGGAGCAGTAATTTTAGGTGACTCCGCATACACGTGCAACAGCTGGCTGATCCCTCCTTTCAGAGGGGATGTGCAAGGTGCTCGCCTTTGGTTTAATGAGACGCACAAGAAAACCAGAAGCACCATAGAGAGGGCCAATGGTGTTATCAAGAAGAGATTTTACATTCTGCAAACTGGCATAAGGGTCCGAAGTATAACAAGAGCGGCTGAACTTATCCAGTGTGCAGCAATACTTCACAACCTTTGCATATTATTTAACGATGATGGAAATGATCTTCTGGAGAACGAAGATCTGTACATTGAAGACGATGAGTTTGCAGAGCATGGGGAGGGGCAAGAGGGCAGGCGACGGGAGCTACTGCAGTATTTTCTGTGAATCTGAGTGAGACAATGTCACAATGGGAAATGGATTAAACGACACTGAATTCGAACAAGTCAGTTAATTATTTGCCTTTGGTTTTGTTCTCCCCAGCCTCTTCTCCCATAATTAAACAATGAGATCCACCAACCTTTGTAAACTATTAATGATTATTGACGGAATGATATTTTAAGTGATACAACTCTCAAATAACAACACGATTTATTGTCTTCCATCATCTTGACTTAACTTACACAATACTTTTTATACGCATTGACTTATTCATCGTTTGGGCTCTCCAGATCCTTCTTTAGCTTCTTTACTTCAAGGCGTAACTTGGTGCACTCCAGCAGTAGCTTCCGTTTTCTTATCCGCAGGATATCTTCTTCCGTAGGAATGATTGAAATCTTTTTCCCCTTGCTCGCATTAGTCGTACTTCTTTTGAAGCCTGCCGAGGATGCCAGAAGCTTGCTCTCATTTGCTTTGGGGATCGGTTTGGAGGGCATGTTCACCGGGGGAGCAATGTCATTAACCTTTCCTTCATTAGCGAGGTATGTCGCCTTCTCCTTTTCGGTGAATACATCTCCTGAGGTATCTAAATGAACAAAATATACGCTTCTAATGAAAATCAAGCTTTCTTTTTACGCTGACAACAGATCGACAAGTTAAGGAAAAGTTAGGTTCTGAGTGTACGAAATGATTAGCTTGCAAGCAAGATCTTTATTTGGGAGCCCCGATAGGCGCTCTTTATCATGCACTCTGGCGATTGAGATAGAGGACAGCATAATTTATAAATGTTGTTGTTCTATTCTAAAATGGCTAAAAGAATGCGTCACCTGCGCTTCCGGGCGTAGTGCAAACTACTACTTCCTTCTCAAACACAATTTCCGAGTCCTCCACCTTCACGGGCTCCAAGTTAGCGCTCTCCCGTCCGAGGATATCAAGTACAGTTTCATCAAGCTCAGAGAGTTGTCCACTTCCTCCTGCGCCAGTCGTCTTGGACTCGCTGACTTTTTTAATGGTACTTCGGCGAATGTTTGCCCAAATAACATCTCGCAGAGTTTTAATGCTGTCAACGTTGGCTCCAACGCCATTAATTTGGATCAGAATATTCTCCCATGCCTTTTGTTTTGCCTTTTTTGTGACAGTTGACGAAAAGGGTGCCAAAACTATCGTTTTGTTTTCCCTCACGAGCTGCGCTAACAGTAATTTTTGTGATTTCGACAACATGACATAAAGATATCGAGTAATTCTTCAAAATGGAAATTGCTTTGCACTGAACTAATTTGCACTTGTAGTAAACAAGCACACTCAGCGTCATTTACAATTGTATGGCTAGAATTGTAATTTACACTTGTAGTAAGACTCGTGCTTCACGTGTAAATTCCAGTGTTAGAAATTTTTTTTATTGAATTCTTGTGTTTACAAGCTGGACTTTACATGCGGTTTCTACAATTGTAAAAACTACAAGTGTAATTTCTTTATTGAATTGACCCCAGGTTTCACCGATATAACGAGTTCAACAGCTCGCACGTGTAAACCAATAAACAACACGTGATTTGAAAGAATCAGGAACAAAATCTTTTGGACTGAATTAGACATAGTGCTAAGTTTAAAGGGAGAGAAAATAATTTTTGCATTTAAGTCTTTGCAATACCTATTTGTAACAGAAGAATAATACCGGATATAGGGCAACGTATAGAAGTGGCAGTTGGATCTTTCACAAGCGTCCTTTCCTGTTGTTCTAGCCTTTCTAAGATAATCTTTAACTGATTTGTCAATAAGCCACTGACATAGCGCCACAAGCCAAATGTTCGAGGAAGTCTACTGCCGCTTTAAATTTCAATAAGAGAAAATTTAAACAACTAGAAACATGCAAACTTAAAATATCCCATATTCAAAATGGCTATACGACCGGCAGCCGGTCCTCAAAACACCATTCTATTTTACTGGCACCTTTTTTTAATTCTTAAAATCAAAGGAACTTTCTCAACTCGAACTATGAGGTGTCCATCAAGAAGTGCTAGGCTATTCACCATTGATAGTGCGGTATATCTCAGATTAAACCTTTCTTTTATGTTGGCACAGAATACGAAGCCTTGAAATGTGAAAAAAATCACCAGCAGTTCAGTTTTTTTTTTCTTAGAAATAAAAATTAATGAATTCAACTCACAGTATTCCTCGCGCTCTCTCTCCGAAAACTTTTCACTTGTCGGAACAGATATTAACCCTGTTCAGACTTGGCTTTTTTTTTACTTCTGGGAGTGGGTGAGGGTGCTGGAGATACCCCCCCCCCCCCCGATGTAACTTTAAATCGCTTATTCTATAGTAAACAAGTTAGCACAGGAGGATATACACACTAATTGAAATGATTCTTTTGCGTCATGATACGTCACTAACGACGTCATTAGTTTGAATTTATTGGCTGAAATAGTATTTAATTCATAATTATTTCAGTCAATTTCAATCATTGATTATTTCAGGGGGCGTCGAGGTAATAGTCCATTTTACAGTTCTGTGAAATGTAACCAGGCCTCTGTATGAAAGCGAGGCTCAGGGTGACCTTGTCATGATAGAGACCAGAAACTATTTAGCATAACAGCAAAACGATTTACATATTGAAAGCAAGAGGGTTTGTATCTTTGCAAGGTCACCTTCAGCCTCACTCAAAGGCTTGGCAACACTCAAAGGCTTGGCACTAAGCACATAACTGTAAAATGACCGATTGTAATTTAGATTCAGTCGGCGCCGCAGTAACGGGAATCACAATCCCTTACTTTAAGCAACTTGTAGATATAGTAGGAGCTGCAGTTCTTCACTTGAATGTTGATCCATCCTCCACAACAATCGAAATACCTGTTAAAGCAAACTTTTTTAGTAACTTCTCCTTCAGCTACAGTAGGGTGGCCATTTTTCAAATAGCCTGGGAAACTTGCATCACATCTTTTCGGTGGTGGACACGTGGTCGCCATTTGTGTTCCTGCAGCCCCTTGGAAGCGATACCAGCCATTGAGGTTGTCGTCACATTGGGTAGGTAAACTCCATGTGTAGGTTTCTTTTCTGTCTGCCTCAGAGAGAATTTGGTAGTTTTGACAAACATCAGCTAAAATTAAAAAAATATATATTCTTTAATTACGCAAACAAGATATTCAATAAATGAAATAAAATAACTGATTGAATGGTTAATCAAATAAATCATATAGTTTTATATAAAGCTTTTGAAATAAAAGTATGAATGGTAATTCATTAACAGCCCAGATGTTAGCAATTATCTTTGACACGCCCCCAATCCTGTAATAAGAGTGCTTAGATAATTCTACTGCTGGAGTATTACACCTTCCAATCTTGCTAAATAGTTTATTTAATAATTAAATAATTTATTAAATAGTTTAATAAATATTGCCGTAGAGTTGTATGCAAACTTTTCCTTACCGTACCATACTGTGCAAGCTGGTGCTGCCATTTATTCAAATGCACAGCAGTATGCCGAAAAGTAGTATTTTGCGATTAATTTATTTGAAGACCATTGTGGCGCGAGACTCTCTGGTACACTAAACAAAACTCAAGAATTCCTTGCACCAAATGAACGCTAACGATTCTTTCCTTGCTTTGCTTTACTAGATGCTAACAAAAATACCTCTTTAAATTTTGTGAAGCATTGCTAAAGAAATCAAAGTCGTGCAATTCTTAATGTGGGAATAATTACGGTATTATATTCACGCTATGGCTAAAAACACCCCTGTGTAGCTGACCTGGTGAACCAAACCTGGTGGGTTATTTTTCCCCTCCCTGGAGGAATTTTTTCCAACCTGGCCCCTGCTGGATTTTTAAAAAGCCCCTGGTCAATTTTATTTTCCCGCTGTGGACGATTTTGTTTCCCTGGTGAGGCCTGTTCAGCCAAAAGAAAAAGTCACAGCGCGTACGAGAACTTGTATGCTAGGTGTCACGTTTCCTTTTAGGCTGTGTGAAGTTTATTTTTCTGACCACCTAAAGCATTCCATCTACAAGATCAATTTTGCAGAGCAATCAGTGAGTTTGGCTCTCGGCGGAATAGAAGATGATCCCGGGCAAAATGATGGCCCTAGAGTCCGCAAAACTGTGCCAACCGACTGGTTTGACTACAAGAGGTACATGTCTTTACATTGCTGAGACATCTAAGGGGTCACCAGAATGGCTTACAATAGTTGATTCGATTTCAGTCCACCTGGCGAAAATTGATGACAGATGGGAATGGGAGTGGTATCAAAAATTGGTTGACTCCCCGAACTAAGAACAGCAGCACAAAGGTTAGAAAGTCTTATCTCAGATACTAGGCAATACACTGCTGCTGCTTCACCTGACACTAGTCATGGGTCAGTGGCTTACTGGACAGCTGAAGGCTTTCGTATCAATGGTGCAGATTATCTATGTGATCATTTTGTTCATGTTGGGGAAGATCTTCTCGACCTAGTGAAAGTGAAAGCTCTTGGGACGCGCATGCACGAGAAGGTTCTTTGGCCACATAACAGAGACGTTTCAAGGCAACAATCCAACCTTTTTGGAATTTACCAAGCATGTGGCAACTGATGCATTTTAGTTCATTGCTCCAGTGGTCAAATCAGGATCAGACCACAGCCAAAGTGTTTGTGTCAGAAGAACGAGGGATGAAGTAGCTTCCACGTATAATAATGATAATGAACCTTATTAAAGTGCCAACCGTGCCTAGCATTGTCGAACTAATTGGGGACACTGTAAAGCCCAAATAAAATCAAATCAAGTTATATTTACATTAAATCAAATCAAATCAAATCAAATCAAACGTAAATGTTGGTGTTTGTGGAGAGGGGGAAACCGGAGGATCGTATAGTTTGATCGTCCGGGTGAGGGTAGTCCTGAGAAGGACTGTTGTCGGTGACAGGGACTGACGTTTCGAGAACCTGAGCCGAAGTCATCATCAGAGTAACGACGGCGAAATGGGAGCTTTAGAACCATTTGAAGCAGAAGAGACTCTTGCTTATGTATATCGGAGGCAAAGAAGAGGCAGAGCCTTCAAGTATAATGACATCTTGGCCTATATGCGCTAACCAACAGTACATAAGGTATATGCAGTTAGCAAGAAGTGGTGAGTTAATATTGAGAATACTGGTTAAGTGGCTCTGGCTGGTGTCAATCGAACAACGCATCCTAACTGCCTATTTCATACATTTCTTGCTATTTAGGGGTTACTCTATAACTACTCGGACGCTGTTTTGCAGGCATATAAATATAAGGCTAGATTTTATAAATGGTTTTCCTCGCCGTTGAACAATCGGATAAACTTGGTAGAATTTTGTCTGTCCTGGTATAGCTTTTGTAAAAAGCCTGGTCTGTTACAGAGGGGTGTCTAAAATTCTAAATGTTAGCGTATGACCTTTTGCAGTGAATGTTTTAATCAATCAACTAGAACTTCCATCCAATATTCGAAGCAATACTGTATATTTAGTCCAGGTTCAATACACAAATGCATCGTCTAACAGAATGCAGTGAATGAAGTGAGTGTACGAGTGAATGACTGAAAGACCATTCATAAATCTCATAGATTACTATGTCATCAATGAGCTAAAAAAGGATCGGATTGAATATATAATGTTGAAAAGCATTCTTACACCTTCACAATTAGCACCATTCTTTATAAATCCATCTTTGCACTGGCAGATGTACGATCCAATGGTGTTGTTACATGCTGAGTTCGCAACGGCATTACATGGATCAAACGGTGCAGCACATTCATCAATATCTAGAAGACAGAATGCGATACGATTGTCGTTTCTACACTACCGTGTGAAAAATATTATGACATGGTTTCTGGGCGCGGTTTTAAAAGGGAAAAGGCATTATGCATTGGGGTTCATTGGCATTGTGAGTAAGATTAAACCACAAAAATTATCTTCATTTATCTGCTAGGGGTTTTGGTGTCTTATCGGATAAGGACGATAAATCACAGACACGACCCCATCTCTAGCGTCTTCGATGTTGCGATCACAAACTTATCGTAAAGTTCCCGGTGTTTCGGTCTGATCTTATTCACGGTAATGTGAAGGCTGGGATAGAGATACTCCAAAGTCCGGCGGGATAAATAAATGTCCACTGAGATCCGTATCCAGACCCAGTGGAATCAAACGACAGATGATTTATTCAATTCGTTTTTGTTTTCTTTCCCGGAATGCAAGACTGTTACTGGTGACATTAAATGCAGGTCGTCAACAATCAGCACTCTATTAGAGAGTTTGTAAAAATTCTCGAAGTCAGTAGTACTTAAAGGACCCTATTTAGCCTTGGCCATTTTCGATGCCATAAAGGTGTGAAAATTGTATGGTGAAATCTTAAAGGAGCATGGTCACGACTCGCGCATGCGCATTTGTAGTGCGAAAAATTTGACAGGTTGTGCTAAGCTTTTCAAATCTTGTCGAAGAGTAGAGTTGAATTTTTCTATCTTCTGAAATCTTTACCATCCTGGTTTTCTCAGTATTCTCATTCAGTTCAAAGTGTTGTTCAAAGGTTGGAAAACGTATTTCAGGTTTTATTTGCGAACTCAAGTGTTTCTTCCGCCTGCTGTAAGTTGTTACTGGAAGTGTCTAAAGTACTTTTCAAGCAAGCTTTTCAGTGATTTCGTTCGTTTCCACACGCTTCGCGTAAACAACAACAGAGGCGTGGCTGGCTAGAGCCCTTTAATGCATATTTTAACGAGCTATTTTAGTATTCTGGTCATGTGTTACTATCTTACCTGTACAGTTGAGTCCATCTCCAGTTAATCCTGGTTTACAGGTGCAGTTGTATGAGCCGTGGGTATTGACACAGTCAGCATTAGCAGGGCATGTGTGTGTCACTGTAATACATTCATCAATATCTGAAGAACAAAAAAATCTTAAGACATTTAGACGATTTTTATGGTAACCAATTATTTTAACCCCAAGTTTTGTTTGATTTAGCTTCGAACGGAATGCAATTGATCATATTTCCAGCTGTTGTCAGATTATGAAAGTCTTCAATTCACTGGTTTACAGTTAGCTGGGTTGATGCAGTTAAGGTCTGATTTGTGTGAAGACGGTGTCCGACTACCTTCGGTTTAGTTCCCTAACCACTAACCCAGCGGTCACAGACTGCGTTTATAAATTATGGAGAAGAGGAGAAGAAACCTGCAAAAATTACGAGTATGAACATCAATCTTACCTTCCGTACAATCCTGACCCGTGAATCCAGCAGCACACACACATCGATATCCTTTGTCGGTTAATCCCGCCTGGCAAATTGCACCGTTCTGACATGGTTTGTTCCCGCAAGCATTCTTGGCCGAAAAGAAAGCAAAGAAAGGCACAATTTTCCACGTTAAATGAAGTATTGTATTATATCGTATCGTATGGTATCGAATTATATTGTATTACTTATACTGATGATATTGGTGATGATAACGTTAAAATGAAAATAACAAGGACTAATCAAAAAGTTGGGCCGATTTTTAATGTTGTGATTGAGATAGGGCAAATAAATCAGCCCGACATATCATAGCGAGAAAATCAACCTTAAATGATGGCTTTTTTCGTTTTTACCAAGACTCACCTCTGATCCACGATAAACATAATTTTCCCATGGCTTTAGATCGTTAGGATGTTCGTAGTGAGTAGAGTTATTCAGTTCGCATGTGGTGACTGAAGGAGATACACGGATGACTTGCATGTTGTAACTGACACAGTTTGGTTCCATGAAGCATAGAGCCCCGCAGAAGTCTCTAACCATGTATTCGACGGTTTGAAACACGTGATTAATCAGTCGTTTTCCGTGGTAGGGGTGAGCGGATCTGAACTCCAGTTGACGGCATGAGACTGGCGAAAGAGTCAGAGCGAAAATTAGCAATTCAATTGATAATAATAATGATAATGATAATGATAGTGATAGTGATAGTGATAATGATAATGATAATGATAATGATAATGATAATGATAATGATAATGATAATGATAATGATAATGATAATGATAATGATAATGATAATGATAATGATAATGATAATAATACAACCTTTATTTACAATTCAAAAAACTATTTACACTAAATTTTATAACAATCAATCAGAAAATTTTAAAAAAGACTACAGTGCCAAAAGCGAGATAACGAGGAAAGTCTTATTATAATAATTTACAAGGATAAATACGGGTAGAAAAAAATATAAAAAAGTTTACTAATTATTACGATTACTACTACTACTAACATCATTTATCATTGCAGTGCTTGAAACCATTTTTACAAGATTTACGTATATCAAGTTAAACTTTCCTATCATAAAAGATAACAACAATAATAATAATAATAATAATAATAATAATAATAATAATAATAATAATAATAATAATAATAATAATAATAATAATAATAATAACCACTTCACCAAAAATATAACAGTAGAACGATAAATAAATATATACATCATGAAAAAGTTAAAAGAGAAAAGATTGTTTCATTCAAAAAGCAATTTTCATCAACAACTAATTTAATTATCGAATAGTCACGGAATAGTACGGTCTTCTGTTGTCACCATCGCTATCCTCTGTAAAAGACACTTAAAATTAAAATTATATTTACGTATAGTTATATCAACTCATCTGAAAAACGTTTCAAGCAAAAGTATTGAAGGTAAACAGCTTTGCATGATCGAGAGTTCCCCACACTGGTGAAAACAAAATGCATCAGACGCTAATTAAATTTATTTGCGGTTTCGGAAGGCGCCATGTAGTCTGCAGCAATCTTGCTTCAAACTCCAAAAAATATTGTCCAAACATTATTGCCAAGTTCTGGAGGCGCCAGGCAGTGTGCAACAATACCTTCAAAATTGAAAAAGTTTATCGCAAAGCCACAAAGACGGCGGAAAGCTTGAACTTTAGACTTTGAACGTTTTGGGCTCTTCTTTGTGTCCATCAAAGGTAGAAATAGACAAGCCGCTGGAGATTAGTAATACGTTTCTTCTCTTTATTTGAACCCTGGCAAACACATTACTACTGCAGTTTCAAAACTGCAGAAAAACTCTCTTTACACAAGCTTGGGTTATTTGACGCAAAAGGTACGCAGTCACAATACTGAACTATGGACTAAATGGGGAAAGTGTCGATACCTCAAATAAGTTAAAATACCCTCTGCCCAACATTCTTGTTTGATACCGTATTTATGTACTTTCCATGTATGTTACATCTTGTAGTGTTTTCCGTAGCAATGCAAACTAATCTTAAGCGCATGCGCATGCATTGGGAGAAAAAAGCTTTGCTCTTGAAAGGATAGTACCTTGCGTTTTATCCAAATCGAAAAAATTTTTTTTGCAGAAGTTCATTTGGTGAAATTTAGAATTAGATGAGCGAAAAAAATTTTGAAATTATGGGCACTTTAAGGGTTAGAAGAGGACAGCCCACAACACATCCCAATAGTTCACTGTGCACTAAAAACTACACATGATAAAAGAAAAGAACTAAGATAAGAATAGATTAATCAAAGGCTCCTTAGAGCAACCTCATGGTATTACGTAACATTTCTAGCATTTTACAGTTGTATGTCTTCACTTTGGAATAAATCACTTGTGTCTACAAGATATTTTGCTGCATCTAATAATTTCTTAGGTCTAACTTTTTGAAACTGATAATGATGCTTATAACTGAGACGCCTCTTAAGTTTTATTGGAATGGTCTGTGATTCATTGATGGGCCTCGAAAGGCAATGAACAGTTGCATTTACATCACTTGGTACATTGACAATTCTTTCTGTGTTAGACCTCTACAGATGTATTTTGATCAAGGATGAAACGAAAGGAACGGAAAACCATCTTGATAATTCCGACTAGTACCCAGTCGCTATTTACGTTAAATTGCCGCCTTTGCCCTGCCCCCTAATTATATGCACAGAAGACAACACAGAACTTTGAGGACAAAAGTAAACCTGGTAGGGGAGGAAGGGGAAAACGTGTTTAATCCAGGTTTAATGCATAAATTAATTGTATAACAGAATGGAGTGAGTAAGTGCGTCAATTAGCATGACTTAGCATGACTTACGTCATACCATGAGGTAAAAATGAAACAGTGCAAAAAGGAATTAAGAAACTTAAAAACTTAAAATAAATGTTTGAGCTTAGATTTAAAGAAAGAAAATATAGAGGTGTCATGTATATCCTGACTTAAAGAGTTCCAGTCTCCGACGCTCTGATACATAAAATGTTGTTTGCCCCAGTTTGTTCTTACACGAGGTAGGCGCAAATCGACGTTATCGGGTTAACCCTGTTAACGTTGTTAAAGATCTAGCGGGCATTCTGGTGGTGCTAAATAGTTTGCGAATTTATTGGTATTCCTGCAACGAACGAGTGTCCTTTCAAGGAAGACTCAATACTGGTTGCTCCCTTAACACGGGCTCTGTGATGCTTACCCACAGAGATAGAGACCGTTTTGGGCGAGTTTCTTTTCAACAGTCGAACCCTTGGGATACTGACGTGTAATGCACGCAGACTTCACATCACTGAGAAGAATCCAGCCCAAAACAACATTTCTCAAACACAGAAATAGACAACAGGTAAAGATTTTTAAATTGTTGTTCACTTCATTTTTGTACTTTTCTAACAAATCACAAAAATATTTTGATCCAGTATTGATCGTCGGTCAAGAACAGGATAGAAATCTGAGAACACCTTTTACTATTTCTAGCCTGTTTCAAACCATCTTATGAAAATCGTTTCCGCTTAGTTTAACTAGCCATTACGTTATTTCAATTTCATTGTTAAAGTTAAATATAGTTGCAAATGAATTTTATGATTCAAACTTTATCTTATTAATCCCAAATTGTACTCTATAGCAACCGTGCAAAAACGAGGGCAAGCGCGGGAAGGGGAAGAGAGGGGAGAGACAAAATGGCCGACAGTCGTTTTGCTTCTCTAACGAGCACAAGCTTAAAAAACTTAAAGAAACAGCAACCAAGCACACAAACCTGGATAAATATGTGGCGCAGCTAGGCCGACAAGCGCAATTTAAACCCTAAGAGTATTCGGCAGGAGAACTCGACAAAATCCTCCAGCGATTATATGCAAAGGTAAGAAACATATGGTCTCGTGATGTTCTCAAATTTCACCCGCCTACAATTTTGAGAACTTTCAAAACATCACCCGCACCTATTAATCACGATTTTTACTCGAGGTATTGCGATTTCCTTTTCAAAATTTTGTTGAAATGTCACAGAGGGAACTTAAAATTAAAACGTTGTAATTATTTCGTATGCAGTATGCAAACTGACATTTAATTAAGTTTGCACGAAACATTAGGAAGATAGACATGTCAATTTGTTAGAACTGATGAGCGTTAACGAATAATTATAAAATAGCAGAGAAATCGCAGGTGTTTTTTAGCAATGTACTGATAAGATTATATGAAACGATTTGTAATTTGCGTTTATTCTTCTTAGAAAATGCGCGTTTTTGCCAAAATGGTTTCACAAAATTGATTATGAAATGACGAAAGCTACCTGTTTGAAGAGCTTGCATACTCACCGATTGGTAGATTTTTGGTATTAATAATTAATTATGAACACGAGCGAAGAAGAAAATATGGAGATATGCTTCTTAAAAAAGTAAAAAAAAAAACAAACGTGTAAGTTGAAATAAATTAACTTCTCGAAAGAAAGCTGAAATAAGAGGGGAAATAAATAAATGAACCGTAAATTAATCAAACGACACTGTGTGCTCTAACACAAAACGTTTAAGCCTTATTAAATAGCCAAACTTTAAATACATATTACGTAGATCCGCCATTCCGTATTCTCTTTATTCCACTTGCCTTAGATCAAACACAAAATAACCAGCCGATATAAAAAACTAATGGAGAAATACTAAATCAGATGGAAAAAAAAAAAGTTTTCTTTTTCTTTTTAATATTGAAATACTAGAAATGAAAATCCTGAAATCCTTAAGAAAGAAAGGTGGCTAATTTTAGCGAACAGTTTGCTTTAAATATTGAATAAGCTGTCGTACGTCTTCTTAGTTTTTCTGCCATATGTCTGAGGGTTGGAAACTTTTATTTCAGCAATAATTTCTTCAACTAAGAATTTCTTCAACTCTTGACTGTTTCTAGTTTGTAATCGTACCACCTTTTTTAAAGGGGTAAGTTTCTAAAGAAACTGGTGCTGCGTCGGTGGAAAGTATAACAAAATAATTTGGTTTTATCAACTGGGTTGATAATGTCAATTGGCCACCGTAAAGAGATTCAATTGCTGACGTTTCGAGCGTTAGCCCTTCGTCGGAGCGAATCCATTCAACCTCCCAAATTTGAAGCATTTTATTAAACTTCCATGTGTACGCGAGAAAAGGTTCCTCAGAAATTCGGAGCGAATCCTTTCAACCTCCCAAATTTGAAGCATTTTATTAAACTTACATGTGTTAATGGAGGGTGGCCGCCTAATAGGTGGCCGCTTAATGGAGGTCGCACTGTATTAATTTACGTATAAAATTATGAAAGTGAGAGATGATCTTCGCAGTGAATTTCTTATTTAAGCAATTGCATGGAATAAGAATTATTGAATTGTATCGTATCAAATTATCTTGCGTATTGAAAACGTTGGTGTAAAAGGAAGTGAAAGCACTGGATGTTTAACATAATTTTTCACAGTTTTAACTAAAGCTAACTCGAATAGCTACTAGGCGATGCATTTTAATTTAAGTATGCACCAGCACCGAGCAATGTGCATGCAGAGGGTTTTGACTTAAAGGGCGATTGGGCTTTTTTGCTAATACGTTTTAATGTTGACCTAGTTTTAGATTTGACCGTGAGCAACGCTTCCTTCTTTTTTTTTTCAAACCCGCACCACAACCGACCTTTCAAATAAGAAAACTTAGTTTGTTTGTATATATCTATATAAACTTCCCTCAATATTTGTGCGGTTTTGACAATTAGGAAATTAATATAGACCGAAATTAATGGCACGATCTACCTGTTTATTCAGTGTTGATAGTTGAATGCGTGAAAGCGATAACAAGCACGAAGCACCTGCATAACAAGATAACAAGCACCTGCGTATTAAAGATAACAAGCACCCGCGTATTATAAAAGAAAAGTAATTTGAAGACTTAGTTTTAACATAGAAGAAATTTTAATTTGTTAGACAAAGGTCGCGATGCGTTTGTGTTTAAATTAATGGATGTCGTATATCGCAAAATACAGTAGATAGAATTTAAGCCATAAGCAAGTTCTTCCTGTCTTAATGCGACGTTTTGTATACATAAAAGGTGTTGTAGGCCTGTCCGAAAGATCAGATATATTTCATTGCGCAAGGTACGAACTTAGTGTCACGCATCTTTTGAGCTTTTTTGAGCATTTTTTTCGCTCCGACGAAGGGCTAACGCTCGAAACGTCAGCTCTTGAATCTCTTTACGGTGGCCAATTGACATTATCAACCCAGTTGATAAAACCAAATTATATTGTTATACTTCCCACCGACGGAGCACCACAGTTTCTTTAGAAACTTACCCCCTCTAAATACAGCATCGCCTATTTTCAGAAGAAAAAACAAAACAGTCACATCGGATTCTCCATAGCGTTATTTTGTCGCATCTTTAAGCAGGAAAACAGCGACTTTAATTCGCATTTTATTTTACTACGTAAAGTTTTATGTCGTTAAAGAGCATGATGTTTTATGAGGACAGACGTTATGAAAGAAAGCTATTTGTTGTATTTTTTTTCCAAATCTAGGGCTGATCAGATATTGGCTTGGCTCTCGATTCAAACGGTTGAATCAAACTGGCCTTTGTCGCAGAATGTTCTTCTGGGCTTATGTATAGGTGTCACTGCCAAAACTTTGACGGGATCTCAAGACAATGCTTCCTAGTTAAAGTGTTTCCTTATTCTCTTCCGTGAAGTCCATGCAAAATGGAATGATTTGTATGGAGAATTAAATTTTATTTAGTTGACTTCTATGAATTGCCACAGCTCAAGCAATGTTGAAGGAATTAAGCAGTGCCAATTTGAACCAGTTGAAGATACCAGTCCGCAAAGAACATCACCAGGGAGCGATGGCAGGAAATTATACAAAATAGATTTAAAATGAAAGAAAGAAGGAAGTGGATTTTTCGAACTCACCTTGGGCACCAGTAAGATAAGGCATCATTGAAATCCATGTGAGAAAAACGAACAACAGGATAAACGCCATTCTGACCCTAGACCCGGTCGAAGAAGCAGCTGAAGCTAACACCGAATAATTCATTATATAATATAATGATATGGATTGTGGTTATGACAATCAGTTTACATAACTCCTTACTGTCACACTTAAGCCAATTCTCTACTTGGGACATCTTCATGTCTTCAAACAATGATTATGCATTTTTTTTTTTTTTGGGGGGGGGGGGGGGGTAAAAGAGGTGTATTATGGGATTTGTGCAAGTAGAGAATAAAGATTAGGCGAAGACAAGCTGAAATCATATAGTAAACGCAGTGTTACGGTTAAGAAATTTAAGAACGTTATCACGAGAGAAACGCATACAAGTAATTGCCACTTAAATTAAAGTGAAATTCTCCACTCTTTCTAAAAAATGAGTTTTATTCAAAGATTGGTGGGGGCGGTTCAAATGCCCAATAACAATGAGCTCCGTTCTTATTAGCAATGAATATTATTATAATTATCATCGATAAACCGCCAATAGCATTCATAATTGCAAACAATCGGTATGGTTATATGTAGAACAAAGATTGTCAAACCCCTTGTTTATAAGACGTGGACTATTTCGCACTGCAACTTTAATGTTGTTTTAGTGTAAAACAGAAACAATTGGACAACTTTTTGGAACCAAAATCTTCCAACTAACTTGCGATAGATGCAGACGAAAATGTCAGGGAGGAAGCAATTTCCACGGGCTTGAAAAAAAAAAATGATTTTGAGAGAATATAATACAAAGGCCTCAGACAGATGTAATTTGACATTAAAACATTGATCTGCCATCGCTGATATTTTGGCAACCCCGCACTTTTATTTGGTCTAAACCAAACAGCCTTTTATTTTGGACCTCTGCATTTTACAACAGAAAATTGCCGCTTTTGTAAATGTTGTAAAGGCTCGTTAAACTCGAGAGGCCAAAAAAGTGGTTTTCTTTGCTGTGTTTCGCAGAAATTTGCGCCAGTGTTACGTTTTTTTGTAATGTAAATCACTTTTTTTTTGTTATTTTATGCACGTTTAGAGGACTCGTAAGCTACGAAAGTTGAGCTTTGTCGCCAAGTTAGCATAAAGAGAAAAAGTATATGATATCCAAACAGCCGCCAACTTGGATTTCTTGCATAAATCACTGCATTAATTCTTGGTTTTCACGTGACATCAGAAAAAACTAAAATTACAAATTTTGAGTTTTCAACTCCATCTGTTAAAAGTCACTTTTAAACATATATCTGCTGGCCTGTTTTCAGCTCGGTAGAACAGTTTGAATTTCAGATTTTTCACAATACGTGATATCGGCATTGTTTCTGGGTAACATGTTACCTGCGCGAAAATATCGATTCGCCTTATGTTTTCGTGTTCTGAGTAACCGATATGTTAAGGAAGTGTCTGTGCGAATGTTTTCAAGCTCAACAAAGAGAACAAACGTTTTGAGAGAGCCAAAGTAAACTCCAGATGTTTCCGCTGGTTTTCGGCCCCTCAGAGGGGATCCAACATGGCGTCTCCATACTTAAACAATAGAGTGTTTCTGTCGAGGAACTATCAACTGATAGTTGCCCCGCGGAAATTTGATGTTCTTAAAATATGCTAGTTTTAAGAACATCAAATTTCCAAGGGGCAACTATCAGACCGATAGACTAAGTTCCGAGACATAAACACTCCATTGTCTTTATTGTTCAACACTAAATTTTCTTCCGCATGCAGATTCACAAAACAGCTTCTTGAGTTTTTGCTGCAAGTCGAAATGTACGAATAAACGAAAATCAGGCAAGAAACCCTCTAAATTCTCTACTTGCACAATCCCATAATACACCGCTTCTACCCCCCCCCAAAAAAAATTGCATAGGCATTGTTGACACTATCGCGTCACGTGTCTAATTTAGACCAATGAGAATTGGAGAAAATTTAGTGGTGAACTATAATAAACACTGTGATTTTCAGTGATACACTTCGCCTAATAACTCGAGTTCGGAGTATCGTACATTCCCGAAACTTTGGCATGTTTTTTTTGTATTTATTACACTTCTACGATATTTCAATTTCCTGACTCAATTCATTGAATGGTAAGCGATTTTATTTCTTACTTGCGTGAAACGTGCGTGATACTTGCGTGACGTGAAAACCACCAATTTGCTGGTAAGGTTCTTTTAAAATTGTTTGTGAAAATAATCTCACTGTCCAACCTGAGCCCGCGATCCAATGATATACTATACCTGATCAGTGGTCAACTTAAATAAAAGCATGACCTCAATGAGTTCTAAACCTGAGCCCGCGATATGGCCATGTGGTACCGATCAGCGGATAACTTCTTTTGACAGCGGTCATTAGCTGTTATTGAAGTTGAGCCTGCGATAATATATTCTTTTGTAAAGACAACATGCGAACGAGGCGAAAGGGTCAAAACATCGGACAACACAATGCACAATGACCCGTTAGCCTCGTTTGTATGTCAAACCGCTGACAACTTCAATAAGAGCCATTGATTGTGGTAACCTTTTACCTTTAAATGTCAACTCCAGATCTGAGCCCGCAATATTCCCACACGATCCTCGTCAGCGGATACTTCGTGTCGACGTCGTCGTCGGTTGTACGGGCCCGTGGGCCATTCCGCTAGCCATTTTGACCATGAAAAATGGCCAGTACCATGAAAAAATGGACTGCACGGTTTTCTATGAGAATGGTGCTCCGCGGAGCTCCGCTATTAACATCCAACAACTCTTTATGGATCTTTGTCACTCCTTCCTCAGCTCTGCGAATTTTGAATTCGCAGTCCCATAAAACAATAGCCATTGCATAAAAAAATGGTACCACTTAGTTACAGTAGACAATGCTAATCGGGAGAGCATGAAATTTACCTGTACAATTACGACCATCTCCATAATATCCTAGGTTACAGGTGCAGTTGTAAGCTCTTTCGGTGTTTGAACACAGAGCGGTAGCATTGCAGCGGCAGTTGTGTGAATTCTCAACACACTCGTCAATATCTTGGGAAATAATTGCAACAATATATCGTTAATACATTCCACTTCATTCTTTTTCAATCTTGCTGAGGAATTTGTTGCCATATGGTCAAAAGGGACAGAGGATAGTAAGGAGGGGAAAGACCGCGGACCCACCCATTCTGAGCCGCAATGCCGTTCGTGTAAAATCACGCTAAAACGGGTCTTTTGAGGTCGAAAAAAAGACATAAATACCAAAAAACTTTAAAACATTATTTTACATAGTCAAAACTATAAGAAAATAAAGAAAGCCAATTTTGCCTTTAGTTCTCCTTTAAAGTATTTTCTTCCATTTTGGAAAGATAATTTAGTCCATGACGGTAAATCTCTCAGCAGCTATCGCATTGCCAAAAGAAGAACGTAAGCCTCATACTGCCGGAGCTTATCCCGGTTTCCGGATAGGATGCTAGTCCATCGCAGAGTTACCTCCAGCAATATTTCGTCGGTACCCATTTATACACCTAGGTGGAGAGAGAAACTATGGAGCAAAGTGTCTAGCTCAAGAACACAACGCAGTGTCCCGGGCCGAGGCTCCAACTCGGACCGTCCGAAATTAACCACCAGGCCCCCCTCTAAACGATTTCGGCAATTTTAAAATTAAAGTATAATTTATTGAGACTTGCTTTGCAGCTGCTCATTCGTGAAAATTTATGTACAGACTGCTTGCAAATGATTTTTGACATGGTCATAGCAACCGCTTAATTGCAGGCTAGTTGGTTAAATATCGACTTTTTGACAAAACGCATCGTTTTTACTGCTTTCCTACATTCTGTTACCATTTTTATTGATTTTGTATTAATTTACAATATTATCTAACTTACTGAGACAAGTGAAATGCAGATAGACCGGTAAGTCCATAGGCTTTTATAGTAAGCTCTAAGCACTTGATATTCCAAATAACTCAATTCAATTTTGTGCTTTTACTAAATAAAGTGAATATTTCTTTTTTGGGAGGGGAGGCAGGGATTTTACGTTCAAAAAAGATGATTGGAATAAAAAAAGAGGATTGAAAAAATGATATTGTGGTATATTTCTTCTTGGTTAGATATGTTTTGGGCAATTGGTGTTGTTAGAAATGATATATTTTGAGAACATATTTAAAACAGTCGCAAAGCAGTTTGCAATACAATAAAAATAACCTTGATACAAAGTTTTTGCCCAGTTGTTACTCAAACATCTGGTGGATTCCCTCTTAATACAGTAATAGGAAATAATGTGTATCTGATATGTTGAAGATAAAAGATGAAGCTAAATAGCGATAAATAAATAAATAAACAAACAAACAAAGAAACAAACAAATAAACAAACAGACAATCAAATAAATAAATAAATAAATTACAAAAAATAAACCTTTACGTAGCCACGTAAATGAATCACAACAAGCGAAAAAGATGACACTTAGGTTTATTTGTATTTACTTTCCAGCATCGTGTATGTTAGAGAAAACCTAACATGTGTCTCACATTTTGTCCATAAAAAGTATATTTTCTGTGACTTCTGAATAAAGATCATTGGCTTTGATAAATAGTCAGTAATGCACCAACTCTCGTAAACTTTCAATTTATCCGTTGTCTGGGCGGAAACGCAGTTCAAGTGTGGACATATATTAGAGTAGCTTAGAGTGTAAGTTCAGTTATATTTCAAATACCTGAACTTTGCTTTTTAAAGCCCCATATCTGGGCAAATTTTCAATTTGTGTTTAAAAGAATTTTAGAAAAGAGTCAAGAACCATGAGAAAGTTTTAAGATGCGATTGTATTTGGCGGGAAGCTGATCTATGTTGCAAATTTGCATTGCAAATGATTTCATAGGTGCGTGCACATTGTGATAATTATTCATCACAAGTGTTCGCCATTACCTTCGTTGGTTCTTGTTCAGTTTATGTCGCTACAAAATGAGAGCACTTCTTGCTACAGTAAGCTTGTAGAACAGAATATTGTTCAATATTGTAATGCTGAGACAAGAAGGAAAGCCAGGAACTGAAGACTGGACCCAAACAGCGTTATTTCCAACTTAAACTGATGGTTTTGCACTAATGCAAAATGCACGCGGTAGGTCCAGGAGTTTTGGTGGAACTTATTTCGATTTACGGGTTGGTAGAATTATAGAACCCAATGTTAAAGCGGCTAGTATTTATTCTTAATATAAGATTTTGCTTCCTGTGCTAACATACAGTACAGCTTTTGAGTTAAAATATCCGTTGCTTTGTGAGAGAGCTGTATGCGCTCGTTAACAGAAACGTTTCTAATCTTTAAAGACTTAATCTAGATTTACAGCGAAATGTATGGTCTACAAACCGGTAGATCTAGAGCGGTAATCGGTAATCTAATCGGAGCTAGGATCCATTGTTTGGGAGGACTGTGGTGTCCGCGCTTGATAATTTTAAAATGTAAAGTTTTGTATTTTTTGTTTTAGCATTCTTCAAGCCTTTTGATCTACGGGACGTGGTAAGCACACGGACAAAGAGAAAGGAGCTCTTCCTTGGTACCAACCTAGAGGCCTTTCACTGGAAAGGTAAACATTATTGAATAGTTTGTTGTTGTTTATTTATGTTTGTTTGTGGAATTATGGTTTTGTTGTCTGATTTTGCGATGTATATCGTGACGTCACCCATTGTCATTAATATGCAAACAAGAACCTTATTGGCTCTTGAAACAATGACTTTTTTCCGTGGTTGGCAAATTTGAATATCAAAAGAAATGTGGCGTCAATGTTTGTAAACAAGAAATATCGCTATAAAAATTATAATGCTATTATATCCACTTACCTCAATAACATGATGTTTTATTTTTTTATTAGGGTATTGTATTGAAGACAAGCAACGTTTTCACAGTCTGCAGTACAGGGATGGTTATACTTCTTCATGGTAAGAAGTAAAATATAAAAATATAAAAAAATATTCACTGGGTACTGGGGAGACCACATTTCCGCTGGGTTGGAAATAATCGACTGGGTAGGGTTTCAGTGGGTCTGTAACAGATGGATATTTTAGACGTATCTTGTTTAATAAGAATGCACGCTTGTGTAAACAAGAGGAGGCCAAACTATCAAATTTTGGAAATGTAGAGAACATTTTTACCTTGTAAGAGGCTCCCCTCCATACTGACTACGCCAGGTTAGTGAACGTTTTTCAAAATAACTTCAATCTGTTTGCACAAGGCTGATGGTGATGCTGACTGTGGGTGTCGGTGGTTGGCAGAGCTGTTAGTCTTGTTAAGGTCATACCAAGGGCAATTTCTGGTTATTTTGCCAAAACATGTCTTTTAGCTTGATCAGGATCCACAAAATAAAGCTTGTGTATTAACCATTGCTAACCCTCAGCCACCAACCCTTAAAACATGTTTCTGTATTGAAGTTATAAGTCACCCAGAAACAACCTTGTTGACCTCTTCTATTCCTTAATTTCTGTAGTTACATGGTACAAGCCAGTGTCAGGACAAAGCCATTTTCGTCAAAACAACTTCATAATGGTAAGTCTCCAAGATAACGTTATTAATGTATTAAACCTTATCTCCTCGATTAAGCGCCCGGGGCGCCAAGTATTAGACCCCCATCCCCATGTCAATATCATTGATTGTCTCGAATTAGCTTTATTACATTCAGTGATGTTTTGGGCAAGAAACCACAAGAAATCTCGTCATTTCTCAAATTCATTCAGACTGATCTTTAAGGATAAGGGTGACCTTGCGTGATATTTTAAATTTCATTAGCCAACGTTGCAACATGGGTCATTAATCGAGGGTATATTAAACTGGTATTTATTTTAATTTTATGTTGCCATCGAAAGTAGCTGCGAATTGATATTGCAGAAGTAAATTAGATTTAAATCATGCTTGGTCGAAGGTCTCGATTTGTAGATTCAGTTTTGTAAATTTATTTTTGTGTTCTAAATATCTGAAGAAAATGCATTTAAACAAGTCTTCTGGTTTTCTGTCAGTAGCTTCGTTGCTTCGTGTTTTTCCCAGTTTTTTATTTATTTTTATGCTTATATTGTTTTCTTTGTTTGATTAAAGTTATGAAAACAATCCAATTCTCGAGTAAAAACAGAACTCAATTTCTGTGATAACCTAAATCTAAAATATGGTTCTTTCAAATCGAAAGCAAGAATGTCAATTAACTTTCTTTTGCATAAACGGATCTCAAAATATGGTTCTTTCAAATTGAAAGCAAGAATGTCAATTTCCTTTTTTTGTGCAGAAACGGATCTCAAAATATGGTTCTTTCAAATTGAAAGCAAGAATGTCAATTTTTTGTGTAGAAACGGTTAGTGCAAAATAAAACGCTTATCACCGTAAAAGGGAAAAAAATATTCAAATTTGGTCCTCTTTCATATGTAACTCTTACTAAAATCCAAAGTCAATTCCTGAGGAATATTTTCGTACATTTACATATTCTTCGAGATATCAGACTTTGTAATTATGTTAAATTTGTACAAGAGTTATCTTGACTTTGTTTCCAGCTGTTAGTGAGAGTCTAGGACGTAAAGAACCAAAATAAAATGTGCGTTTTCCATGACCTTTACGAAAGAAAATAGCCTTCCTTTGCAAGACAGAATTTGGGAAAAAGTTCTTTTGCATTGACTCAAAACTCTCGAACGCTAAACGTATTGAATGTCAGCAACTGGTCAAAATTTTGCTCATGTGTGCGTTATCATTTCGCCGACAAATAAATTCATCACGTGCCGCGAAGACACTGCAGACTTTTCCCTGAAAAAGGAAATGGAGGCTGAAGATGATGGCAGTGTAAAAGCAATAACTTTACAGCTTTTTTCATCCAGAAAGCTTTCTTGCTAACTTAGAGCAAGCAGACAGTGTATTTCCGCGGTAGGCAAAAACGCTTTATATTCGCATATTTCTATTAAATCCTGTTAAATCGACAAACATTGATCATACATGAAATCAGCCAAACACAAGTTGATATCTTTTCTTGCTCGAGATTCATCATTAATCGTTCGTGACCTTGATGAATAATTCACAAGCAAATGAAGACATTTAGAAAATGCTCATCTTCTTGTTTTATGGCAAAAATTGGAAACGTCAACGGCACCTCGGGCGTACGTGGTTTAGGGGAGGAGGGTGATGTGATAGGTCCCCGAAAGGTTTTCGCTCTGGCTCGTTTTAGCACTGGTTTTCGCTGTGGCTATAAAGCACGATTCTATTCCGTCACCGCACTGAGGGCTCACGTGAGATACCATTGCGCCTGCGCGAACTCAGTGTGTTGCCGCCTTTGGAGCGAACGGACGTTTGGTTTTTCAACACGCTGAGAATTTTACTGATTTTAGTTTTAAGCGATAATTCGCTAAAAATGCCCGAGACCTCGAATAAATCTGAGCGTAAGGGCGAGAAAGACAACTTAAAAAGGAAAAGTAGTGGCTCTAGAAGCGAACACATTGAAGCAAATGTTAGAATCATCGAAAGAGATGATGGCGCCGATGGCGCCAAAACTGACTCACATGGTTTACAAGAGCTGGCCGCTACGCTGAGACAGGGTTTCACCCAGATGTCTCAAGATTTATCTAAGACTATTGCTGAGTCGTTCAAACAGTTTCAGTCAGACTTTGAAGTACAATATGTTGACACGGAGGAAGAACAGGAGGCAAAATCTGCCGAGAATGACCACGAGGTCAGCGAAGAGCCCCCCACGAAGAAGAAGCGAGATGACAAAACTACGAGCTTAGAAGAAGCTGTGACAAAGCTGGCTGACTCAGCCGGGGCTCACAAAATGCCTTCTAATGAAGGAAAATTTGAGGTACTTAACAGCTTGGAACAAGAGCTGAAGAAAGAGGAGACGGGCCTAAGTGTAAACACAGAGCTGGCGAATGTAGTGAATGCCATGCTCAAAGAAGGGCTGCCTGAAGAGAAACTTCAGGAAAAGTTGAACAAGTATCACAGACCAGAGAACTGTGAATTCTTGACAAAAGTACGAGTCAATCAACCAGTATGGGACCACCTTACTCCAACAGTCCGGTCCCAAGATGTTAGACTGCAAAAGGTGCAGACATCCATCTTCAAAGGAATGTGCGCGTTGACAAATATGATCGACAAACTCCTTGAGCACTTGTCGTCACTCCCAGCGGGAAACGACCTTCTTCAAAAGTCAACAGATGCACTTACATTATTCGCTAATGCAAACAGTGAACTCAATCAAAGACGAAGGGAATTTATTAAACCGGATTTACACGAGGAATACAAACATCTTTGCTCCTCGTCGGTTCCGATCACTGACCAATTGTTTTGCAATGATCTCCCGAAACAAGTGAAAGAATTGACTGAGGTCAATCGAGTGGGAAAGAAAGTCTCCACACACAGTGGTCGATCAACGAACAAGCCTGATTATCACAGGCACAACTTTTACGCACATAGCCGCGGACGCTCAGGAAACCAACATTATAGGAAGCCTTTTTTAGGATCGTGGAAAAACGAACACAAACATCCTCCGAACTTCAAGAGGAAGAAGGAGGGGAAGTCAAAATGAATCAGACTGCTAACAACGTTGAGGTACGAAATGTGTTAGAGCAATCTATTAAAATTACAGGTGGAAGACTGAAACAATTTACCTCTCAGCGGCAATGCATAACCTCAGATCCTTTCATACTTAATAGTGTGAAAAATTATAACATTGAGTTTGAAAATGGAGAGCCAATGCAGTTTATGCCACCAAAAGAAATAAATTTTACAAAACCAGTGCAGGAGGTCATTGACAATGAAATTGATAAACTGCTGACCAAAGGTGTGTTTTCAGAAACCACACATTGCCCTGGTGAATATATTTCTACTATATTCGTACGCCCTAAGAAAGATGGAGGGTTTAGATTAATTCTAAATTTGAAGAATTTGAATGAACATGTGGAGTATCAACATTTTAAGATGGATACCTTACAATCGGCAATAAGGCTTATGACTCCAAACTGTTATATGGCCTCAGTAGATCTGCGTGACGCATACTACTCAGTGCCAATTCACAAAGATGATCAAAAATATCTGAGGTTTTGCTGGAAAGGTAGATTGTTTCAGTTTACATGTCTACCAAATGGTCTGGCTTGTGCACCCCGACTCTTCACAAAAATCCTTAAGCCAGTGTATGCTACACTGTGCCAGAAGGGTCACCTAAATGTAGGCTATATTGATGACTCTTATTTACAAGGGGAGAGTGTGGAGGACTGCCAAGCCAATATTAATGATACCTGTGACTTATTTTCAACATTGGGTTTTATCCTACATCCTGATAAGTCGGTCTTACAGCCAGTTCAAGTCCTTACATTTCTGGGATTTGTCTTGGATTCAGTTAATATGACTGTCTCCTTAACACAGGAAAAAATCCAGCGCATAAGGGAAAGATGCAAGAAAATGATGGAGCTGGTTGAGCTCCCAATCCAGGAACTAGCTAGCTTTATAGGGCTTTTAGTGTCAAGTTTTCCTGGGATCTTATATGGACCACTGTATTATAGACAACTTGACAGGGATAAAACTACAGCCTTAAGACAAAACTATGGCAATTATAATGCTCAAATGAGATTATCCCAAGAAAGCTTTTCAGAGATAAAGTGGTGGTATGATAACATACAGACCAATAACTACCCCATATTATTGCTTAATTCAAAGGTTGATGTAACAATTTACACCAATGCATCAACTAAAGGATGGGGAGCTGTCAACGAGACAGAGAAAATAGGAGGTAGATGGTCAGAGGAAGAAGCAAAATATCACATTAATTGTCTGGAGCTGTTAGCTGCAATTTTTGGACTTAAACATTTTGCAAAAATGAGCAAGGCATTCACGTTAAGATTTACTCTGATAACTCTACAACTGTGAACTATATTAATGCTATGGGAGGTGTACATTCTAGGGAATGTCACACTATTGCTAAAGATATTTGGCAGTGGTGCATAGAAAAACAAATATGGTTAACAGCTGCTCATATCCCAGGGACAAAAAATGTTGAGGCAGATCGGGAATCACGCGTTTTCTCAGACAACAAGGAATGGATGATAAGATCTGATATTTTCCAACAGATCACAGATATCTGGGGGGAGCCCTCCATAGATCTCTTTGCATCCAGACTAAATCATCAGGTTCCATGCTATGTATCCTGGAAATCTGACCCAGGGGCAGCCTTTATTGATGCATTTTCTGTAACATGGGATAAACACTTGTTCTATGCTTTCCCTCCTTTCAGTTTAATTGCAAGATGCCTACAGAAAATACAAACCGATTGTGCAGAGGGATTGATGATAGTTCCAATGTGGCCAACCCAGAGTTGGTATCCCAAACTTCTTCGCATGTTAGTGGCTGTTCCAAGAGTGTTACCACAACAACGAACTGCCTTACAAATGCCAGGGATGCCACAAGAAGTCCACCCCCTATTCAGGAAAATGGTTCTGATTGCATGCAGATTGTCCGGCAGTCCTATGAGACACAAGGAATTTCTCAAAAGGCAACCTCCATCATCTTACAGTCCTGGAGGAAAGGAACTACAAAGCAATATTCATCTTACATCAAAAGATGGACTACATATTGTCATAAAAAACAGATTGATCCAGTTTCTGCCACTGTCCCCCAGGCACTAGACTTTTTAGTGGAGCTATTTGAGTCAGGCATCGGTTACAGTGGTATTAACACTGCAAGGTCTGCTCTGTCCAGTGTCTTAAAGCCTGTGGACGGGATGACTTTTGGAGCACAAGAGAGTGTTAAGAGGTTCTTAAAAGGAGTTTACGAAGCAAGACCTTCCAACCCAAGATATACTGAGACATGGGATGTGAGCAAGGTTCTGAACTATCTTAAGACAATCTCTATTACAGACTGCTCACTAAAGGACCTGACTTTAAAATTAGTCACTTTAATGTCATTAGTATCAGCTCAACGGGGGCAGACAATTCACTACTTGTCTTTGGAGGACATGGTTGTTTCAGAAACTACTGTGACTTTTATTATCTCCAGGCCTATTAAACAGTCTAAGCCAAGGTCGAAACCCACTGTTGTTAAGTTTGTAGCTTACCCGGACAACCCTAACATTTGTGTTGTCACTACCTTGAAGGCATATCTTGATCGTACCTCTTCTTTACGTGGAGGTGCACAACAATTGTTTATTAGTCATTACAAGCCATTTAAACCAGTTTCCCGGGACACCATCAGTAGATGGGTCAAAGCTGTAATGCATAAGTCAGGAATTGATGTAAACCTTTTCAAGCCCCACAGTACTAGGGCTGCCGCAACATCTAAGGCTCTGTTGAAATCTGTACCATTAGAGCACATCTTATCAGTTGCAGGATAGAGCTCATCTGACACTTTTGCAAAGTTTTCTAGCAAGCCTGTTATCAACACAGATAGCTTTTCTAACGTTTTGTTACAAGAGTAAGTTAATAAACTGGTTTTGACCAATATGAGTTGCTTGGTTGGTCATTACTCTGTTCATGTGTGCAGTGGGCTTTGAAGTCTCACGTGAGCCCTCAGTGCGGTGACGGAATAGAATTGGAAAATTAAACGAGACTTACCTGTAAGTTGAAGTTTGATTGAAATTCTATCCGTCACCAAGCGCTGAGGGATTACGTGCCCTCCCTTTTAAGGCCCTCCCATTTTGCTGGTCAGGGTTTTCTTTCCCCTGCACACATGGCAAGTGCTTTAAAAACTGAGTTCGCGCAGGCGCAATGCTATCTCACGTAATCCCTCATAAGATGACATATGTTTGTTGATTATGACGTCATCTTGGATCCGCCATCTTGAATTTCACTATTTTCTTATATATCCAGAAAATAAAGGAAGTCAATACGAAATAAAGCCAAAATGTTAATTAAGTTGGCTATTATACTGGAAAAATTAAGATTTATGTCAAAAATGTCGATATTTTGTCCTGATCCTGTATATTATTATGCGGTTGCCATGGTGTAATGTATGCGTGACATAACGTGACAACGGATAAATGAACAGCTATTAAAAATTACGGCATCATGGAGTAAAGCCTCTTTTCACAATTGTAAAAAACCTAAGGGGGGAAGGGCATTCAAACCCCGCCCTTCTTGGTAAGTCCGAGGGTTACAGCGGTTACCGATCACACGCGCCCTCCAGCGACTTTTTTCTTGAATAATTGCATGCGCCAGTTTCGAATTGCTCTTTTATCGCCAAACACAACGACAAGATGACAATATTCTAACCTTTTGTGAATGATTTCCATGATTTGCTGAGTATGTCAAAACAGCGCCTAAACATTTGAGCAATAGGCGGTAACTCGTATTCCACAGAGCAAGCAAATATGAAAAAATAAAAAATTTCTTTCAAGCGCGTAATATTGTGACAAAACAAAGAGACGGCCGCTAAGCGACTGCTCTCGCCAAAGCATCAAGGCAAATGCTTGTGGAAACCAAATATTTTCGAAGTGGTTCTTATTGCAGATAACACGACTGCTTAGGGTGTTAAGCAATGCAAGTATCAACAACGAATTGCCTGTAATACCGACACGTTTCATGAAATTCGTGCGTTTTATACGCATGATCATTTTGAATTTTGTGCAATTTCACCGACAATATTCAAGACTTGAGGGCTGTTTCTCTTTTCAAAGGGTCAAAAACAGCTGCTGGATGGAATTCTTTCAAAAACGGAAAGCCGAGGGTCGCTCCACGGCTGGAATGAAACCTACTACTGTCATGGAAACAGATGATTGACGTCCAGCGAAACTCATTTTTCAAACGGAAAAAAACATAAGTTGGAGGGCGCGTGTAATCGGTAACAGCTGTAAAATATGGCGCGTTTTTAGTGTCAAAATCCAAAAGCTCATTTCAAACATATTATATTTCTATTCAAATATTCAATCCTGAGTTTAAAACCAACAGCACTTTAATTCAAATATATCCTTCTATTCTGATGTCCAATTCTTCAATTAAACCTTTTGTTTAACAATTCAGATACGCTATTTGTCTACTGAAACATCCATTTTTTCAATTCAAAACAACGTTTCTTCGATTCAATTATGCTCTTTTTCTCTTCAAACTTGCAATTCTTCGTTTCAAACATGTTTTTCTTTTTGTCAAACGTGCTATTGCGCATTTCAAATCCCCAATCTTGCAATTCAAAATAGTCCGTTCCGCAAGTAAAGATGCTATCCTTTTATTCCAATATGCAATTCTTCACCGCAAATCTACAATTCGTCAATTCAAATGCGCCATTCATCAGTTCAAGCACGCTTTTTGTCGACAGAAACATGCAGTTCTTCACTTCAAAACAACCGTTCTGCAATTCAGACTCTTTTCTCTTCAACTCAAACCGGCAACTCTTCAATTCCAACATGTCCTCTTTCGGATCAGACGTGTAGTTCGACTATGGCGATATCCAATCGTATAATTTGATAACGCTGTTCAACGCTTCAGTTATTCGAACTCCCTTTCCAAACATTCAATAATTCAATCCAAAAGTCACATTTAGTACTCGTCATTCCCAATACGCAATCCTTCAATTCAAACATTCAAAGTCTCAACGCAAACACGCTGTTCTTTGTCGTCACCTGGGAACTAGCCCGGCCATGCATGCGTATAAGGAAAAAACCCCATGGACTGCGGACTACGGACTACGGACGGGGTATAAAGCGCGAACTGAGGTATAAAATACAGACTTTTCTTCTTTTTTAATAAAAGATAGTTTAATTTGGCTATAATTGCTATAATAAACAAAATTAAACAGAATTAATATAAAAAAAACACAGCAAATACGGTACGGTACTCACGATAACACTAAAAACCTGCCAAATTTGACTTTTTCTGACATACCATTCTACCAAGACCTAAGTTTACAACATACTATAATTTTAAGAAAAAATGCCTCATATAAAATCGCCTTGGAACAAAAACTCATCACTCTTTTGGCTCCATATTTGTTGTTGTGTTATCCTTGTGCTGGCGCTGCCTCGCGTCAGCACCAACGACTGCAGAGCGCGCGCGAAAACTGTGTTCAGCCACCTTAAAACAATAAGAAGTCTTTTTGTTTTATATTTAGTGGTAAAAAGTGTTTAATTTTCTCTTGTGCTTTAACTTATAGCGCTCCCTGTTTTAGTGCCAAGTTGAGCACAATGTCATCTACACTTCAAGCTTTTCGGCTCGGCAATTCATTGACGTTAACGATAGATTTGACTTTTATAATTCACGCTAATAAAACGACAAAGAGACACGAACAACAGAAACTCGTACTCACTTTCTTCGCACATTACATCTACCGCCATAGAAGACAACAAGAAGACAGCGAGGGCGAAAGGAACCATGTTGTAATTGACCTCGAGATGACTTGTTGGCGCAGCTCACTGAAAATGTGAAATTATATCGCACGACTACATTAACAGCAAAGTGGCTCGCGAGAGTAGCTTCACTGAATGACTAAGACATCAGCTCGCCATCGAGAAGACAACTGCGCTTAACGAGGAAGCGAACTATTTTTATATGCCTATCATAAATTGCACTTCATTTTGAGCCAATTAAGGTAATTTGTCACATAAAGGTAATTTGTTTGGACAAATTACGGAGGGGTTCATTTCAAGCCACCGTTTTTTTTTTTCATGTTTTGTTAATTATAATAAGGTTTGTTTTGTTATTGTATACATCTTAAAGGGGTACAGTCACCATGAATAAAGTCAACTTTGGCAATGTATGAAATTGCCTTCAAATCAAAGGAAACCTTGAAATAGTAGTATACTAAGGTAGAAAAACACCAAAGATGCACCAATAAACTAAGAAGGCTCCGGCTAGACAGGGTGGGTCGGGAGCGGTTGGGCATCGTAGCCTGCAGACAAAGGTTTTATCTCTGCACGAGATTCTAGTGCAAGCTCTGATTGGTCAGATCCGGGAGGTTGAATTGTTTGATTGATGTCTCCATTTTGCCAATCCGATTTCATCAAAATTTGCATATCGCTGAAAATCGTTAAAATGTAAACATCTACTGGCTGTTTATTACCGGTTTACAGATCTTTTTAAAGACCATTTATCAGCCTTTCAATGAGGAATTTCGTAGACGTCTCGCTTCGTAATATTTCCGTGGAGAAACTTCCGTACTGATTTCGCCTCGCTGAATGTATAATTCCGGCCGGCGAACCGAACAAAGCGACTCTGAAATTTATCGATGGAGATGCACTGAGTCAAGCAAGCCGCCTCATGCAGTGACTTGTAAAGATGGAAACTGATCGAGAAAGACAAATAGCTTGTACGCATGACATACAACTAGGGTTGGAAAAATCTCTTCTAGCGAGGCTCGAAATTAATCACGCTTGAGCCAAAATAATGCTTTGACCAGGGACAACAAGTAGTTCCTTATTTTTGGAAACGTTGAAGATAAGTGGCGAGGTTATTCTTTTAGAATTCTAAGAATCACAGGTTAACGGCTTTTTACAAAATCGGGAATGGAGATAAATTTGCAAAGAGCTGGAGTAAACCTAGCCTGCGAACACAGACGGATTTCGCAGGCTAGAGTAAGCCCGAAGTAAAGTGCGAATCTATTTACAGCTTTAATTACAAGGGGGAGGAATGGCGGCTTGAACCCTTTGTCAACTGGCTCCACCGTCCCGTACCCACCCCTGGAGCCTGTTCACAGGCTACATCAAATGTCAACCATGTGCGTGAGACATGCGTAGATTGTAACCTTTTTTGTCGATAATCACAGATAGGTTAATTGTGTAGCTCATGAGAATTTCGTAGCGCATTGGGGGGTGGTGGGGGGTTATTTCTTTCTAACTTACAGATCTAGGGCAGTTGCTAAGGGATTGTTCAGGGCGGCATTTGGAGGAAAGCGCGATCGGAGCGTTTTGTGGTGTTTAATGATGACTATAATGTGGAGAAAAAGCGTGGTTTTTTATTCAAAGAGGGGGATTTATTGAGCTGATTAAGTTGTTATGCAGATGGTATTTGATTTCAAATGCATGGATGTCATTGCTATGGAGATGGTATACTAATCCAGTGTTTCTGATAATAACTAGTAACATTTACTTCGAAGTTCTTTATGATCTTCGTCGGTTCTCCCCACAATATTCGGAAGTTATGGTGTTTTTCGTGCTTTCCTCGTGCAGGGCAAGTCCATAAAACGTATATTGCATCTATTCGTATTAACACAAGTCGATCGCAAAAAAATAAACCGGTCCATGTGCTCCCTGGTACGTCTTTGTTTTTTTGTATATTCCCAGAAGGCCACGCTCTGTTGGTTAAACTAAGGGTCCATCGGCCTGACCTCTTTCAAGGGGTATGCCTCAATTGCTTTTTATAACGTTTGGATACAGGGGATGGTTGTCTTGTTTATTACTAGAGGGGGTAAGTTTCTAAAGAAACTGTGGTGCTGCGTCGGTGGGAAGTATAACAATATAATTTGGTTTTATCAACGGGGTTGATAATGTGAATTGGCCACTGTAAAGAGATTCGAGAGCTGACGTTTCGAGCGTTAGCCCTTCGTCGGATTCGTCAGCTCTCGAATCTCTTTACGGTGGCCAATTCACATTATCAACCCAGTTGATAAAAAAAATTATATTGTTTATTACTAGCCTGCGAGAGCAGACGATTTTTTTCGGCTTTAGTTACCGGATATTAGCTCTTGAATCCAAAAATGCTCGTACCAGGCGTCACACTAAATGAATATCTAAAATTAAATTAATTGCTATGTTGGTACTAAGGGAAAAGGGCAAACATTGTTGGCCAATATTTCGGTTTGCAGAGCTAGTTTTCTTCAGGGCCGGCCTGATGTGATTCTGAAGAAGAGTAGTGCTGCTAGTTGAAATATTCGCCAATAATTTTTTTTTAATTTTGCCGTGATTGAGTGGGCAGCCTTGTAATCAGGGTCTTAAAATAACTGAGGAGAAAGTGGTGCCTTTGCAACGTCATCTGCAAATGGTTAGAGTTTCTAGTCTTCTCGGATAAAGACGATAATCTGGATAAAGACGATAAACTGTTCGCAAAGAGTAGGGCATGTAATCCCCGGTGTAGTGGTCTGGCCTTTCAGGTTTGTCTGGGTGGGTAGGGTGGGGCACCTCGCATATGACCTCGTGTCCTGTTTGTGCTCTTTCCTTCTGGGCAGCTTTGCCCAGTAGAATGGTGGAAAACAAAACAAATCAATTTGGAAAAGCACACAAAACTAAAACTTCTGTCTTTGATATACGAGCATTTATGTAAAAACTAGTCGATAGAATTTTTTTAAAATCTCTAGATCGAAAGTTTAGCATGTTATGTGTCATCCCTGAAAATTTCAAAGGCATTGAACCAGTTTAAGAGAGCGAAATATTTATAAAAATATAGGGTACTTTTGCATTCGCTGCGGAAAGTTTCGTTATTTGATTGCTTGTTGACAGCTAGTTTGTTTCAGAAGTTTATCTTTTGTCTATATTCTACATATTTGTGCGCTTTGGAAGAGCACACAAAACTAAAACTTCTGAAACAAACCAGCTGTCAACAAGTAATCGGATAACGAAACTTTCCGCAGCGAATGCAAAAGTACCCTATATTTTTATAGATATTTCGCTCTCTTAAACTGGTTCAATGGCTTTGAATTTTTCAGGGATGACACATAACATGCTAAACTTTCGATCTAGAGATTTTAAAAACATTCTATCGACTAGTTTTTTCATAGATGCTCCTATATCAAAGACGTTCCTTCTATGAGAAAAATGTGAATATTAAAGACATTACTTTTGAGTTCTCAGAGAAAAATCTAGTGAAGAAAACTGGATGAAACCTTTCAGGAAAGTTGTTCTAGGCCAAAGGTATAAAACATGAAAAGGGCATTGTTACAATCTACAGGAAGTCGCTGGAATCACGAACTAACAGATACTAAGGCGAACTTGTTAAATTTTGACAGCAAAATATTCAACTAGCTTTTTTTCAAAAACGCTCTCATAGAATTTTTTCAAACTTTGCACTGTTGAAGATCTACATGTATACTAGAAGGGACGTTGATTCGTTTCAAAAGTTTAGGTCTAGATTTCGAGAAAAATGCTGATTTTCAGAAACCATGACGTCATCATTTCGTTGCTATGGTAACACGATGTTTTGGTCATTTCTTCCAATTTTGGCGTTTTTCTCAAAACGTTGCTTCTAATTGCTTATTTCGATAGGAAATGAAATTTTTCGATGACTGACACATCACGTGATTGACCACGCCAGTAATTGTAAGAATTATAACCATTTAGTCTACATGATGTAGTTGTACTAAAAAACTCCCACTTTTTCGCTGAAAACCTTTTACCTCATCTGGCCATACGTCGTACTAAACCGGGATTCTGAAAAATGTTTATTGATCCGTCGTTATTCGCTATTTTTGCCTAGTCCCAGTCCCTTTCCAAAGGAAAGACGTTATAATTGAAGGGAAAGAAATGCATTTTTAAATCCCCGTTTAGTTCTCTAAACTTGGTAGTTGTAATGCATGTAGCTGTTCTACATATCAAAATTAGTCAAACATTACATTTGCAAAATGTTGTAAAATTAATTAAAATTTACTTCAACAATTTTTATTTTATTTGATTTCATTATCTTGCCACACAGAATAACTTACAAGTAGAATAGAAAAGATAATAAATAGTTAATTAATATTTAATTTAAATTAGCATACAACTTGGAAGAAGTGACTGTGGCGGGGAAATTTCCTAGAAGTAAAGCTTATGAGAAATAGAGATTCCCCCCACGGGCAATATAAATACTAGGCGGCATTTATAAATAAAGAAAAGACGTGTATTTTAAGTGTATAAGTGTACTTAGACAAACGATAGATATAAAGTATTAAGGTATTTAGGTTGTATTTTGTCTGACCCTTAAAAATGGTTTGATCACACGCTTGAATATATTAAAAGTCGAGGCGTTTTTTGTGTAAAACAGCGTCCTACAAGGAGAACGTAAAGCAGGGCGGAAAGACCAAAGAAACATGTAATGCCAGCCGCAGCCAGCAGACATTCATGGTGGCACAGGAGGGGGGGGGGGGGGGTAATGTTGGTGCGTACTGCACTGAGGGGGGGCACGGCACGAAAATGCCATTTTGAAAATAACGAAAGTTAATCATCTGCCCGAAAAAATAACTTATGTTTTAAAATTCCTTCGCTAACTATTACACATGCAACGCATAGTAGCTGGGTAGATCATGCGAGTTCCTTGGCGCATTATGGCAAATCCGTTGGTTGACGATCTTCTTTATTTTCTTTCACATTGGAATATATTTCAATTTGAAGCGACTTATACTCACCATGAATAAACTAATCTTTGGTATTGTATAAAATTGCTTTCCAAATAAAATAATCCCTGAAATATGTTTGGCAATAGTTTAACAAGGTAAAATAACACCAAACAGATAACAATAAATCCAGAAGAATGAGGAAGATTTAGATGGATTGCAATAGATCTTTTTTCCCATACAGCGACCATCTTGAACATATTAATTTAAACCATATTACGGGCTGCCCAGGCGACAAAGCTTCGGAAATGGCATGGCACGCGGGACATATCATAGGAATGTTTCAGTTTGCCCAGCGCTTTATTTGCACTCGTGTCCAAGTCTTATTTATTTAATATAAACTCGAAACCATGCAATGAAATGATCTTGCAGTTTCCCCCCCCCCCCAGCTCCTGATCTTATCCATTACAACATTCCGTAAAACATAAAAGACGGACATTTCAGTTTGACCTAAACAAAACGATTGTATGACAAAAGGTCTTTTCGTAAAATTTTTGCAATTTAAATAGTTCAAGTATTAGGAAAGATGTGTATGTGTATATACACTAGATCGTGAGGAATGAGCAATCGCTTATTCCGGCCGCTATGTTGGTGCCCATCAAGCTGGACACCAACATAGCGTTTCCATACTGAGCTCTATAAATTTACGAGAAATGCTTCGGCAAATAACTCACTAATGGTGTACCGCACAGACCTGAGACCTGGAGATGCTGCTTACCTATTAACATTTTATAACATTTGAATTTATCAGATCAGATTTTTTTCATTGCATGGTTTCGAGTTTATTTTTTGATGGAGTGACAGTGAAAAACAGCTATAATTAACGGGAAAAAGGCTTTTTATATTTAATAACTCTGAGTCACTTTTGTAGTATTTCGTCTAGTGGCTAGAAAAAGTGTAAACACATAACCCGTCATTTTTCATCATGTTTTCTCCATATTTGGTCAATATAATGGCTCAGATCCATAAGGTGGGAAACAATCAGAAAGCTAGAAATGGAATGGAAGACTCTTTCAGCGCCCTTTGTCGCACTGGGTTTTCATTACATAAAGCTGTATTTCCATTACGTTACATTACACTATTCGTTACATACGATGTTCGTACTGAGATACAATAACTTCGGTTACATCACCCAAGTAACAGTTACGCCAAGTGGCGTTATTTACGTGAAAACCTTCGTTGTTCGTTCATATAACTGTTTGTCGAAACCGGCCTTTATAATTATAATACAATTAAAACATTATCTTAAAAAGCACAGTTTTCGGAACATGTTTCGATATTTCAAACATCATCATCAGTCATTGTGAATGTATAGTAAAGATTTACAAAATTATCGGAATATATAACTAATCCTATACAATGAATCTTTATAATGAATCTTTAAATTTTATCGTGTTTAAATAAAGGATATGATGATGATGATGATGACTGCTAAACTTATATATTCAATAAAATGTAAGACACGGATAAATATACCAAAAAGTTAACTAAAACTCCCTGTAAACAACAGTAGATAAATTTAGAAATGCAATGACAGACTAACATGCTCAACTTGTTTTTTGAGTTCAGGTTTCAACTGTTCAATATGGAAACTTTTCTTTTATTTTAAGTTGAGAATAAGTGCTAGCATGATAGAGAATCTTAAAACAAGAAATATCACACTTATTCTCCTACAACCTTTAAAAGCACTGAGATGTTTAAGAATTGGGGAATTTTTGTCCCGAAAGAGATGCTCTTTAACACGTATGTTAAAATGCCTTTTGGTTTCACCGATATAACGAGTTCAACAGCTCGCACGTGTAAACCAATAAACAACACGTGATTTGAAAGAATCAGGAACAAAATGTTTTGGACTGAATTAGACATAGTGCTAAGTTTAAAGGGAGAGAAAATAATTTTTGCATTTAAGTCTTTGCAATACCTATAGTATAGTATAGTAGAAGTGGCAGTTGGATCTTTCACAAGCGTCCTTTCCTGTTGTTCTAGCCTTTCTAAGATAATCTTTAACTGATTTGTCAATAAGCCACTGACATAGCGCCACAAGCCAAATGTTCGAGGAAGTCTACTGCCGCTTTAAATTTCAATAAGAGATAATTTAAACAACTAGAAACATGCAAACTTAAAATATCCCATATTCAAAATGGCTATACGACCGGCAGCCGGTCCTCAAAACACCATTCTATTTTACTGGCACCTTTTTTTAATTCTTAAAATCAAAGGAACTTTCTCAACTCGAACTATGAGGTGTCCATCAAGAAGTGCTAGGCTATTCACCATTGATAGTGCGGTATATCTCAGATTAATTTTTTCTTTTATGCTGGCACAGAATACGAAGCCTTGAAATGTGAAAAAAATCACCAGCAGTTCAGTTTTTTTTTTCTTAGAAATAAAAATTGATGAATTCAACTCACAGTATTCCTCGCGCTCTCTCTCCGAAAACTTTTCACTTCTCGGAACAGATATTAACCCTGTTCAGACTTGGCTTTTTTTTTTTTACTTCTGGGAGTTGGTGAGGGTGCTGGAGATACCCCCCCCCCCCCCCCCCCCCGATGTAACTTTAAAATGATTAAATCGCTTATTCTATGGTAAACAAGTTAGCACAGGAGGATATACACACTAATTGAAATGATTCTTTTGCGTCATGATACGTCACTAACGACGTCATTAGTTTGAATTTATTGGCTGAAATAGTATTTAATTCATAATTATTTCAGTCAATTTCAATCATTGATTATTTCAGGGGGCGTCGAGGTAATAGTCCATTTTACAGTTCTGTGAAATGTAACCAGGCCTCTGTATGAAAGCGAGGCTCAAAGTAACCTTGTTATGATAGAGACCAGAAACTATTTAGCATAACGGCAAAATGATTTACATATTAAAAGCAAGTGGGTTTGTATCTTTGCAAGGTCACCTTCAGCCTCAATTCCACTCAAAGGCTTGGCAACTAAGCACATGACTGTAAAATGGCCGATTGTAATTTAGATTCAGTCGGCGCCGCAGTAACGGGAATCACAATCCGCTACTTCAAACAACTTGTAGATATAGTAGGAGCTGCAGTTCTTCACTTGAATGTTGATCCATCCTCCACAACAATCGAAAAACCTGTTAAAGCAAACTTTTTTAGTAACTTGTCCTTCAGCTACAGTAGGGTGGTCATTTTTCAAATAGCCTGGGAAACTTGCATCACATCTTTTCGGTGGTGGACACGTGGTCGCCATTTGTGTTCCTGCAGCCCCTTGGAAGCGATACCAGCCATTGAGGTTGTCGTCACATTGGATAGGTGAACTCCATGTGTAGGTTTCTTTTCTGTCTGCCTCAGAGAGAATTTGGTAGTTTTGAGAAACATCAGCTAAAATAAAAAAAAAATAAAAAATTCTTTAATTACGCAAACAAGATATACAATAAATGAAATAAAATAATTAATTGAATGATTAATCAAATAAATCATATAGTTTTAAATAAAGCTTTTGAAATAAAAGTATGAATGGTAATTCATTAACAGCCCAGATGTTAGCAATTATGTTTGACGCGCCCCCAATCCTGTAATAAGAGTGCTTAGATAATTCTACTGCTGGAGTATTACACCTTCCAATCTTGCTAAATAGTTTATTTAATAATTAAATAATTTATTAAATAGTTTAATAAATATTGCCGTAGAGTTGTATGCAAACTTTTCCTTACCGTACCATTCTAAATGTTAGCGTATGACCTTTTGCAGTGAATGTTTTAATCAATCAACTAGAACTTCCATCCAATATTCGAAGCAATACTGTATATTTAGTCCAGTTTCAATACACAAATTCATCGTCTAACAGAATTGAGTGAATGAATTGAGTGTACGAGTGAATGACTCGAAGACCATTCATACATCTCCTAGATGACTACGTCATCAATGAGCTAAACAAGGATCGGATTGAATATATAATGTTGAAAAGCATTCTTACACCTTCACAATTAGCACCATTCTTTATAAATCCATCTTTGCACTGGCAGAGGTACGATCCAATGGTGTTGTTACATGCTGAGTTCGCAACGGCATTACATGGATCAAACGGTGCAGCACATTCATCAATATCTAGAAGACAGAACGCGATACGATTGTCGTTTCTACACTACCGTGTGAAAAATATTATGACATGGTTTCTGGGCGCGGTTTTAAAAGGGAAAAGGCATCATGCATTGGGTTCATTGGCATTGTGAGTAAGATTAAACCACAAAAATTATCTTCATTTATCTGCTAGGGGTTTTGGTGTCTTATCGGATAAGGACGATAAATCACAGACACGACCCCATCTCCAGCGTCTTCGATGTTGCGATCACAAAGTTATCGTAAAGTTCCCAGTGTTTCCGTTTGATCTTATTCACGGTAATGTGAAGGTCGGGATAGAGATACTCCAAAGTCCGGCGGGATAAATAAATGTCCAGATCCGTATCCAGACCCAGTGGAATCAAACGACAGATGATTTATTCAATTCGTTTTTGTTTTCTTTCCCGGAATGCAAGACTGTTACTGGTGACATTAAATGCAGGTCATCAACAATCAGCACTCTATTAGAGAGTTTGCAAAAATTCTCGAATTCAGTAGTACTTAAAGGACCCTATTAAGCCTTTGCACCAGCTCGAAACGCATTACACCTTTCCTTTCTCCATTTTACCAAATACTGGCTTTTTATAGCATTCAAAAGATAGGGAAAACTGAGCATCATTTGTTGCACGACCGAGTCAGAAGGGGCGTGGGTCTACTCCTGGGTTGACGTCACAAACTAATTTGCATGCATGTTTACAAAGCCTTGATGTGATGTAAATCAGTTTGTGACGTCAACCCAAGAATAGACCCACGCCCCTTCAGACTCGGTCGTATAAAAAAAGAAACGAAAGGTGTTTTGCGTTTCGAACTGGCAAAATGTTATATTTTAGCGAAAAATATTTTTTGGGGTTAGGTGCACTTTAAGCTAGTTAGTTTTTCATTCTCTTTTGAAGCTTGAGATTTATTATAATAACTCACACATCACATGGAAATCAGCAGCAGAAAGCTGAGAGTTTCCGTAGTTTCAAGTAAGTTCTAACGTTAACCTCATTGTGCTAAGTTTAAATTTGGCAAACATCAGCAATATTCTTCTACTTTTGAACTTGTGTTTCAGCTTTCAGTGGGGGTATAAGTAAGGTATTTTGACCAATGAATTGGTGGATTGTAGCATAAGTTGGGCTATTTGTTTGTTATTAAATAAAGGATCACCTATATGCGGATATTGTAAGGAAATTTTATTGTACCTTTACAGACAGGGCCATTCCTTATATATCCAACTTTGCAATGGCACATGTACGATCCAATGGTGTTATTGCATGTAGAGCTGGCAACGGTATTGCATGGGTTGACCGGTGCAGCACATTCGTCGATATCTGAGAGACAGAATGTATATTTTATTTATTTTATATTTATTTTATTTACTAGATGCTAACAAAAATACCTCTTTAAATTTTGTGAAGCATTGCTAAAGAAATCAAAGTCGTGCAATTCTTAATGTGGGAATAATTACGGTATTCAATATTCCTATGAAATTAAGATCCTTAAGATCTGTGCGCAGCAAAATCTTAGTAAGCAAATCTGTTCTCTTAGTCTGTAGCTAGAAATGTCTTCACGCCGGCCGAATCGCATGTAATAACGAAGCTAGCTAACAGTGGTTTTAACGTTTAAAAATATTTCACTTGAGGAAATGATGTATGACAATGACGTTTTTCTTTTCCTGGGAAAACCCCTTCCTTAAATTTTGTCGAAGTAATTTGCTTGGACGCCGGCTCAACAGAATTAAACAACGGATTTCACGTGGTACTTAATAATTTCACAGAACCCTAACACTTTCGTCAACACGACACTTTCGTCCCTTGGCAGGGACGAAACGACAAGCGCTGCGTCACACGAACAATGATTATCACAAGTAATTGTCAACTTTTATTGTTAATTATCTCGGAATTTGTGCGGTGAAGAATCCTCATGCGATATAAGGCGAGATTGCTGTCATCATTTTGTTAGCGAACGGGATTTTGAGCGCGATGTTCAACGAGTTTGCAAAGCAGAAAGGTCTCTGAAGAGTCCCTTGGCAGGGGCGAAACGAGAAGCGATGCGTCAGATTAGCCACGAACAATGATTATCACAAGTAATTGTCAACTTTTATTGTTAACACTAAAGTTGAACGTTTATTGCAGAAACCTTATCGAGGGAAACAGAGCCTGTAGTTTAAAATGTAAGCGCATGATATAGTTACCAGCACAATTGATTCCATCGCCACGAAATCCAGGCTTGCAGGTACAGTTGAACGATCCATTGGTGTTAGTACATGTGGCATTCTGACTGCAGTTCGCAGTTTTCATGGCACATTCGTCGATATCTAAATAAAGATAATGATTTTCAGATATTTAGTTTTTATTGTACTTATAATTAAGTAAATGGTATCACTATGACAACTCCTACAAATAACAACCTACTAAGAACCTAATCAGCTTGAGTTCGGAAAAACTACCCCAAAATATAAGAACCCATTCAGCCTGAACCCAAAAATTCTAGGTTCTTATACGCGGGTGTTTACTGTATTACAGAATCAAGTTTTAGTTCACGGCCGTTATATTACACGAACCTTTAAAGTTTTTTATGCACTTATTACGTTCCAAAATTATCTCTCACTCCGTAAAGAAACATAAGGGAAAACTGTTTCAATACTCCTATGAAATTAAGATCCTTAAGATCTGTGCGCAGCAAAATCTTAGTAAGCAAATCTGTTCTCTTAGTCTGTAGCTAGAAATGTCTTCACGCCGGCCGAATCGCATGTAATAACGAAGCTAGCTAACAGTGGTTTTAACGTTTAAAAATATTTCACTTGAGGAAATGATGTATGACAATGACGTTTTTCTTTTCCTGGGAAAACCCCTTCCTTAAATTTTGTCGAAGTAATTTGCTTGGACGCCGGCTCAACAGAATTAAACAACGGATTTCACGTGGTACTTAATAATTTCACAGAACCCTAACACTTTCGTCAACACGACACTTTCGTCCCTTGGCAGGGACGAAACGACAAGCGCTGCGTCACACGAACAATGATTATCACAAGTAATTGTCAACTTTTATTGTTAATTATCTCGGAATTTGTGCGGTGAAGAATCCTCATGCGATATAAGGCGAGATTGCTGTCATCATTTTGTTAGCGAACGGGACTTTGAGCGCGATGTTCAACGAGTTTGCAAAGCAGAAAGGTCTCTGAAGAGTCCCTTGGCAGGGGCGAAACGACAAGCGATGCGTCAGATTAGCCACGAACAATGATTATCACAAGTAATTGTCAACTTTTATTGTTAACACTAAAGTTGAACGTTTATTGCAGAAACCTTATCGAGGGAAACAGAGCCTGTAGTTTAAAATGTAAGCGCATGATATAGTTACCAGCACAATTGATTCCATCGCCACCAAATCCAGGCTTGCAGGTACAGTTGAACGATCCATTGGTGTTAGTACATGTGGCATTCTGACTGCAGTTCGCAGTTTTCATGGCACATTCGTCGATATCTAAATAAAGATAATGATTTTCAGATATTTAGTTTTTATTGTACTTATAATTAAGTAAATGGTATCACTATGACAACTCCTACAAATAACAACCTACCAAGAACCTAATCAGCTTGAGTTCGGAAAAACTACCCCAAAATATAAGAACCCATTCAGCCTGAACCCAAAAATTCTAGGTTCTTATACGCGGGTGTTTACTGTATTACAGAATCAAGTTTTAGTTCACGGCCGTTATATTACACGAACCTTTAAAGTTTTTTATGCACTTATTACGTTCCAAAATTATCTCTCACTCACAAAAGAAACATGAGGGAAAACTGTTTCAATATTCCTATGAAATTAAGATCCTTAAGATCTGTGCGCAGCAAAATCTTAGTAAGCAAATCTGTTCTCTTAGTCTGTAGCTAGAAATGTCTTCACGCCGGCCGAATCGCATGTAATAACGAAGCTAGCTAACAGTGGTTTTAACGTTTAAAAATATTTCACTTGAGGAAATGATGTATGACAATGACGTTTTTCTTTTCCTGGGAAAACCCCTTCCTTAAATTTTGTCGAAGTAATTTGCTTGGACGCCGGCTCAACAGAATTAAACAACGGATTTCACGTGGTACTTAATAATTTCACAGAACCCTAACACTTTCGTCAACACGACACTTTCGTCCCTTGGCAGGGACGAAACGACAAGCGCTGCGTCACACGAACAATGATTATCACAAGTAATTGTCAACTTTTATTGTTAATTATCTCGGAATTTGTGCGGTGAAGAATCCTCATGCGATATAAGGCGAGATTGCTGTCATCATTTTGTTAGCGAATGGGACTTTTAGCGCGATGTTCAACGAGTTTGCAAAGCAGAAAGGTCTCTGAAGAGTCCCTTGGCAGGGGCGAAACGACAAGCGATGCGTCAGATTAGCCACGAACAATGATTATCACAAGTAATTGTCAACTTTTATTGTTAACACTAAAGTTGAACGTTTATTGCAGAAACCTTATCGAGGGAAACAGAGCCTGTAGTTTAAAATGTAAGCGCATGATATAGTTACCAGCACAATTGATTCCATCGCCACCAAATCCAGGCTTGCAGGTACAGTTGAACGATCCATTGGTGTTAGTACATGTGGCATTCTGACTGCAGTTCGCAGTTTTCATGGCACATTCGTCGATATCTAAATAAAGATAATGATTTTCAGATATTTAGTTTTTATTGTACTTATTGCCCCCGCAGGGTTTTGGCCCAGACGGCCAAAACCCGAGGAGGCCACTATTGAAGTCCCCGCGTATAGAGTATCGGATTTCGGTGTGATGCAGAAAAAATCTCGATTTTTGAGGAAAAAGTTCGCAAAGGATTGCCCAAAAGCGCGCAAAGGACTAAAAAACTACGCTGGGGGTCGAAAGGATTCATATAAAAGAGCGAAGGATGCTGGGAACGGAGTGTTCGCTACGAGGTTTTGCCAGTGCTGAAGGTAAGGTTGTAGCTTTATAGATCGATTTATAGCTAAGTGGGCAATCGCATCGAAGTTTATTTGCTTTGAAATCAAAGTTGTGGAAACAAGCTTCGCTTAGCGAGGTTTTTGAAGAATTGACTGGCACGAATTTTCTATATTTGTTCATCTACTATTTGACTGTAAGACACGGTCACACTCCGATTTGTCAGACACAAATCAAACAGGGCGCGAAAGACTCGCACCACAATCTAAAAGCATATTCAGTGATTGAGAGAAGGAAAAAAACTGGTTTTTATTGACTCAAAGCCTGTCTGTGATATTGGATTTTCAGATATCTAGAGATTCAGTGGTTTTGCCGTGCGGTTTATTCAGTAATACAATAGTATCTCCTGTTACAAGTACAAGAAAGTACATATAGAAAAATTGATCATAAGGCTTCACATTTGATATACATTCTTCAAAGAATAAAATATTTAAAAATTATTTCTCACAACAGATACAGAGAAACACTAAAAAATTATTTTCATAGCGTTACGGTTACAACAAATGGCAATATAAGTAAAATCAAAAACGTTCCCATTAAAGTAAATTTAAAAAAAATTCACGTGTCTCACTTGACTACAGTTAATTAGGAAAATAGAACTTGAAATAGCGGGGGCAGCTGTAGTGAGAACTATTACTAGTAATTAAGTAAATGGTATCACTATGACAACTCCTACAAATAACAACCTACTAAGAACCTAATCAGCTTGAGTTCGGAAAAACTACCCCAAAATATAAGAACCCATTCAGCCTGAACCCAAAAATTCTAGGTTCTTATACGCGGGTGTTTACTGTATTACAGAATCAAGTTTTAGTTCACGGCCGTTATATTACACGAACCTTTAAAGTTTTTTATGCACTTATTACGTTCCAAAATTATCTCTCACTCACAAAAGAAACATGAGGGAAAACTGTTTCAATATTCCTATGAAATTAAGATCCTTAAGATCTGTGCGCAGCAAAATCTTAGTAAGCAAATCTGTTCTCTTAGTCTGTAGCTAGAAATGTCTTCACGCCGGCCGAATCGCATGTAATAATGAAGCTAGCTAAAAGTGGTTTTAACGTTTAAAAATATTTCACTTGAGGAAATGATGTATGACAATGACGTTTTTCTTTTCCTGGGAAAACCCCTTCCTTAAATTTTGTCGAAGTAATTTGCTTGGACGCCGGCTCAACAGAATTAAACAACCGATTTCACGTGGAACTTAACAATTTCACAGAACCCTAACACTTTCGTCAACACGACACTTTCGTCCCTTGGCAGGGACGAAACGACAAGCGCTGCGTCAGACTAGCCACGAACAATGATTATCACAAGTAATTGCCAACTTTTATTGTTAATTATCTCGTGAATTTGTGCTGTGGAGAATCCTTATGCGATATAAGGCGAGATTGCTGTCATCATTTTGTTAGCGAACGGGACTTTGAGCGCGATGCTCAACGAGTTTGCAAAGCAGAAAGGTCCCGAAACGACAAGCGATGCGACAACAATTATCTGCATTTATCTGCTTAGGGCTTAGGGGTTTTGGTGTCTTATCGGATAAGGACGATAAATCACAGACACGACCCCATCTCCAGCGTCTTCGATGTTGCGATCACAAAGTTATCGTAAAGTTCCCGGTGTTTCGGTTTGATCTTATTCACGGTAATGTGAAGGCTGGGATAGAGATACTCCAAAGTCCGGCGGGATAAATAAATGTCCAGATCCGTATCCAGACCCAGTGGAATCAAACGACAGATGATTTATTCAATTCGTTTTTGTTTTCTTTCCCGGAATGCAAGACTGTTACTGGTGACATTAAATGCAGGTCATCAGCAATCAGCACTCTATTAGAGAGTTTGTAAAAATTCTCGAATTCAGTAGTACTTAAAGGACCCTATTAAGCCTTTGCACCAGCTCGAAACGCATTACACCTTTCCTTTCTCCATTTTACCAAATACTGGCTTTTTATAGCATTCAAAAGATGGGGAAAACTGAGCATCATTTGTTGCACGACCGAGTCAGAAGGGGCGTGGGTCTACTCCTGGGTTGACGTCACAAACTAATTTGCATGCATGTTTACAAAGCCTTGATGTGATGTAAATCAGTTTGTGACGTCAACCCAAGAATAGACCCACGCCCCTTCAGACTCGGTCGTATAAAAAAAGAAACGAAAGGTGTTTTGCGTTTCGAACTGGCAAAATGTTCTATTTTAGCGAAAAATATTTTTTGGGGTTAGGTGCACTTTAAGCTAGTTAGTTTTTCATTCTCTTTTGAAGCTTGAGATTTATTATAATAACTCACACATCACATGGAAATCAGCAGCAAAAAGCTGAGAGTTTCCGTAGTTTCAAGTAAGTTCTAACGTTAACCTCATTGTGCTAAGTTTAAATTTGGCAAACATCAGCAATATTCTTCTACTTTTAAACTTGTGTTTCAGCTTTCAGTGGGGGTATAAGTAAGGTATTTTGACCAATGAATTGGTGGATTGTAGCATAAGTTGGGCTATTTGTTTGTTATTAAATAAAGGATCACCTATATGCGGATATTGTAAGGAAATTTTATTGTACCTTTACAGACAGGGCCATTCCTTATATATCCAACTTTGCAATGGCACATGTACGATCCAATGGTGTTATTGCATGTAGAGCTGGCAACGGTATTGCATGGGTTGACCGGTGCAGCACATTCGTCGATATCTGAGAGACAGAATGTATATTTTATTTATTTTATATTTATTTTATTTACTAGATGCTAACAAAAATACCTCTTTAAATTTTGTGAAGCATTGCTAAAGAAATCAAAGTCGTGCAATTCTTAATGTGGGAATAATTACGGTATTCAATATTCCTATGAAATTAAGATCCTTAAGATCTGTGCGCAGCAAAATCTTAGTAAGCAAATCTGTTCTCTTAGTCTGTAGCTAGAAATGTCTTCACGCCGGCCGAATCGCATGTAATAATGAAGCTAGCTAAAAGTGGTTTTAACGTTTAAAAATATTTCACTTGAGGAAATGATGTATGACAATGACGTTTTTCTTTTCCTGGGAAAACCCCTTCCTTAAATTTTGTCGAAGTAATTTGCTTGGACGCCGGCTCTACAGAATTAAACAACCGATTTCACGTGGAACTTAATAATTTCACAGAGCCCTAACACTTTCGTCAACACGACACTTTCGTCCCTTGGCAGGGACGAAACGACAAGCGCTGCGTCAGACTAGCCACGAACAATGATTATCACAAGTAATTGTCAACTTTTATTGTTAATTATCTCGTGAATTTGTGCTGTGGAGAATCCTTATGCGATATAAGGCGAGATTGCTGTCATCATTTTGTTAGCGAACGGGACTTTGAGCGCGATGCTCAACGAGTTTGCAAAGCAGAAAGGTCTCTGAAGAGTCCCTTGGCAGGGACGAAACGACAAGCGATGCGTCAGATTAGCCACGAACAATGATTATCACAAGTAATTGTCAACTTTTATTGTTAACACTAAAGTCGAACGTTTATTGCAGAAACGAGAACCACAAGATGTGCCTTATCGAGGGAAACAGAGCCTGTAGTTTAAAATGTAAGCGCATGATATAGTTACCAGCACAATTGATTCCATCGCCACCAAATCCAGGCTTGCAGGTACAGTTGAAGGATCCATTGGTGTTAGTACATGTGGCATTCAGACTGCAGTTGGCACATTCATCGATATCTAAATAAAGATAACGATTTGCAGATATTTAGTTTTTATTGTACTTATAATTAAGAAAAACATCTACTTATTTATGAATCTTTCGGAAATAGAAACATTTTAAACTTGCCAGTTTCGCAATTCGTCCCATTGTATCCTGGCGTGCAAAGGCATACATGACTGTTCTTTTCATAAAGTGCTACACAAGTTCCGTTGTTGAGGCATGGCTCTCTCATGCATGGAGACTACAAGAGAAAACTCGTTTCTGTCAGATCATGGAAGCAAACAAGAAATCATATACATACTCGTGAAAAAGGTTGTTGTTGTTCATCGTGGTATAAAGTATAGTTATTAAGGTGTGAGACACGGAGACATTGTCCTTGACAATTAACGGTCGAGGTATAATCCCCTCCCAGCTACAAAATTGCCCCCCCCCCCCCCTGAAGGTAATCTCCCGAAGCGAAGTCTGGAGCAATTCCTTGATGTAGACGTGCATGATATCTTTCATCAATTTTCTTGAACAGTTGATTATTAAGTATGAGATCATCAATGTAAATTAACAGCCGTAGCCATTTCGAAAAAGCTGACGTTTAAAGCGTTAACCCCTCCACGAAGTATAAATCTAAATGCAGCATTTTCTAGTATCAAGGTGGTTCGACACCGGCTTTATATCCGACCACCGTCAACAAATTAGAGATAGATATGACGTGTATTTTTTCAAAAACTAGTTTATTTATACAGTTATTTATCCCCTGTCTGATTGGTAATTGATGTTGTTTGAATTGCTGGAAGCGAGATATTATTTTTAAGATATGAAAGGTGGGAAGTAGTACCTTTCTGCCTGTTTTGTTTTGTGACTTCGTACATGCTTTATACTGATACATCCAAATAAGCACTACTTACTGCAATACTGAAGTGATGATAAAACTCGCTCTTGACCAACTTGCCCGAGTTGTTGTACTTATCAGATGGAAGCAGCTCACATAAGATTCTTCCGTTGATGTCAGGGAATACAGCCAGGTTAAATGAGAAACAAGACGGTATTTCGACACACGCGAACCCACACTCCCCACCTTCCTCTACATAGTCTACACCAATGCTTGTAATGTTTAGATGCGAAAATTTATTGGCCTTATAGTTTGCAAAGCGGACATCATTGTGAACTCCTCGGCTGATACTTTGACCGCGTGCATCTATAACTTTTGGATTTCCTGTTTTTATCAGCCATAAAAGAAATATAATCAATAAAAGGTAATTATAATATAAAAAAGACTAAGACGAAATTGGTGCCAAAAAGTTTAAAATATAAAAAAGGGATTTTTAAGATGGTGCAAGAGCTAGAATTTCGCTTATATATTTTCTGTGTTACGTTTTTGTTTTCCTTTCGCGTAATTAGTGTTTTTGTATTTTTGTCTTTGTTGTACTTGTCAGTTTTATTAAAGTTAGCATACCATATATAATGTGTTGCATGCAAATCTAGTTCAGTTCAGTTTACGGGTCAAGGTTCGCGATGCGACGTGCAAATAAGCGCTGTGTTTGAAAGTCCTGCTCAAAATCCGTCGGGAAAGCTAGCTAGGAGAAGCGCACTCAGCCAATTAGAAACGAAAAATCTTCCTGCACGTACAATCAGGATCAAGTAATTTTGCCCCGGGCAATTACCAAAATTAACGAAAAATGCCCTCGGTCTCAGCCAATCATTCATTAATTTTTCCCTGTATGTCATTATACGCATGATGCGGGGTATTCCACAGTCAATTAGTTTCGATTTCTTCTTCAATCCATCAGTGAAAAACATTCGACTTCAGAAAGTGGAGTTTCGCCCCTTTTTACTAATCTACTTGTCAGGTTTGAAAATATTATTCCGAGATTTTTGAATTTTTCCAGGAGCCATAATCGATTATAATCGATTTTTCATTTCGTCAGTTTTACAAAGTAGCAATTCTACTAAGGTATTTGAATTTTTCGATTTGTTTGACGATACCGTTTTGGAGTAACACCCTGCAATTCCCAACCTTCAGAGAATGTCCCACGAAACCTTCGACATTTTGGCTCAAATGTCAAAACTTACAAAGAGAAATTTGAATAGAACATTCAAATTGCCAAATTGGGGTCGCGCGTGAAAGAGATCGGATGTCCATCAGGAGAATAGACCTTATCACGATATTCGACGCCATCTTGACTGGTAGGCAAAGCGGACAGAAATAAAAGTATTTCTATGGGAATCTATTGCTAAATACCGCCAGTCCCCATCACTCACTTGCCCAGATATGCTCATAAATGAACGGCCCATAGATTTATTTGTCCTCTCATTTAATGTGAGACCCCTGACTTGTTGTGCGGATGTCGCCAAAATACAAAATATTACAATTTCTGCATTTAAATGTGACCAGCCACAAAGCTTGGAAAAATAAGTGACAACCGAATGAAAGGTATACTGTAGTTCTAATTTTCTTTTATTTTACTTCACCATGGCGACAGTGTGTTTCGGACTATTTTCGCTTATTTTTTTGAGAAGGTATATTTGGTCTTGATGTATTTTAGTGAAAATACAGCTAATTGCTTTAAAAGTCAGTTAACTCGAACGAAAGTACCATAAACTCTACTGGAAGTTAAAGACGAAAGTGAAATTTATCGCGATCGGAAACGGCTTATCGTACCCTAAAGCGGAAGTTCTTGTTAAATAGCTATTCACTTGATTACTTGTTAGTGCGAAGAAAACTGGATTTTCATCAGATCATTTTAGAAATGTCAAGCATGATTACAGTTGAATTAAAACTTGTTTGAAACAAATGATCAGATCAATAGAACGTCCTCCAAGGATTCCTGAGTTTTTGACTAACAGCAGTTGGAGCTGAAATGATTCCGTGAGTCAGTTTGGCGGAGAAAGTTAAAAGACATTAATTTTAGTATTTCATTTTCAAGTAGCGATCATGTTTGAGCTCACTATTCGATTGAATAGTTGCAAGGAACATTTATGACAGACATATTATAGATGTATAGACCATGACCAGCTTGTACAGAAGACGCCATTATACACCAGTTGTATCTTGAGAAGGCACAAAAGCCAAATTTTATATCACAGTATTTTTCACTCATTATAAGGAAAATGTGATCCATGCACGTTAAGAGCAGACGGGCCGGACGTAGGAAACATTTTTCGTCAATTCAGCAAAGCATTATACCCAAAGGATTTCAATTTTTTTATAGCTAGTCGGAAAGCTATTTTCATTGAAAACTTTAACTTGGTCAGGGTTTAGGTACACAAATGGCAAATTTCTTACCCGGAAGGTTCGCAACGGTTGGATAGTGAAACCAGCCTCCCCAAAGAACAGCTACCAACAGTAAACGAAGCGCAAGCACGGGACGACCAGTCATTCCTTCTCTTGAAGTTTTTCAGGGCAGTAAAATCGCTATTTTACAATGTAGAACTCTTGAGTTGGTACGGCGCTTAACTGCAGTGCAACGCCCCTAAAATAAAGGGCGTCAGTCGCAGGACACCAACAACTTCTCGCCTGATTAGTAAATGAAAAAGTGGGCGGTGATGTTTATTTGTCACGAGGAAAGTCACTTACCTATGGTAATCAATTATTCATTATAAATACAAATAAAATGGAAGTAATTCTTTTGACTTAAACCGCATTCGATATAAAAAGTGTTGGCACATTTAAAAAGACTTGTTTTATAATAGAAAAATGTATGTTTTCACCCTGACAAAGTGATAGAAACAGGATTGGACATTTTGTCAAACAATGAATAAATTATATTTTAATTTGCTGCGCTATATATGGGTTTAATTAGCGACGGATCTTATGTCGAGTTATTGACAGTTTTGTCATGCTTTTTATCTTTAATTAGTCTTCCATTACAGGTGATTTATACTCACCAATTCATCTGTGGCTTCATATTAACAAAATTTAAAGGAGTTTCAAAACGAAAAATATTATAAACTGTCCCGGTAATTATAAAAAGAAATACGGATTTTACTCATCAACTCATTTGTGGCTAATAGAGGACAGAGGAATTCTAAATTTACAAATTCAACGGATTCTAATCTTCCACAATAGTACATTACTTTTTTTCTGTCAAGATGACTTTTTTCCAAGTTTTATTTGAATTCTTTATTAACTTCACGGAAATAACAGAACCATCTACAGTCAGGGTTTTGAGAGGCATTGCTACATATGATGTGATATTATATTGTGAAAGCAGTTAAAAATAACAGAATGCAATTCTTTTTTAATAGACTGATGTAAATTTCTTAATTTGCGAGTTTTTCTCATAACGCGAATTTTTGTAAAGAGCGGATAGAAATATTTTTCATTTACACATTTTCCTGTTAAAACTAGGTCGATGGTGATTTTGCGCCTATTAACGCGAATTTTAGTTATATGCGTAAATAAAACGGCCAAAAAAAAAAAATAAATGAAAACTGCAGCAGATGCATACCACCATGCATCTATTTTCCCTATTATATTCTACGCATACACATAATGCCCGCATGACAGACTCTGCCTTGCGGGCATTCAGTATGCGTTCTGAGTAAATTGACACGCTTTTAATGATGAGGCAAATTGTCAAATTGTTTTCTTTTGTTTATGCAGGCTGTATGTACAAAGCTATATGCTAAAAAGAGATGATGGTCGGTTCTGTGAGGAAAAAATAAAATTTGAAAGGAAACCTTGCAACAAAGAAAAATTTGACTGAAGTTAGACTAGATCTTCTATTTTGAAACTATAACTTAAAGGTCCCATAACAAATTAAACAACTGAATAAGACTTAAACGTTTCAATGGTTAATGTTTAATGCATTAATTTTCATTCCGGATATGTCACAGCCATGTTTTATCTTCAAAGCGTTTTAAAAATAGAGACTATTAACTTTCTTTTATTCCCTGATTATCAATACAACAGGTTCTTTGGGGCTCACATAATGTCATTCCGCGATTTATGGGCTCTCATTTTAAAAGCTACTACAGTTATCCACATATATCCACGCCATTTTTGGAATTTGGAATTAAAAAAGACATGGTTCGAATCCAAGGACATTCCTTACAGTGAGGCGTATAACTTCTGGTAATCAATTGTTTGGTAAAAGAGATTGGCTTTACAATTTAAGTGCAAAAAACTGCGATAAAATGGAAAAACTTCAGCTGAACACCAATGCAGCTGCTTAACTTGATAATAACGCAAACGTCGAAACGCCGTCGCATTTTTATTTATTTTTCAGAGAAGATGGTTTTAAGTTTAATTGTTTTCGAAGTATTTTGTACTTTGATTCCTACAACGAAAGTCTTTCTATTAAGCATTCACGGAACACAGCAAAAGGAAAAGGAATGGTAACAGCGGTGCTGCAGTTTAGTTTTCTTTTAAATTTCTTAAAATAACTGAAATACTACGGGTGCTCTCATTGGTCAACAGTTGTGTTTAGATGAGAGTATGTAAACACGGTTTTGACGTTTTTTATTCACGCGTAGCTTTGAGAGTTGTTTTAAAAATGCAATTTCCTGTGTTTATATATAGCCTCATCTAAACACTCGCGGGTTTGGGAAAATTCACGAATGTTATGCAAACCCTCTATTGCGCCTTGAGTTTGCATAACTGTTGTGTTTAGATGAGGCTATGTCAACACGGAAAAAGTCCTCTTTTGCTAAGTATATACGTATCTTATACTGATTCAGTCATATATGGCTCAAACTAAGATTAATTATTTCGAGTTTTCGGTTCTGACTGCTTCATTTGTTAAGTCTTTCTTTGCAGGAATATTACATTTCCAAATCTGAAAGAAGTTCCCAAAAGACAAACAACAGTGCCCTTAATTATATTGGTTTTATAATAACAGATGTGGACACAGGTTGTTATATTTCTCGCTAGCTCATGGGAAATTATAAACCGACAAAATCCCAATTACCTTTGGAAACTTTAAACTGCCTGCTTTCTCTATGAAGTGATACAGAAAAAAAACATAACTTCACATTCGATATTACGAGTCTTTACCCAATTCTCCTTCTTTCAGATAATGCCCAAGTGACATTTTCGCTTTCCTGAGTTAGTTTAAACCACAATGTATATCTGGCACAGTAAGTTATGCCTCAAACCACGATTGATATATGCCGAGGTTGGTAACAGCCCTGTCGGCCTTTTTGTGTAATTCATTAGTCTTTCTTCACAGGGGATGTTGATAACAGGCAAAGGAATATTGTATTAATAAATTTGAAAGAAGTTCATAAAAATTAAAGCCAGACAAGGCGCCCATAATTATGCAAAAAGGATGCTGAGTATATTTTGTCAAGGCAAAAATGTTGGCGGAAGAAAACTGACATCCATGCAAAAAGGCTAATTCCTCGATTGTGATATTTATTGTATCTCTTTTTTCAGATCTGGAATAAATATTTTGTTTAACTTCCTTAACGGCAACTCATCGGAACTTATCAAGCGTCAGTTTCTTCTTTAATGTCTGGTGTTATGAAATTAAGGCGAGAGCTCTTATTGCGTCCTTATTAAAGGAGCTACATCAGGATATTTTAAGTTATTCCTTCGACAACCTAAATTGCCTTTTAAATTAATGAAACCTAAAAATAATAGTTTGCACACCAAATGAGTGACACTAAACCAAAAAGGAACAAGGCTGGCTGAGGATGGGGAAGATTGAAACGTGTTGAAAATGACGATTTTGAAAAATCTAGGCTAAATTTTTCAACAAATTCTAGTGAAACCGCTGAACGAGAAATGGTGTATTTTGTTTTTAATTCTATTGTTTCAAGTGGTTATTATGGTACGTAAGGATGCGAATTTTTAATCCACTCTCAGCAAGGATTCGCGGGCGCCTTTGATGCACCATGATCCAGATTACTGATCCTGATCCGGATCACCCCAAAGGAACGCACCTTTAGTTCCGTAAATAAAATAGCGACAAATAACTTGTGTTAATAAGAAAAGTTTAGCCTGGACGTACCACGTAAAGCCAGCCATATTGTCGCCTTGTTATGATAGAGAGAAACTTTATATTCTTTCTATTTTTTGTGAGCAAATGTCCAAAGCTATTAAAGAAAGATGATAGTTTGTTGAGTTCGCCGAGGAAGAATTAGAAGTTCTCCTCCAAATGTAAACAGTTTGAAAGGAAAGTAGAATTCTTGCTCGGGAGACAAATTGTACATCTGATTACAAAACACCGCTAAGTAAGACAATATGACTGTAAACAACACAGAATCTTCTTTATACGTCCAACAAACGAATCTATCGACCAAGGCTCCACAGAGATGTCGATTAAGCTTAGAACAAGCGTCGATCGCGATCGGGGTAACGATCGACACTCGACCGCCGATGGCTTCAGTACAAGTTATTTATTGTTTTTATTTTAAAACAGACTGAGAATATTAACATCCTCTTAGAGCGAATGGGCCTTACTGGACATTTCGGAGTTGCGCAGCGAACTGGGACGAGTTTCAGACTAAAACAATCGATAAACTGACACCACCACACAAAAGATCTTACTTGTTTTCCTGTCAAGCTATTCGGAAGTTCTTGGTGGCGAAAACCGGAAGTGACGTTGAATTTTTTTTGTGGCTGACCGATATGTAAATGAACATCACTTTATGGTCAACTGACAGCTGGCTAGTATGTCAACTATATATCACAAAACTATATTGCGGTCGCAGATGTAGAACTCAACGGAGTAACAGATATGGAAATAAACCAAGACCGCGATTAATGTTTCCATCAGATAGCAGGCTCAAAATGTGTTTTTTTTTTTACAAATTCTGACTTTCGCCTTACCCCGGGATGAATATCTAGGAATCGATGGCTTGAGATGCAACATGTGGGGATCACTTGACGCTACAAGCTCCTCTGAACATGTTTCTAGAAATAGTCCTTTGAAAAGTATAAGCCCCCGGTATTATCATTTAAAAAATTGATCTAGTCACGTGATCGTTGACGTCAAACCATCTACTTCACTACGATGTTTAGCTTGCTGTCTTGCCTGTGGTTGCCAAATTTGGCTTTTGGCTTACATCAAACGGAAATAGTTGATCATAAAACGGTAATAGTAGATTTTGATCTAGTTATGTGATTTATGATTTTGTTTCAAAATTTATTACATTTTGCATCAATTATTACATTTTTCGGGGTAACGCTGTCTCTCATGATATATTACGTATGTAATTAAAATAAACTAGATAATATTCAGTTAGAAATATGTACACATCAATCTGGTTCCTAGGTCTCTCTTAATTTAACCGATCGGTGGCGTCTCTAGAAGGAAGTTGATTCAACAGAGTGTTTTCGCTCACGTGACTAGCATCCATATTGCTTTACTGAAACAAAAGGAAGAATTTGCATGAAAATTCAATTCCCAAAAGACTCGTTCACTCGTCCAACATGGCTGCCATTTCTTTGTTGTACTCCTCCAACATGGCCACCGTGACGTCACGCGAACACACTCTATTTTGTTCTTCTGCCTGATCAATACAAAAACAAATCGCTAATTTCCCCTGCATTCAAATAGAAAATTAAGTTTTGCACTTTTTACAATGAAAAGACAAGCCAATCGAACGATTGCACGCACTGAAGCAGCCATCCTGTGCGTGGTCGCAAATATTTGAAAATTTAAATTGTAAATTATACATAACAAATTGGCAGAAAAAAATCCGTGAGCTGCGTGGCACTTGTAGTAATAAGGTGGATTTCCACTGTCGCGTAATTTTTTACGTGTGTTCACGTTCGTAAAGAAATTTAGAGACAATGTATGAGCGACTTGCGTAAACGTTTACCCAAGTTTTCCATACATCATCTCTAATTTTAATTTACGCACGTAAAAATTTACGCCACAGTGGAAATCCACCCCCACGAAAAATTGTTAGTGAACGTTTTCAACTGAAATCAACGGAAATCAACTGTTGAAGGGTATGCCCGAAACGTCTGGCCTGTAGAGTTAAATATGGCGCTTTTATTTCCTTAGGGAGAACGTCTCTGGACGATTTCCATACACTTTCAGGGCTTTAACTACCTTCGCTTAGCGCACGGAAAATGACCAAGCTTCAATATGGGAGTGCTTTCAAATCGGGAGAGCCGGTACCGAAATACAAATCTTTGCACCCAGGACTGTTATTAATTTTGACGAACGGTTCAAGCACGTGCTTCCATGAACTGAAGATGGAACCATGGGGTTTGCCTCGGTGTAAAAAACTGTGACTTTTTTCTTTGTTTTTGATCTTTTGTGTTTCTGTTCTATATTGTTTCTAGGTTCTTTGTTGTCTTGTTCGTTCTTTGTTTTACGTCCTTCTTGAGTTTCTGACACTTGGTTTGAATTCTCTACAAAAGTGTAATGGTCACGTGACCATGACCAGCTGTGTTGTAACAACATTCGTTTTGCTGGTTTGTGCCTGCATTAAAAGACCCTCCCCCTCCCCCACAGAGGTCATGACCATTATTTCCACTGCTTCCACCAGAGAACCCGCCGCCCCCGCCTCCACCACCACCATCACCTGAACCACCATTACCACCTCCACCACCACCAAATCCTCCGTCAACATCGTTGACCCTGGCTCTTCCACCCACTCCTCCCTGGAGAAATCCCCTGCCGCCTTCTCCACCCTTTCCTTTGGTGCCATTGAAGTTCGTTCCACTTCTTCCGCTGGAGTAAAAACCGCTACCGCCACCACCTAAAATAAGAGAAAATTTAACTCATTACCAGAAGCTATGGTTTCATGCGTTTTAATGACAGTTCTTATTGTCGTGTAAGCACCATTTTACGTGGTCTAAATATGTTGTCATTTACTCCAGTGGGACAGTAGTAATTATTATCATGTTAGTACAACCAGAAGCCCTGGTGCAACATAATGGATGGACTCACTGAATACAAGTTTGTACATTTGCTTATCTCCAGACTAAGGTACACAGCTCCAGCCTAGTAGTTATCTCGTTCCACATTGCATTTGGAATATTCAGCCCTGAGATAGGCATAGGGGGATACTGGCAGAAACTAGGTCGAAACAACTGCCCACTGCTAGGCTTGTAATAGATAATTATCATTATTACTCATGTTTTAAAATGATAATTATATAAAGTATTTTTAATGGACCTAATCATGTCTCCTTTAATAACTGCTGAAGTGAAAATATTCACGAAATTGTACTCTTACCCGAAAAAACATCATCAGCAGTTTGTGCGCCATGTCCATTGCTCCCCCCTGACCATGATCCGTGCCCAGGATTTCCTGTTGTATTCGTGCTCGCATCACATCCTGCATGTCTTGACTTTAAGTAATCTAAACCTCCTCCGCCTCCCGCTATTATCAAAGACGTCTTGCTTCCTCGCACAACAAATGTACCTCCACCGCCTCCGGAACTCCAACTTTCGTTGTTGATTCCCCCTTCCTGACCAACAAGTATTTGAATGATTTCACCTTTGTATAAACTGAAGGTTCCAATCATTTGTGCTCCTCTCCCTCGGTAGTGAGCACTGTTCTTTCCTTTATCGTATCCCCCAGCTGCTCCTACTGCTTCAATTTGGTAGTGACCAGTGTACGGCACAGTCCACTGTTGAATACCACTGGACAGTGTAACTTGACCGTCATGATCCTGATCTGTGTAGTGACTGCCAAGTGAGGTTGGACCAGATCTTCCACTTGCGTTGAGATTTGTGAAGACAGCATTGAACCCTATAAAAGGAAACTTACTCAATAAAGGTAAAATAAATATCAATTTTCCTAAGAAAACATTTTTGTTTAGTATGATCGATGCGGATAAAAATCTTAAAAATCTGGTCTGTTAGAAATTCCCCCGCCCACTAAACTTTAAACGCACAAATACCAAACATTATTGCCATAATTATTATCACTATCGCTATCACTACCATCGCCGCCTTCGCCGTCGTCCTCGTCCTCGTACTAGTACTCGTACTAATCATCGCCGTCGTCGTTATCTTTATCGTTATCGTTTTTTCGATATGATTATTATAACAATAACTTAACTTGTTTCTTGGTAAAACCCTTGCTTACGAATGCTGCTTTCTTGATCTGTCGACGCGTACAGTATATTTGTAGTTATTTCGGAAATAGATCGCCTTTAGTTCACGTGGTACTAATTTAAAACAACACTGAAGGTGAACATTTAGCACAAAAATCACCACTGCAAGATGTGCCTCATCGATGAAAACAGAGCCTGCCGTTTAAGTAATTATAGTTACCAACACAATGATTTGTAGATAATTAGGTCTTATTTTTACTTAGATTTAAACAAAGGTATACTTGATTGTTTCAAACAACGCAAACTGAAGTTGAACGTTTAGAGCTGAAAACAGCAGTACGCATTTCCAGGTAATTTAGTATTTAGTATTTCTGAATAATGGCGAATGTACCGACATTCCATGCATAATTTCTAGATTACAGTATTTAGCTTTGGCACTTTGGCTGTGACGTTTGCTTCCAGTTTGTCGCAAACGGACTCGCAATCGCAAGCGATCTAGTGAAAATCAAACCTTCGGAGTCGTAACAGTCGTAAGCACCCTTACGGCTCCGCTTATGGCTCTGACTTTGGCTCCGTCGCTAGTGAAAACCAGGCTTTTGTCTTAGGTTTTAATCTCCTTTGAGATTGAAGTTCAAGAATACTCTAAGGAAATAACTTTGAAGGGTTGATAGTTTGCTTCTTTGTCCTTAGTTATTCCTGTGAAGGGCATGTCCAAATGACACCATGCGATAACTACATTTCTTTTCCCTTAGGGTGTTAGTGATTACGGTTATTCAGTTTGTTATCCATGGGTCTAAGAATAGGTGCAACAATGTCACATCAAATAGTTATCCTTGTGTTTAATAACCTTCTTAGCATACAATCACAGATCAGAACCGACAGGACTCCGCCCCGCCCCACCCCACCCACAGGAAGTAAATTCTATTGAATATTCTCAAGAAGTGAAGGGAATCTATGAATTAACACTACTTCGTAAGCCTGAGGCAACTAGATTACGGTAATTATAGAATATTTGAAACGTAATACAATAACGATTTATTTTTTGCCCATATAATGTCACTTCGAAGGCACAAGTAAACATGTTGATTATGCTGCTGGATTAAATGACAGTGGAGATGTTAAACTTCTAGAAAGGAGCAGACTAGCAACAATTTTTATGAAAATAACGACACATTTGAAACTACGTTTGCAAGACATGTTTCGGTCGTTCAACGACCATCTTCAGTTGAAAGTAGAATTAATTTGAAGTTACATTTGAATTTATAATATAATGCTAAACAAAGATAACTAACAAGTGTGAAATAAATTGGGAACCTAACAAAATAGCCAAAAGTAACAAAAGAATGTACAATAGTAACATGCTGATTAGAACGAGAGAGTTAAATTAACATGGTATAATTGCTTGTTTAAAGAAGGTTGCTCCCAGGAGATATGTAACGCTTCTTTTATCTTGACCTGGAATTTTGTGGTCGCATGGTCTATAACTTTGAAACATTCAGTAGAGCAGGATTTGTGGCATGCCTCAGATTGTTGAAGGTGTTGAAAGATATGTGAGGTCCTGTCCCTGTTTAGGTGTTCGCGAATGCGTGTCGAGAGGTGTCGGCTACTTTCGCCGACATAGCAAGAATTACAGCTTGCACAGGTAAACTTGTAGACCACATTTGAACGAAGGTCAACAGGCACAGGGTCCTTCACACTAAACATGTTACGAATCTTAAAGAAAGAAAAGGCTAGCTTAATATCAAGATTGTTACAATAACGTTTAACTATTGTAGCACAAAACCGATTACGTAACGTACGAACAGATATTAATAACAGTACAAATAGTCAAAATAAAGTGTGCTTTAGTAACCGAAGTAGCATTGGCTTTCGTGTTGGTCACTGACACATAAAAACAATAGACACGATCCAATTACAAGAAACAATAGGACAAAAGTAAATACTGCATATCAAAAACATATAAACAATAAACATGAAAAAAAGATGGCAGATCGAACGAACGAACTTGCGGACGAATGAACGAACGAACGAACGAACGAACGAGCGAGCGAACGAAGGAACGAATGAAGGAACGAACGAAGGAACGAAGGAAGGAACGAACGAAGGAACGAACGAACGAACGTGCGAGCGAGCGAGCGAGCGAGTGAGAAAACGAACGAACAAGCGGACGAATAACCGATTGAATGAACGCACAGTTATTTACTGGTAAATTTCTTACTCTATTTGTTGTTTTCGCTGTTTATTTGTTTTCAGAGTGACACCAGCTTGCGCACTTACCTTTATGGTGTACGAAAACGTCATTCACCTTTTAATGCCGACCAGCTAGGGTTTGCTACAGACCTGAATTCTTGGTTTAAAGAAGGGGATGAAATATTACTGGAAAAAGTGTTTGCTGTTCAGCGAACATGTATGGATGGTCATGTTATTTGTTGCGACTATTTGAGACTATTTTAATATGAAAAATGAAAACTTTTAAGAAGAAAATCGTGGATAGCCAATGATGTTTCTACCTCAGTGTAGCTTTCTTTTAATACTTGAAAATGACGTCAGAGAAACCGCAAAGTTGTTTTTTCTATTGCTAATTTAATCTTGAACAGGGTTTCAAAGAAACTTCTCATGAAAGAAAGAACCACCCACAAATGCTTTTTTGTAACAAAATTGTAATGAAAAAAGCTGGGTTTTGAATGATATGCATATAGCTACATGAGAAGAACGAACATAATTATTCTTCGTAAAGTGTGCTAACCAGGAAATTATAAACATTAGCATACAAGAAAAACACAAAAGACATTTAAAGCAAAAAACCTTTTGCGTTAAAGGAGAACGCAAGACCAGAGACAATTTTTTTATTTGACCCCTGGAAATTGTAGAAGTAACTTAGATTTGTCGACAACAACTAGAAAAAGCGACTTTTTCCGACCGAAATTGACAACTAGTGAGACAATCTCAGATAGTGCAGAGTGTTATCTACAATTGAACATGTAAACATGCAAGGCCATAGCAAACGATCGAGGACACATTGTTGCTCTTTTCGAGCAAACTGGGAAACATATGTTGCATACACAAAATGTTTCTGAAACAAAAAAACCGAAACATTTTTTGTGTTATCGGGCAAACAGGGAAACACTTGTGTCCGCAACAGCATTTAGGATAATCATCTACATAGGTGACAGTGCGCCTACTCCAAGCCTGTCTTGCCTTTGGTTATACTTATACTATTTGCTTGCCAAATATGAGCAGACAGAAACTTCGATGTGTTTCTTTTTTTCAAGACCGGAGATAACTGGTAGAATGTTAAATACCTGATGAAAAAAATTGAAAGAGAAAAGATTTTGTTTCATTTAAAAAGCAATTTTTCATTGAAATGATAAACAAGAACTTATTTGCAGCAATAATTTGGAAAGCTTTCTTGCTTCAATTAACTCGAAAAAAATATTGTCCAAACATCAATGTTTTGACTCTTCTTTATCAGTGAATTCCCCATTAATGCCAAAGATTAAATCCTGGCAGAGACTAAAGCGGTAACTAATGCCACAAAGTCGGCGGAAAGCTTGAACTAACTTTGAACATTTTGGGCTCTTCTTCGTGTCCATTAAAGGGAGAAATAGACAAGCCACTGGAGATTAGTAATGCGTTTCTTCTTTTTATTTGAACCCTGACAAACACATTACAACTGCAGTTTGAAAACTGCAGAAAAAAACTCTCTTGGGTTAGCTTGGGTTATTCGACGCAAAAGATACGCAATCACAATTAAAAGGGGAAGTGTTGATACCCGAAATAAGTCAAAATATTCCCTAGTCTATTAAAACGAATGCGCCTTACACGTTGTGTTCTACAGGGAGGGAGAGCACAAGACGTTCTTGTGTGATTCCGTATTTACATACTTTAGCCTCCATCTTGAAGTGTGCAGTATAGTAACGCAAACTTATCTTCTGCGCATGCGTTAAGAGCAAATCGCTTTGTTCTTGAAACTGCAGAAAGGGCAGTACCACAAGGAGGGTATGGTGTTTTCTAAAACATATATATACCTTTTGATATTAAAGAAGAAGTAGCACAAATACAGCGTTTTACGCGGTACAGTGCACACAGGTCCTACTAACCCCCACCCCCACCGCAAGGCTTATTAATTAATTGATATTTATTAATTAAACAAACAGTAACGTTTACACAGTGCCTTGGGGTTTTAGCGACTTAGAAGACGACAGCCCACAACACATCACCTCAATAGTGCACTCTGCACTGAAAACGGCCAAAAACTGAGGCCATTTTTCGGGATTGAACGTCCGCCACTTTGACCTCGGCCTTTTTTTCTTCCGTGGTTGATATATAGGTGATGGTCAACCCAGGTTCCTTTGTCAATCTTGACAGTGAATGGCTCTTAAAGTGTCTATTCATTTCGTTTTCATTTCAGTAAGTGAATCATTTTCTACTCTGTAGATAACATTGTAAAATCTTTCCTATAAAAGGAAACGTCGCAAGCGATAAATGGTTCGTGGGGATAGGTGTACAGATTAATCGTATTGTATATTAAACAGTTTTTATTAGTTAATAACATTAATAGTAAAGTGTTGTGAACCAACACGCACACGATGCAAAGTGACATTCTTTCAACTCGCGCAACCATACTTGAGACTGGAGTTCAAGTTCATGCGATAGCATAAGTACTTTTCTCGATCCGTGGCATTACACCATGGACCAATGAAGAAATGATTTTTCAGTTCGTTTTCTGTTGCGTTTACGAGTAAATACGCACTCCCTTGTTAACCGCGCCTAAGAAGGAATTCGACTTTTTTTATCGTAGGGAAGGCTAGTATTGGCATTGAAATTGAAATGCTTCTCTTAAAATAAAAGCTAACATGGTTAAAATTGAACTAAAAGCTCGTAATAAATATTAATCAGTGTGATATACTTGTTTCGTTAACAGAACCGGAAATTAAATCGTGATTACAAAAATTCATTTATGATTAGTTAAAGATTAAGGACATTGATTGACATTTTGAGATTACTAGATTTTATGCATGCTGTTTTTTACACGTTGTCGGGATTCATTCAGAAGTATTTTTGCTAACCGGTATTGCTCACCTGTATAAGAGAGATTCAAGCTAACCAGTCTGAGGCTAACCTGTTCTAAGCTACGACCCGCCACAGAAGTGAGTAAAGCATGATAAGATTTTCTAGATTGTAAGTTAGTTACGCAACCATGAATTGTATTGCTCTGTTTCAGATCGAATAGTATAATTGCTTCAATTGCTACAAATGTGGAAACCAATAAATATCAAGCGATTGATTATACGATATGTGGTGGTCGTTGGAAAACGCCGTGTATGATTACGTAAAACATTTCATTCGACTTCTGGGTTGAAAGGAAACTACAGTTTGGCACGGATCTTAAACACCGCGGGAGAAACAAGCACATGGCAGAAGGCGCAATTAAAAGCGCAAAGCTGGACAGGAGGACTGCGAAGGCAACCCTCACAAGATGTAGGAATGCGTTGTCCAAACGGATTGAAGTTAAACGACCTGGCATAGAGGTACAGGACGCATTAGATAGCCTCCAAAATGCATTCCATGACCTTGTGGTTAAACACGAGAACTATTCAAAGTTAATTGAAGACGATGAAGAGTTCGAAGGTCAGGAACGTTGGATGGAAGAATGTCAGGAACTTTTCATGGACACCGAAATTGAAGCGAAGATTTACCTGGAAAACTTAGTTACTAAGGGAAAGGGACCGCTGAAAACCGGGATAAACACAAATAGCGTAGAACCAGAAGTTAGTGTTAGTGGAATTTCAAGCATGCAATCATCAGAGAACAAAGGCACAGTTGATGACAGTTCCGCTAGTCCTGATCCAGCTGAAATTACTAAAGTTGTTGGCAATGGAACCACTGAAAACACTGCAAATAACTCTGCTGAACAAACTGATCATCACAATATTCAAAGCACAGGTTCTGTTGATATTTCGCAAGCGTCTCAAAGTCATCTGAGCAATAGTATTTTAACCGAGACCGGAAACTCTGGCGACAACGATAACAGCGCTGCGTGTGGCTTTAAAATGGAAAAACCGAAGATGCCAAAATTCACCGGAGATGTCCGAGAATATGCGATTTTTAGAGCGGATTTTAAGCATGCTATCGAATCCCGCTACTCCAAAATTGATTCGATCACGTTTTTACGTGCTTGTATTCAAGGACAGCCTCTTGATCTTATCAAAGGGATTGGCTCTGACTATGACGCGGCCTGGGAATACCTGGATTCTATTTATGGAGATCCACGCTTCGTGTCAGACACAGTAACGCAGGACATTGCCAAATTTCGCCAACTGCAGCATGGCGAGGATGCACGATTTTGTGATCTTGTACATTTAGTGAAGCGTTGTTACAATACGCTCAAAGAAGTCGGAGTCCCTCAAGATATGGATAACAGCCATATGTTATCGATAATCGAGCAGAAAATGTGCGCAGATGATAGAAAGGTGTGGTCGAGGGATCTTGAACGAGAAGGAAAGTCAGCTTCGCTGAAAGGGCTCATGGAATGGATGTCAGTGGAAATGAAATCACGCATGCGTGCTACCGCCCCCTTAAGATCGAGTTCAAACAGCCTACGCAAAGTCAACCATCTTCAAGCTTAAGGTGGCGAAGACACGAAGCTGACGAAGCCGACCAATCACAGATGCTGGCTATGCAGGAACTCCACCCATTGGCCGGACCAGTGTCCTAAATTTGCTGCTCTCAGTATTGATGATCGACTGAAAAAAGCTAAAGAGAATCATGTATGTTTCAGTTGTTTAAAGAGAGCAGGACGGGGTCATCGAATTACAAACTGCAGTCGAAGACAGCAATGTACTATAGAAGAGAACGGAGCTCAGTGTACCCAGTTTCATCACATTCTCCTTCACAAGAGTAAAGCCATCAAAATCACAATCGCAGCTACAACGGAAACCAGCAGCGCACTTCTGCCAATTATCACAGCAAATATCCTTGGTCAAGATGGCATCCAGAAACGTGCAAATGTCCTGTTCGACACAGGGGCTTAAGTAAGCTTGATTAGGAACGATACTGCCTTGACACTTGGGCTCAAAGGAAAGGATACTTCTGTGACCATAACGAAGGTCGGTGGCGATGAGGAATTCGTGCAAACCAAGGTGTACCGCGTGCCAGTTGAATCTTTGGATGACGGTAGCAGATACTCCATAAAGGCTATCGGGATACCCAGCATCAGTGAAGAGGTTACGGCTGTCCAGATGTCTCAAATTACTGAACGTTTGGGACTTAAAAATGAGAAGCTTCGTAGAGGAAAAGGACAAGTTGACCTGTTGATTGGAATAGACCACGCCCATATGCACACCGGCGAAAGTAGGCAGGCTGGACAGCTGGTAGCCAGGAGTACACCACTGGGATGGGTGGTTTTTGGCGGTTCATCAGGGGAAATGCTGGAAACCAGTCGCATACTTCATGTGAAGTTTGAGATGCCTGTTGATCTGACAGACTTCTGGAAGACCGAGACCATGGGCGTCGCTGTTAAGCCCTGCGTATGTGAAGCTGATAGGCTTACTCAAGTGGAAAGGGAGGAGTTAAAAATCATTGAAGACTCATGCCAGAAAGTCGGTAACCAGTGGATGATACCCTATCCATGGAGAAGGGATCCAAACCTCCTTCCAGACAACAAGTCCCTGGCACTGAAACGATTAGTATCAACGGAACGCCGGCTTAAATCCTGTCCAGATCACGCAGAAGCCTACGACGCACAGATGAAGGAGATGCTGGAAATGAACTTTTGCAGAAAGTTGACGAAAGAAGAAGATGAAAACTACCAGGGTCCAGTTCATTACATACCTCATCATGCAGTCGTTAGGCCTGAAAAGAAGAGTACACCTGTCAGGATAGTGTTTAATTCATCGTGTATGTTTCAAGGTCACCAGCTTAACGACTACTGGATGAAAGGTCCGGACATGCTTAACAATCTGTTTGGAGTTGTTTTGCGGTTTAGAGAGAGAGAAGTAGCCTTGGTCGGCGATATTTCCAAGATGTATCACCGAGTCTTGATACCACCTCAAGATCAACACGTTCAACGTTTCCTGTGGAGGAATTTAGACCCTAACCGAGAACCAGACGTGTATGCCAAGACGGTGTTAACCTTTGGAGACAAGCCAGCCCCGGCAATGGCGCAGATTGCTCTTCGCAAAACAGCGCAAGAAAGTCAAGCCACAAACCCAGAAGCGGCCGAGGTTCTAACTAACAACGTCTATATGGACGATATTTGTGACTCTGTTGACACTGTTGAAAAAGCGCGAGAACTAAGTAATGACATTGATAGCGTTCTGGCCAAAGGAGGGTTCAGTGTTAAAGGTTGGATTTCGAACAAAGATAGCTCAAAGGGGAACGAAGTGAAAAAGAATTCGGATGTAACGGAAGTATTCGAAGGAGGAACACAAGAAGACAAGGTTCTAGGAGTTGTATGGAATCACGGAACTGATGAGCTTCGTTTTAAAGTCAGGCCAGACTTGATAAAGGCATCAGAGGTCACAGATCAGAGAGCAGCCACGTTGACCAAGCGGATGATACTGAGTAAAGTAGCTCGTATTTACGATCCTATCGGGCTAGCTTCTGCATTCCTCATCAGAGCGAAGATTGGGATCCAGCACCTATGGCAGTTAGGAATTGGCTGGGACCAGGAGCTCGAACCAGCAGTTCAAGATCAGTGGACAAGACTCTTCCAAGAGATGATGGAACTTAATGAAGTGTCCTTCCCGAGAGGTCTGTTTACCATCGGAGCTAATGAAGACGCATCACTGTGCATTTTCTCTGACGCATCACGAGAGGCCTTCGGATCTTGTGCCTACATCCGGCAAAAGGGAGAGAACAACAAGTATGAAGTCAAGCTCATATCAGCCAAGTCCAGAGTGGCGCCACTAAAGCAGCTAACCATCTCACGCCTAGAGCTTTAAGCTGCCGTACTTGCATCTTGTCTAGCGAAGACAATTCAAGAGGAGTCGAGAATTAAGTTCAGTGATGTCATGTTCTTCACGGATAGCACAATTGTGTTAGCATGGATTCGCAGTACGTCTGGAAGCTTTAAACCCTTTGTATCCTCAAGAATCGGTGAGATACAAAGTAACTCTAACCCAATTCAGTGGCGACACATTCCAGGAGAGTTCAATGTAGCAGATGACGTTTCAAGAGGGATACCTGTGCAGGACTTAAACAAGAGGTGGTCTAATGGACCAGATTTTCTCCGGCTACCCGAATCAGAATGGCCTCGGGATGCAGTTCCAGTAACTCCAAAAGAAGACGAGATGGAATATCGCCAAGAGAAAATGGTTGGTACAGTGATCACTCCCAAGAATGGCGAAGCAATTGACCCCCAGAAATTTTCCAGCTGGAGAAGACTGATCAGAGTGACTGCCCTAATCCAAAGATTGGCTCGGGGGGTTCGAGCAAGACGCAGTGGAGGACAACGACAAAATGGTCCTCTTACCCCCAGTGAGTTACAAGAGGCTGAGACTCTGTGGCTTAAACGCGCACAGACGAGTTTACACAGTCCAATGAAGAAGAAAGAATTTGACGCTCTCGGCCCTTTCGTCGACGATAAAGGAGTGATCAGAGTTGGTGGTAGGGTCGACAACGCTGTAGTGTCATATGACTCAAGACACCCTGCACTTCTGCCCTACGAGCACAGTATTTCCTTGCTAATAACAAGACACATGCACCAATGTGGACACGGTGGAGTGGCAAGCACGACTGCCAAGATCAGAGCAAGATACTGGATACTGAAGGCCAGCAAACTTGCCAAGTCCGTCAAATTTAAGTGCGCATTTTGCCGAGAAATGGCGCAAAGAGTTGAAACTCAACAGATGGCAGATCTCCCCTCAGTTCGTTTGGCACCTTCAACTCCACCATTTCACTACACAGCGTGTGACTATTTTGGACCCTTTAAGGTCAAGGTCGGACGAAACAAGACCGCAAAGCATTACGGTGTGATTTTCACTTGTTTGAATACCCGAGCGGTTCATCTCGAGATGGCAGTGGACCTTTCCACTATGGAATTTATGCAAGTCTTAAGAAGGTTCTTCTCCATTCGTGGCTATCCAGCCGTAATGAGGAGCGACAATGGATCTCAGATGGTCGGGGCCGCCAGAGAACTACGAGAAATGGTCGAGGGTTTTGACGACGATAAGCTACGCGAGTTCTGTGCAGAAAAAGGCATTGAATGGAAGATCACAACCCCAGCAGCACCGCATCAGAATGGATGTGCTGAAGCACTCGTCAAGACGTGTAAAGGTGCTCTCAAGGGGGCCATTGGGGAGCAAGTTTTGACGCCATTAGAATTGTACACGTGTCTGCTTGAAATCGCGAATTTGGTTAACCAACGCCCTATCGGAAGAGTTCCAAATGACCCAGATGACGGGGCCTACATCTGCCCTAATGACATCCTGTTGGGACGGGCGACATCACAAGTGCCACAAGGGCCCTTCAAGCAAACCAAAAATCCCCGACATAGAGTGGAATTCGTCCAAAGAATTGTTGAGTTCTTCTGGAAACGATGGAAGAGAGATGTGTTTCCCACACTTGTCCCCAGGAGAAAGTGGCGCGTAGAACGTCGAAACGTCAGGATTGATGATGTCGTGACGATGGCGGATAAGAATGCTGTTCGAGGCTCATGGACTATGGGCAGGATTGTAGACGTATTTCCAGGAGCTGACGGGAAAGTACGTAACGTTAAGGTGAAAACGGCCAAGGGAATTTACAGTCGTCCGGTGACAAAGATTGCGGTCATCTGCCCAGCAGAGGGATACGATTAAAGAGGATTAGGTGATAAGGACTACGCCCTTATCGGGGCGGAGGATGTTTCGTTAACAGAACCGGAAATTAAATCGTGATTACAAAAATTCATTTATGATTAGTTAAAGATTAAGGACATTGATTGACATTTTGAGATTACTAGATTTTATGCATGCTGTTTTTTACACGTTGTCGGGATTCATTCAGAAGTATTTTTGCTAACCGGTATTGCTCACCTGTATAAGAGAGATTCAAGCTAACCAGTCTGAGGCTAACCTGTTCTAAGCTACGACCCGCCACAGAAGTGAGTAAAGCATGATAAGAGTTTCTATTTTTCAGTGAAATCGTTGTTCTAGATTGTAAGTTAGTTACGCAACCATGAATTGTATTGCTCTGTTTCAGATCGAATAGTATAATTGCTTCAATTGCTACAAATGTGGAAACCAATAAATATCAAGCGATTGATTATACGATATGTGGTGGTCGTTGGAAAACGCCGTGTATGATTACGTAAAACAATACTTGAGTTTAAAAACCTGCGGTTTTAAAGAAATGAATAATAAAATGAAGTCCAATGAATTGAGTCGTTTAAACGTACTCTGTTTCGGCCAATTACTCGATCCGCACAACATTAAAGTTGCTCGTGTCCCCAGGGAACAACACCCGGCGCGAGTTCGAAACCTTTTTAGGTCAAAAAAAGGTCGGGACACTCTATGCGACAGGTGAAATCTTTGTCGCTGCGCCTGAATTTTGTCGCTGCGGCCTGTCGCACGAATTCAAAGCAATTTGAATTCGTGCGACAGATCGCAGCCACTAAATAAGTGCAAGCAGCCTTCTCGCAGCGTGTGTACGGCTTCTGTTACAAATCGCTGCGACAAATGAGGGGCGTCAATTTTTTTTCTAGTTCACATTTCCCCACTTCCAAATTCGCTTGCGTGCATCAAACAAGCTTCTTGTCGCAGCGACTTGTCGCTGCAGCAGTACAGACCCTTATACCTTCACCAGCCACTGCGGGGATGCTGTATCTTTTTTAAACTTTTCACTAAAATGGCGGGCCCCTTTAAAAATACCTTAAGCAGTCGACCGAAGTGACTTCAGATATAGAAAGAATTTGTAAAAGTTAAAACACCCAAGTCACAGATCAGATCAGTAATGGGAGTGAGGGAAACCTGTTTTCACTCAGTTATTTTAATAGTAGGCATATTACCTACATTTTTTACGCTATTTAATTTATGACATTTGTGTTTATCAGTGTATAAACTGTCGTTTTATAGTAATGTCATCTATCATTGCTCACCCATTAATGTGTTCTTTACAGCTAACTGTCACATGGTACAAAATCCGTCATGTTAGACGACTCGCTGGGAGAACCAAACCAGAGATTTCAGCCAGTCGAGCTTGTCATGACTTTTCTTTCTTTCAAAAGATTCAAATACGTTGCACTCGTGCATTATTCATGCAGTTGTATAAGCGGTTGGAAATTTTTTAGGACACTCGAGAAGCACTCGGCTATGCCTCTTCACTATACACTTATCTCGTGCCGTGAACAAATGCACTCGGGGGCGTTTTTTATTCCTGTGTATACATCTCGTAATTGCTTAACATTTTTTATCGTAATATTTCAATATGTGCAAATATTTTTTTGATGCGTGCTATGTGAAATAGTGAATTATTTCATGTACTTTACATCACTTCACTCCTCTCGGGAAGATATGAACTCAATAAATTGACCTCGCTCCCAAGTGTGGCTTCATAGCTCAGTTGGTAGAGCATCGCAGCGGTATCGCGGAGGTCACGGGTGATCACAGGTTGGAATCCCGGTGAAGCCCTGAATTTGTTTCAGGGTTCTTTATCCACTATAGAATTAAAAGAGGATTCGTTGACGGTAGAAGCAATTAAGGGAATATAAGCTTTCGACAGCCAGTCTGCTGTCTTCGACGGATAAAATTGAATAAAGAAGAGAAACGTGAAATAAATGAGATAATGCGAGAAGTTCACATGAATTAATTGGTTGTTGGTTCAGTCTCCATTCTAACCCGTCTGTTCTTCAGACAACTAATCTTTGAAGATGTCCCCTTACTACTGAAGTAAACCTCTAGTCAGTCATACGCGTGGATGGCATACTGTACTCTCGACCCTCGTCTGCTCGGTTTGTGTGTTCAGAGATTCTCGTGCCTGTGCACATATTGGGCTGTTCACTCGGCCGTTCATTCGAGAGTTCCTCAGCCTCTTGGTTTTAAATATCATAAATGGCACCCCACGGCGTTGGAACCAGTTCACCGCCCAAACAAATCAATCAAACAAAGATTTTAAAAGCTTGGTTCTGTTGGAACTGTAAACAAGCCTTGCCCATGCCAAGCGTAAGGTATAAACTACCTTTACAGAATTTAAGCCTAGCCGAGTTTGTGATGAAACGGGATTTTCATTTTCTGGACATAATCGTACTGGATTTCGGTTCTTTTCGTAAACATCGTGTTAATGCCGTTTTAAATATTCACTCGGTTTGTTGTATTTTTACAAGCATTTGCGATTTAATGTTTCGCATCGAACTTCGTACTTCTTGGTAGAGTTAGTTTATTTGCTAATCTTGGTTTTCACATGACGTCATAAAATTTTAAAAACAAAATTCGCTGGGCTTGCTTAATTTTTATTGTCGCCACGTTAAAGAAATCCTAAAAATATATCTATTCACAAGTTTCCATAGTATCCTTTGTGTTTGAAATACAGCATGTTGAATTTTCCACATTTCCGCCTTTTGTGACTTCACGATGGCGCCGTGACAAAGCTGTCGTGCTCAAACAAAAGGTCTTTTCGCAAAGTTTTTGCAGTTTAAACAGTTCAAGTATCAGGAAAGATGTGTATGTGTATATACACTAGACCGCGAGGAAAGAGCGATCGCTTATGATAGCAAAAGTCAGTTCCAGATGTTTTCTTCGATTTCCGGCCGCTATGTTGGTGCCCATCAAGCTGGACACCAACATGGCGTTTCCATACTGAGCTCTATAAATTTGCAAGAAATGCTTCGGCAAATAACTCACGAATGGTGTACCGCACAGACCTGAGACTTGGAGATGCTGCTTACCTATTAACATTTTATAACATTTGAATTTATCAGATTTTTTAGTTTAGTTTTTGATGGAGTGACAGTGAAAAACAGCTATAATTAACGCGAAAAAGGCTTTTTATATTTAATAACTCTGAGTCACTTTTGTAGTATTTCGTCTAGTGGCTAGAAAAAGTGTAAACACATAACCCGTCATTTTTCATCATGTTTTCTCCATATTTGGTCAATATAATGGCTCAGAATCATGAGGTGGGAACCAATCAGAAAGCTAGAAAATCATTATCCAGAGGCTAAAATTTTCTAAAATAGAATGTAATAAGAATCGGTTGTCAGAATTAAACTTATCGAATGCCATGCATGATCAAATGTGCAAAACTTTGGGTCTTTGGGCATGGAACTCACTGAGTGTCAATTTGTGTCATTTTGCAAATTTGTAGGAAGATAAGAAAAAGTATAAAAAAGTAAAACAGCTTTGTTTTCACTACATTTAATGGAAGACTCTTTCAGCGCCCTTTGTCGCACTGGGTTTTCATTACATAAAGCTGTATTTCCATTACGTTACATTACACTATTCGTTACATACGATGTTCGTACTGAGATACAATAACTTCGGTTACATCATCCAAGTAACAGTTACGCCAAGTGGCGTTATTTACGTGAAAACCTTCGTTGTTCGTTCATATAACTGTTTGTCGAAACCGGCCTTTATAATTATAATACAATTAAAACATTATCTTAAAAAGCACAGTTTTCGGAACATGTTTCGATATTTCAAACATCATCATCAGTCATTGTGAATGTATAGTAAAGATTTACAAAATTATCGGAATATATAACTAATCCTATACAATGAATCTTTATAAATTCAAATATTCGTTAACTGCTAAACTTATATATTCAATAAAATGTAAGACACGGAGAAATATACCAAAAAGTTAACTAAAACTCCCTGTAAACAACAGTAGATAAATTTAGAAATGCAATGACAGACTAACATGCTCAACTTGTTTCTTTTAGTTCAGGTTTCAACTGTTCAACATGGAAACTTTTCTTTTATTTTAAGTTGAGAATAAGTGCTAGCATGATAGAGAATCTTAAAACAAGAAATATCACACTTATTCTCCTACAACCTTTAAAAGCACTGAGATGTTTAAGAATTGGGGAATTTTTGTCCCGAAAGAGATGCTCTTTAACACGTATGTTAAAATGCCTTCTGGTTTCACCGATATAACGAGTTCAACAGCTCGCACGTGTAAACCAATAAACAACACGTGATTTGAAAGAATCAGGAACAAAATCTTTTGGACTGAATTAGACATAGTGCTAAGTTTAAAGGGAGAGAAAATAATTTTCGCATTTAAGTCTTTGCAATACCTATTTGTAACAGAAGAATAATACCGGATATAGGGTAACGTATAGAAGTGGCAGTTGGATCTTTCACAAGCGTCCTTTCCTGTTGTTCTAGCCTTTCTAAGATAATCTTTAACTGATTTGTCAATAAGCCACTGACATAGCGCCACAAGCCAAATGTTCGAGGAAGTCTACTGCCGCTTTAAATTTCAATAAGAGATAATTTAAACAACTAGAAACATGCAAACTTAAAATATCCCATATTCAAAATGGCTATACGACCGGCAGCCGGTCCTCAAAACACCATTCTATTTTACTGGCACCTTTTTTTAATTCTTAAAATCAAAGGAACTTTCTCAACTCGAACTATGAGGTGTCCATCAAGAAGTGCTAGGCTATTCAGGAAAGTGCGGTATATCTCAGATTAAATTTTTCTTTTATGCTGGCACAGAATACGAAGCCTTGAAATGTGAAAAAAAATCACCACCAGTTCAGTTTTTCTTTTTAAATTCTTAGAAATAAAAAATAATGAATTCAACTCACAGTATTCCTCGCGCTCTCCCTCCGAAAACTTTTCACTTCTCGGAACAGATATTAACCCTGTTCAGACTTGGCTTTTTTTACTTCTGGGAGTGGGTGAGGGTGCTGAGCCCCCCCCCTCCCCCCCATGTAACTTTAAAATGATTAAATCGCTTATTCTATGGTAAACAAGTTAGCACAGGAGGATATACACACTAATTGAAATGATTCTTTTGCGTCATGATACGTCACTAACGACGTCATTAGTTTGAATTTATTGGCTGAAATAGTATTTAATTCATAATTATTTCAGTCAATTTCAATCATTGATTATTTCAGGGGGCGTCGAGGTAATAGTCCATTTTACAGTTCTGTGAAATGTAACCAGGCCTCTGTATGAAAGCGAGGCTCAGGGTGACCTTGTCATGATAGAGACCAGAAACTATTTAGCATAACAGCAAAACGATTTACATATTAAAAGCAAGAGGGTTTGTATCTTTGCAAGGTCACCTTCAGCCTCAATTCCACTCAAAGGCTTGGCAACTAAGCACATAACTGTAAAATGGCCGATTGTAATTTAGATTCAGTCGGCGCCGCAGTAACGGGAATCACAATCCGTTACTTCAAACAACTTGTAGATATAGTAGGAGCTGCAGTTCTTCACTTGAATGATGATCAATCCTCCACAACAATCGGAATACCTGCGAAAGCAAACTTTTTTAGTAACTTCTCCTTCAGCTACAGTAGGGTGGCCATTTTTCAAATAGCCTTGGAAACTTGCATCACATCATTTCGGTGGTGGACATGTGGTCGCCATTTGTGTTCCTGCAGCCCCTTGGAAGCGATACCAGCCATTGAGGTTGTCGTCACATTGGGTTGGTAAACTCGATGTGTAGGTTTCTTTTCTGTCTGCCTCAGAGAGAATTTGGTAGTTTTGACAAACATCAGCTAAAATTCAAAAAATATATATTCTTTAATTACGCAAACAAGATATTCAATAAATGAAATAAAATAATTAATTGAATGGTTAATCAAATAAATCATATAGTTTTATATAAAGCTTTTGGAATAAAAGTATGAATGGTAATTCATTAACAGCCCAGATGTTAGCAATTATGTTTGACGCGCCCCCAATCCTGTAATAAGAGTGCTTAGATAATTCTACTGCTAGAGTATTACACCTTCCAATCTTGCTAAATAGTTTATTTAATAATTAGATAATTTATTAAATAGTTTAATAAATATTACCGTAGAGTTGTATGCAAACTTTTCCTTACCGTACCATACTGTGCAAGCTGGTGCTGCCATTTATTCAAATGCACAGCAGTATGCCGAAAAGTAGTATTTTGCGATTAATTTATTTGAAGACCATTGTGGCGTGAGACTGTCTGGTACACTAAACAAAACTCAAGAATTCCTTGCACCAAATGAACGCTAACGATTCTTTCCTTGCTTTGCTTTACTAGATGCTATCAAAAATACCTCTTTAAATTTTGTGAAGCATTGCTAAAGAAATCAAAGTCGTGCAATTCTTCATGTGGGAATAATTACGGTATTATATTCACGCTATGGCTAAAAACACCCCTGTGTAGCTGCCCTGGTGAACCAAACCTGGTGGGTTATTTTGCCCTCCCTGGAGGAATTTTTTTCCAACCTGGCCCCTGCTGGATTTTTAAAAAGCCCCTGGTCAATTTTATTTTCCCGCTGTGGACGATTTTGTTTCCCTGGTGAGGCCTGTTCAGCCAAAAGAAAAAGTCACAGCGCGTACGAGAACTTGTATGGTAGGTGTCACGTTTCCTTTTAGGCTGTGTGAAGTTTATTTTTCTGACTAGCTAAAGCATTCCATCTACAAGATCAATTTTGCAGAGCAATCAGTGAGTTTGGCTCTCGGCGGAATAGAAGATGATCCCGGGCGAAATGATGGCCCTAGAGAGTCTGCAAAACTGTGCCAACCGACTGATTTGACTACAAGAGGTACATGTCTTTACATTGCTGAGACATCTAAGGGGTCATCAGAATGGCTTACAATAGTTGATTCGATTTCAGTCCACCTGGCGAAAATTGATGACAGATGGGAATGTGAGTGTTATCAAAAAATTGGTTGACTCCCCGAACTGAGAACAGCAGCACAAAGGTTAGAAAGTCTTATCTCAGATACTAGGCAATATACAGCTGCTGTTTCACCTGACACTAGTCATGAGTCAGTGGCTTACTGGACAGCTGAAAGCTTTCTTATCAATGGTGCAGATTATTTTTTCATGTTGGGGAAGATCTTCTCGGCCTAGTGAAAGTGAAAGCTCTTGGGACGCGCATGCACGAGAAGGTTCTTTGGCCACATAACAGAGACGTTTCAAGGCAACAATCCAACCTTTTTGGAATTTACCAAGCATGTGGCAACTGATGCATTTTAGTTCATTGCTCCAGTGGTCACATCAGGATCAGACCACAACCAAAGTTTTTGTGTCAGAAGAACGAGGGATGAAGTAGCTTCCACGTATAATAATGATAATGAACCTTATTAAAGTGCCAACCGTGCCTAGCATTGTCGAACTAATTGGGGACACTGTAAAGCCCAAATAAAATCAAATCAAGTTATATTTACATTAAATCAAATCAAATCAAATAAAACGTAATAAATGCTGGTTTTTGTGGAGAGGGTAGTCCTGAGAAGGACTGTTGTCGGTGACAGGGACTGACGTTTCGACAACCTGAGCCGAAGTCATCATCAGAGTAACGACGGCGAAGAGGCAACTTTAGAACCATTTGAAGCAGAAGAGACTCTTGCTTATGTATATTGGAGGCAAAGAAGAGGTAGATCCTGCAAGTATAACGACATCTTGGCCTATATGCGCTAACAAACAGTACGTACGGTATATGCAGTTAGCAAGAAGTGGTGAGGTAATATTGAGAATACTGATTAAGTGGCTCTGGCTGGTGTCAATCGAACAACGCATCTTAACTGCCTATTCCATACGTTCCTTGCTATTTAGGGGTCTTTAACTACTCGGACACTGTTTTGCAGGCATATAAATATAAGGCTAGATTTTATAAATGGATTTCCTCGCCGTTGAACAATCGGATAAACTTGGTAGAAATTTGTTCTATCCTGGTATAGCTTTTGTAAAAAGCCTGGTCTGTTACAGAGGGGTGTCTAAAATTCTAAATGTTAGCGTATGACCTTTTGCAGTGAATGTTTTAATCAATCAACTAGAACTTCCATCCAATATTCGAAGCAATACTGTATATTTAGTCCAGGTTCAATACACAAATTCATCGTCTAACAGAATTGAGTGAATGAATTGAGTGTACGAGTGAATGACTCAAAGACCATTCATACATCTCATAGATGACTACGTCATCAATGAGCTAAACAAGGATCGCATTGAATATATAATGTTGAAAAGCATTCTTACACCTTCACAATTAGCACCCTTCTTTATAAATCCATCTTTGCACTGGCAGATGTACGATCCAATGGTGTTGTTACATGCTGAGTTCGCAACGGCATTACATGGATCAAACGGTGCAGCACATTCATCAATATCTAGAAGACAGAACGCAATACGATTGTCGTTTCTACACTACCGTGTGAAAAATATTATAACATGGTTTCTGGGCGCGGTTTTAAAAGGGAAAAGGCATTATGCATTGGGGTTCATTGGCATTGTGAGTAAGATTAAACCACAAAAATTATCTTCATTTATCTGCTTAGGGGTTTTGGATAAATCACAGACACGACCCCATCTCCAGCGTCTTCGATGTTGCGATCACAAAGTTATCGTAAAGTTCCCGGTGTTTCGGTTGGATCTTATTCACGGTAATGTGAAGGCTGGGATAGAGATACTCCAAAGTCCGGCGGGATAAATAAATGTCCAGATCCGTATCCAGACCCAGTGGAATCAAACGACAGATGATTTATTCAATTCGTTTTTGTTTTCTTTCCCGGAATGCAAGACTGTTACTGGTGACATTAAATACAGGTCATCAATAATCAGCACTCTATTAGAGAGTTTGTAAAAATTCTCGAAGTCAGTAGTACTTAAAGGACCCTATTTAGCCTTGGCCATTTTCGATGCCATAAAGGTGTGAAAATTGTATGGTGAAATCTTAAAGGAGCATGGTCACGACTCGCGCATGCGCATTTGTAGTGCGAAAAATTTGACAGGTTGTGCTAAGCTTTTCAAATCTTGTCGAAGAGTAGAGTTGAATTTTTCTATCTTCTGATATCTTTACCATCCTGTTTTTCTCAGTATTTTCATTCAGTTCATAGTGTTGTTCAAAGGTTGGAAAACGTATTTCAGGTTTTATTTGCGAACTCAAGTGTTTCTTCCGCCTGCTGTAAGTTGTTACTGGAAGTGTCTAAAGTACTTTTCAAGCAAGCTTTTCAGCGATTTCGTTCGTTTCCACACGCTCCGCGTAAAACTCTCGCATGTAAACAACAACAGAGGCGTGGCTGGCTAGAGCCGTTTAATGGATATTTTAACGAGCTATTTTAGTATTCTGGTCATGTGTTACTATCCTACCTGTACAGTTGAGTCCATCTCCAGTTAATCCTGGTTTACAGGTGCAGTTGTATGAGCCGTGGGTATTGACACAGTCAGCATTAGCAGGGCATGTGTGTGTCACTGTAATACATTCATCAATATCTGAAGAACAAAAAAATCTTAAGACATTTAGACGATTTTTATGGTAACCAATTATTTTAACCCCAAGTTTTGTTTGATTTAGCTTCGAACGGAATGCAATTGATCATATTTCCAGCTGTTGTCAGATTATGAAAGTCTTCAATTCACTGGTTTACAGTTAGCTGGGTTGATGCAGTTAAGGTCTGATTTGTGGGAAGACGGTGTCCGACTACCTTCGGTTAAGTTCACTAACCACTAACCCAGCGGTCACAGGCTGCGTTTATAAATTATGGAGAAGAGGAGAAGAAACCTGCAAAAATTACGAGTATGAACATCAATCTTACCTTCCGTACAATCCTGACCCGTGAATCCAGCAGCACACACACATCGATATCCTTTGTCGGTAAATCCCGCCTGGCAAATTGCACCGTTCTGACATGGTTTGTTCCCGCAAGCATTCTTGGCCGAAAAGAAAGCAAAGAAAGGCACAATTTTCCACGTTAAATGAAGTATTGTATTATATCGTATCGTATGGTATCGAATTTTATTATATATATAGCGACAATTTTAGGTAATAAACCTTGCAAATAGAATTCTATATCTGCTATATTTTCACATGTGAGAAAAGCGATACGTCCAATCAGCTTCGCGTATAGCTTTCTTCACATGTGAAAAATATAACCAATCAGCATCAAGAGTAGAACGACCTAACCAATCAGAGCGCGGGAATTCAAATGGTTTCCAACGAGGTTGTGAAAACAACGCGCTGCAAGTTTGCCAGCTCTCGAAGACAGTTTATGTTTTGACTACAAATTTTGTACTTTTGAGAACTTTATGGAAAGGAAAGCCATCAGAAACACGTAAAGCAAAACCTTAAGAACACAGTTATTTTATGGAAATGCAAAAATCATTCTCTAGGCGGAGCGAAGACAAACTAAATGTCGATCAGGGAAAGCCAAGAAATGAAAGACTTTCATTGTAGCTTTGATACAACGCAGCCGTGGACGTTCTAAGAAAATTCAAGCACTCTTGGGAACACCAGGGTAAAGTAAATATTTCACTTTTGAATATGGATTTACGTCGTAATTGTTGTTTAATGAACCGACTCCTTGTGTTATCATAACTTTTGCTCAAAAATTCGCCAGTTGATTTGCGCACAGTAGTTGATTCACTTATGGCGACGTTTCTCGATGCGATAGCAAAAGCTTTTCTTTTAAAAAGTATTAACACAGTGTGTTTTATACCGCTATTTAAATAAAATTCCTGCTTACGATGGCTTGTCGTCGCCGTAATTTTTCTTTTCTATTTAAAAGAGATCTCGCTTGGACAGCCATCAGAATGCATTTGCAGCTTTGTTTTCCTCGCGCTGCGTTTAACTCTTTGATTATACTTTAGAAAAATCGTTTTACGTTGACAATGGTTGAGTACTCGTTATATATAATAAACAAATTACAGCATAGAAAGTGCTTTGTACGGATTATTATTCACTCGTCGCAAAACTTCGGAAAACTCACTCGTTCGCTGCGCTCACTCGTTCGTTTTCCAAAGTTTTGCAACTCGTGAATAAAAATCCGTACGTCGCACTTTCTATGAAGTAATCTATATATATTGTATTACTTATACTGATGATATTGGTGATGATAACGTTAAAATGAAAATAACAAGGACTAATCAAAAAGTTGGGCCGATTTTTAATGTTGTGATTGAGATAGGGAAAATAAATCGGCCCGACATAGCGAGAAAATCAACCTTAAATGATGGCTTTTTTCGTTTTTACCAAGACTCACCTCTGATCCACGATAAACATAATTTTCCCATGGCTTTAGATCGTTAGGATGTTCGTAGTGAGTAGAGTTATTCAGTTCACATGTGGTGACTGAAGGAGATACACGGATGACTTGCATGTTGTAACTGACACAGTTTGGTTCCATGAGGCATAGAGCCCCGCAGAAGTCTCTAACCATGTATTCGACGGTTTGAAGCACGTGATTAATCAGTCGTTTTCCGTGGTAGGTGTGAGCGGATCTGAACTCCAGTTGACGGCATGAGACTGGCGAAAGAGTCAGAGTGAAAATTAGCAATTCAATTAATAATAATAATGATGATGATGATGATGATGATGATGATAATAATACAAACATTATTTACAATTCAAAAAACTATTTACACTAAATTTTATAACAATCAATCAGAAAAATTTAAAAAAGACTACAGTGCCAAAAGCGAGATAACGAGGAAAGTCTTATTATAATAATTTACAAGGATAAATACGGGTAGAAAAAAATATAAAATATAAAAGTTAAAAAAAAAGTTTACAAATTATTACGATTACTACTACTACTAACATCATTTATCATTGCAGTGCTTGAAACCATTTTTACAAGACTTACGTATATCAAGTTAAACTTTCCTATCATAAAAAATAACAACAACAATAATAACAATAATAATAATAATAATAACAATAATAATAATAATAACAATAATAATAATAATAACAATAATAATAATAATAATAATAATAATAAAAATAACCACTTTACCAAAAATATAACAGTAGAACGATAAATAAATATATACATCATGAAAAAGTTAAAAGAGAAAAGATTGTTTCATTCAAAAAGCAATTTTCATCAACAACTAATTTAATTATCGAATAGTCACGGAATAGTACGGTCTTCTGTTGTCACCATCGGTATCCTCTGTAAAAGACACTTCAAATTAAAATTATATTTACATATAGTTATATCAACTTATCTGAAAAACGTTTCAAGCAAAAGCATTGAAGGTAAACAGCTTTGCATGATCGAGAGTTCCCCACACTGGTGAAAACAAAATGCATCAGACGCTAATTAAATTTATTTGCGGTTTCGGAAGGCGCCATGTAGTCTGCAGCAATCTTGCTTCAAACTCCAAAAAATATTGTCCAAACATTATTGCCAAAGATTAAACCCTGGCACAGGCTTAAGCAGTAACTTAAGTTCTGGAGGCGCCAGGCAGTGTGCAACAATACCTTCAAAATTGAAAAAGTTTATCGCAAAGCCACAAAGACGGCGGAAAGCTTGAACTTTAGACTTTGAACGTTTTGGGCTCTTCTTTGTGTCCATCAAAGGTAGAAATAGACAAGCCGCTGGAGATTAGTAATACGTTTCTTCTCTTTATTTGAACCCTGGCAAACACATTACTGTCGATACCTCAAATAAGTTAGAATACCCTCTGCCCAACATTCTTGTTTGATACCGTATTTATGTACTTTCCATTTATGTTACATCTTGTAGTGTTTTCCGTAGCAATGCAAACTAATCTTAAGCGCATGCGCATGCATTGGGAGAAAAAAGCTTTGCTCTTGAAAGGATAGTACCTTGCGTTTTATCCAAATCGAAAATTTTTTTTTGCAGAAGTTCATTTGGTGAAATTTAGAATTAGATGAGCGAAAAAAATTTTGACATTATGGGCACTTTAAGGGTTAGAAGAGGACAGCCCACAACACATCCCAATAGTTCACTGTGCACTAAAAACTACACACGATAAAAGAAAAGAACAAAGATAAGAATAGATTAATCAAAGGCTCCTTAGAGCAACCTCATGGTATTACGTAACATTTCTAGCATTTTACAGTTGTATGTCTTCACTTTGGAATAAATCACTTGTGTCTACAAGATATTTTGCTGCATCTAATAATTTCTTAGGTCTAACTTTTTGAAACTGATAATGATGCTTATAACTGAGACGCCTCTTAAGTTTTATTGGAATGGTCTGTGATTCATTGATGGGCCTCGAAAGGCAATGAACAGTCGCATTTACATCACTTGGTACATTGACAATTCTTTCTGTGTTAGACCTCTACAGATGTATTTTGATCAAGGATGAAACGAAAGGAACGGAAAACCATCTTGATAATTCCGACTAGTACCCAGTCGCTATTTACGTTAAATTGCCGCCTTTGCCCTGCCCCCTAATTATATGCACAGAAGACAACACAGAACTTTGAGGACAAAAGTAAACCTGGTAGGGGAGGAAGGGGAAAACGTGTTTAATCCAGGTTTAATGCATAAATTAATTGTATAACAGAATGGAGTGAGTAAGTGCGTCAATTAGCATGACTTAGCATGACTTACGTCATACCATGAGGTAAAAATGAAACAGTGCAAAAAGGAATTAAGAAACTTAAAAACTTAAAATAAATGTTTGAGCTTAGATTTAAAGAAAGAAAATATAGAGGTGTCATGTATATCCTGACTTAAAGAGTTCCAGTCTCCGACGCTCTGATACATAAAATGTTGTTTGCCCCAGTTTGTTCTTACACGAGGTAGGCGCAAATCGACGTTATCGGGTTAACCCTGTTAACGTTGTTAAAGATCTAGCGGGCATTCTGGTGGTGCTAAATAGTTTGCGAATTTATTGGTATTCCTGCAACGAACGAATGTCCTTTCAAGGAAGACTCAATACTGGTTGCTCCCTTAACACGGGCTCTGTGATGCTTACCCACAGAGATAGAGACCGTTTTGGGCGAGTTTCTTTTCAACAGTCGAACCCTTGGGATACTGACGTGTAATGCACGCAGACTTCACACCACTGAGAAGAATCCAGCCCAAAACAACATTTCTCAAACACAGAAATAGACAACAGGTAAAGATTTTTAAATTGTTGTTCACTTCATTTTTGTACTTTTCTAACAAATCACAAAAATATTTTGATCCAGTATTGATCGTCGGTCAAGAACAGGATAGAAATCTGAGAACACCTTTTACTATTTCTAGCCTGTTTCAAACCATCTTATGAAAATCGTTTCCGCTTAGTTTAACTAGCCATTACGTTATTTCAATTTCATTGTTAAAGTTAAATATAGTTGCAAATGAATTTTATGATTCAAACTTTATCTTATTAATCCCAAATTGTACTCTATAGCAACCGTGCAAAAACGAGGGCAAGCGCGGGAAGGGGAAGAGAGGGGAGAGACAAAATGGCCGACAGTCGTTTTGCTTCTCTAACGAGCACAAGCTTAAAAAACTTAAAGAAACAGCAACCAAGCACACAAACCTGGATAAATATGTGGCGCAGCTAGGCTGACAAGCGCAATTTAAACCCTAAGAGTATTCGGCAGGAGAACTCGACAAAATCCTCCAGCGATTATATGCAAAGGTAAGAAACAAATGGTCTCGTGATGTTCTCAAATTTCACCCGCCTACAATTTTGAGAACTTTCAAAACATCACCCGCACCTATTAATCACGAATTTTACTCGAGGTATTGCGATTTCATTTTCAAAATTTTGTTGAAATGTCACAGAGGGAACTTAAAATTAAAACGTTGTAATTATTTCGTATGCAGTATGCAAACTGACATTTAATTAAGTTTGCACGAAACATTAGGAAGATAGACATGTCAATTTGTTAGAACTGATGAGCGTTAACGAATAATTATAAAATAGCAGAGAAATCGCAGGTGTTTTTTAGCAATGTACTGATAAGATTATATGAAACGATTTGTAATTTGCGTTTATTCTTCTTAGAAAATGCGCGTTTTTGCCAAAATGGTTTCACAAAATTGATTATGAAATGACGAAAGCTACCTGTTTGAAGAGCTTGCATACTCACCGATTGGTAGATTTTTGGTATTAATAATTAATTATGAACACGAGCGAAGAAGAAAATATGGAGATATGCTTCTTAAAAAAGTAAAAAAAAAAAAACAAACGTGTAAGTTGAAATAAATTAACTTCTCGAAAGAAAGCTGAAATAAGAGGGGAAATAAATAAATGAACCGTAAATTAATCAAACGACACTGTGTGCTCTAACACAAAACGTTTAAGTAGTAGATAAAATATGAGCGGGAGATCTGTATGGGCATTTACAATTGCGAGCCGATAGGCGAGCAATTGTAAAGCCCATACAGATCTCCCGCGAATATTTTATCGTACTTGTGAAATGAAAACAATAAATTGAATGCAAAGTATTGTTATTCGATTCCATTGTGCTTTGCATTTTAATCAGTAAAGATCTGTATCAAAAGTTAATTCTACTCTTGATTTGTATTGGGGTTTACAGAGCATTCATGTGACCTAAATAGTACCTTTGCATTGGATCTACTCCTTATGAATTATTAATGAATTTTACAAGCCTTATTAAATAGCCAAACTTTAAATACATATTACGTAGATCCGCCATTCCGTATTCTCTTTATTCCACTTGCCTTAGATCAAACACAAAATAACCAGCCGATATAAAAAAACTAATGGAGAAATACTAAATCAGATGGAAAAAAAAAAGTTTTCTTTTTAATATTGAAATACTAGAAATGAAAATCCTGAAATCCTTAAGAAAGAAAGGTGGCTAATTTTAGCGAACAGTTTGCTTTAAATATTGAATAAGCTGTCGTACGTCTTCTTAGTTTCTCTGCCATATGTCTGAGGGTTACAATAATTTCTTCAACTAAGAATTTCTTCAACTCTTGACTGTTTCTAGTTTGTAATCGTACCACCTTTTTTAAAGGGGTAAGTTTCTAAAGAAACTGGTGCTGCGTCGGTGGAAAGTATAACAAAATAATTTGGTTTTATCAACTGGGTTGATAATGTCAATTGGCCACCGTAAAGAGATTCAATTGCTGACGTTTCGAGCGTTAGCCCTTCGTCGGAGCGAATCCATTCAACCTCCCAAATTTGAAGCATTTTATTAAACTTCCATGTGTACGCGAGAAAAGGTTCCTCAGAAATTCGGAGCGAATCCTTTCAACCTCCCAAATTTGAAGCATTTTATTAAACTTCCATGTGTACGCGAGAAAAGGTTCCTCAAAAATTCCTCAACTTCAATACCCTGAAATAGATTATGTTCTATAGCAAGTGCCAAATGTTATCCATTTGAAGCCTTCTTCGCGTGAGCGAAAATGTGTGAATTTACGTTATAATAATTATAACTATAATTATAAAATAAAGCGCCAGACAGAAAATATTTTACTAATATCTTAGCTGATTTCAGGTACATGTTAGTTCCGAAAATTTGAACAACACGAAGACATTGCTATCTGTAGTTCATGATTTGCACCTACAAGGTTTTTGGCTAGGAAATTTATTGATGTGTTAACAATAAATTAAAATGAATGAATGAACGAGCGAAGAGTTGTGAACATCACTGACTAACCCAATCTCACCTTCTTCACACTCTACATTCGCCGCCATAGCAGACAACGAGAAGACAATGAAGACGAAATAATCCATGTTGTAAATGAAATTAACTTGAAATGGCAGTACTTGCTGACGCAGCTCAATAAAAATTACTACTATGATAGCGGCATAGTTGTTCGCATGTTGACCGCTTTACTGAAAGATTAAAATATCAGATTACCTTCTTGAGGACGACTACAGTTAACGAATTGACGAACTATCTTCATATGCCAAACAAAAACTGCACTTCATTTTCAACCAATGAGGTATTGTTTTGACAAGCAGGTGACTTCTTGCAGAGAGTTAATTTAAAACATCCGTTTTGTTATGTTTTGTTAATGAGATTCGTTTTGTTCCGCTTTTGTATGTATACAGTCCCCCAGGCTGCCTGGACCACGTATAGCAATTAGGAATGAACGACCGAAAAAAATCCCCCACAGTCAGTCGCACTCATCGTGCGCGGTGGCAGAGGGGGACAAATGGTCGAATGCACTGCATTGGGAAGAGGCTCGATATCATGTCATGTAGAGAATGGACAAAGGTTAATCACTTAAAATATTCATTTCCCTTGCTGATAACCACGCACAGGTTAATTATAATTACACTCTTTCTTTTTGTAAGAATATATTTTATAAGAATATCGAGGCTGAAATTTGCGAAATTTTAAGAATATGAACCCAAGGCTGAGATTTTGAAAAACAAAATATAATTTTGTGTTGAAAATGTGCAAATACAATTCAAGTTTCTTTTCTTCACTTGACGGTAAAACTAGCCAATAAAATGATAAAAACCTAAACTATAACCATTGCTTAATAAATACATATGTAAGGTATACAGCACAAAAGACATGAACTAAACTCTTAAAAGTATTGTATCATGATAAATTCTTAATCTAAGAATATTCATAAGAATATTTTCAGCCTAAAATCGGCAGAAAAATAAGAATGATTTTCTTGATTCCCATTCACCTGTCTGTCTGGTTTAAAAGTTATTGTTGATTACGTAAGAAGAAATTCGGCGTCGATTGCGCTGGCCATTGATTCAGTAGCGGGGATTAAATGAGTTGGATTTAACAGAAGAGAAATAAATGTTTATAAATACTAAAATTTTATGGAAATTCATATACATATTGATAGGCCGTTGTTCGAACGTTGGGAAGCTGATAATGAAATTGGACGCCTCATTCAAAGTTCCAGGGGTGTATATACTTGTTTCCTGTCTCCTCGGCTTGCAAATGCTCTAATGTTTGTCCTAATCTTTGTTTCCTTTTTGTATAGATGACAGATTGCATGCAACACGTGCGGCAATTAGCATCCTGTTGCCTGATATTACTGCATGCGCCCATGGTAAGCCTGTTGCGTTTATGGAAAGCATGATTATATTTAACAAATTAAGAAGCCTAAGCCATGTATTATACTGTCATAAAACACGACGGACATTTGAGAACAAATTGGGATTGGTTTACTTTGCTTTTGTTTGCGTCGTTATAAATCGATCATATAATCAGTAAAGTTAGAGACATACTAGAGTTGTAGTGTGGCGGAGAACTGTTGAGAGAGAAAGGAACCAGCTCGGATGGCATTCATTGGGTGCCACTGTTGCATCGGCGTCATACCGGGATGGGTGGCGTGATTTTCTTGCCGGCCTTAAGTGTCCTCATGGGCACGATGAGGATGAGTTACTGTGTGAGGTGAGTTACAGCGAAATGTCTTTGTGACATGCAAGTGGCTCCGTGTCTACTGCTTCCAACTGTCCAAGAACAAGTCGCTACGACAAGGCGAGGACCATTTGCCCCAAAAAATTCTCCCAAGTTGCCTTGCCCAAATTTTCTCATTCTGCCCCAAAAATCTGATTTGCCCAACATTTGGGGGGTTGCTGCCCCCCTGCCCGTACGCCTATCTTTCTAGCGCTGAAAAATTCTCATTTGAACTTGATAACTCGCAAGAGCTCAACCCTTTCAGTGAGGAGTTTTCTGGCGTGAACTAAGCCCATCTAGCCCGTTTAATATTTTGCTGTCATAACAAAAAAACACAAGTTCACTATTCACCTTAAAATACTTAAGGGTACACAATACCTTCAGAGGGCTACTTTTGGCGAAAAAAAATGTTAACACTAAAAGGAAGATTGCCATAAAATCTAATATTTCCCAAAAATGAAATTAAAATCTTGAAACCTGCGCGAGTTATTTAGAAAAAAGGGGTTTTTAATAAAAGTTTATAAAACTGTCAGGTGTCATAATCCCCATTGCGTATCGGCTCCTCCGGGAGCCCTGATTACGAAGATCGCGTTACTGTTATTTGTTTACCGCTTCATTTGGCAAAGACAGTTCTCGAAAATAAGTTCGAAGACATCTCCGTCGAACCTCAACCAAATAAACATGTCTTTTAATACGGTACCATGCGTTAAAGACAAGTGAACGAGAAAAACGTGACTGCCACACGATAATGTCCTTGAATTCCCGCGAAAATCATTTCGTTCGCCATCTGATTGGCTGGCGGCACATTCTGTTGAAGGATATCTCAGTAAAGGCGAGATGTTAAGCATTGAGGAGAAAAAGTGTGTCTGGGATTTTTAAGGGGAAATTTTCAATGCTGTAACTTTACGGGTTTCTAAAAAGATAACGAATCGGAATACAGAAAATCCCTGACGCACTTTGAGAGATTGATGCCTGCTGATTAACTCGGTGCAGTGCTTTTACATCAGCGTTTTCCTTTGATACCCGATTAATTCAACGCAGCAGATATTTCGTTTTTCATTTTTTTCAATTCAAGGCCTTTCCATTGATATATAGTTTGTGGTAGTTTCCTTGAAAACAACATAGGTAGGAATATTTTTTCTGGAGGACACCCGCGTAGCTATTGTGTAACCATAAGTAAAATATGTTAAAAATGTTTACAATACAATTCCAATAATTAAGTTGAAGTTCTTACCTATTAAAACAAATAAAACTGAACAGAAAGGGAAAAATATATCATTATCATTATCATTATCATTATCATTATCATTATCATTATCATTATCTTTATCATTATCATTATCATTATCATTATCAATGTCATTGTCATTGTCATTATCATTATCATTGTCATTGTCATTATCGTTATCATTATCGCTATCAGGGGTATCGAATGGGCCCATGTGCATTCAATTTGAAAGTGCTCGCAAAAATTAGATGAGTGCTCGCTTGCTCGTGCTCGCAAAATTTTTTGCAACTGCTCGCATGCTTGGATTTTGGTTAAAATTATCTGCCGTGTATGTAGCGGAAGCATAATTTGCATCTTGGAAACAAGAATTGACACTGCATGGACGCGATGTTCCCCAAATGGACAAACTGGGAAACATGCACGCGCCATTAACGTTTCTGGGAAAACGCTTCCTCGTTTTCTTGACGTTTTTATTGAAACTGACTGGCCAAAGTTCATTCCCAGGTAGTAGGGTAGCAACACCTGAAACATTTTCTTGATAGAGACTCTACTTGCTTGTAAACGGGGCCTTAGAAAGCTTCAGGTCTCCATTAGCGTCCACCCACTGACTCACGTGGAGCTGAGTGATCGGCATAATTGGCTGTAAGCTGCTGGGAATGATTGGGATTGGTTGAACCGCGATAATATAAAATCTTATATTTACATGTTGCCTAGCTATGTGCTGGTTGTCCTCCTGTTTTGGAGGTGTTAGCCGGATAACTTGGCAGAAAGCAACGTTTTAATAAAAGAGAGATTCCAGCTAGCGGAAAATTCACGAAGTGCTGGCTGCTCGCATGGCAAAATTGATCACTGCTTGTGCTCGCAAAAATAAATGCACTGCTCGCATTAACGTTAACGTTGTCGTTGTCGTTATCGTTATTGTTATCGTCATCCATTTAGTTATTGTTATCGTTATCGTTGTTATTATCGTTGTCATTTAATGGAGCCGAAACCAATTGTGGAATTACAAGCATTTTAGGCATCCTACTGATGAACGGTTATGGCAATTAGATATTTATTACAGGAGCCAACATTGAGATTGTGGTCTGTCGCCTTTGAATCATTATCGTTGTCGTAATCGTAATCATTATTGTTGTTTTTTTCTTTATCGTTATCGCTAACGTTAACGTTAACGTTGTCGTTATTGTTATCGTTATTGTTATCGTCATCGATTTAGTTATTGTTTTAGTTATTGTTTTTGTTATCGTTATTGTTTTCTTTATCGTTATCGTTATCATTATTATTATCTATGAATCGGAAATTAACATTTGCATATGATCAGATGCGCCTTACGATAAAAATTAATTAATTATAGAAATAAATACGATTAAAAAGATGGCTTTTTTCAATAACAATATATAAAATTATGAGAAATTACAATCCTTCTCAATCTTCCTCGTTCAAAGCCATCCTTGTTATTTCTCAATTATTGTTACATCTTCGGTGTTTTGTATTCCTTTATAAACAATTATTTAAAGGTCATTTGAACTGAAGGCATTTTTGATTTAAATATCACTAAAATTAAAAGTCTTAACGATAAAGGAGCTAAAATAACTAGATGATAAAAAATTGCCCCAAAATATCATGCTTTTGTCGATGTTCACAAAAATAAATACTTCAAAAAAAGAAAACTGCTCATCGAAGGGCTTGAATCGATCAGATATACAGACCGTACACCCGGGCGCACGTCTTCTCATAGTCATTATCCGAGGTGGGGCAGTAGTCGTATATGTCCTCACCATACCAAACTTGAAATTCCTGGTCAGTTGTCACAGACAAAGGGACAGCAAAGTGGTCGAATATGAGCTCTGGAGAATCTTGTGTAGCCCATGGAAGGTTGTAATATCCGCAGTCCCATCCTCCCTGCAAGTATTCGTTTTTAGGTAGAAGACGATTTCTGTTGGAGTCAGTGATATGTGTTCCCATGGTGTGGGACATACCTTGATATTTACAACCCCATTTGGAATCATATGCTGGGTTATTTGTATAACAGCTCACACTACCACTCTGGTATGTTAACTTGAAGGTGATGATGCTTCCTGAAACAGGAATCTTGAAGCTGCCATAAGAATCATCCCTGGATCCAAAGCATACTGTAGATGGTGTCATCTGAATCCAATTTTCTAAATTTATTTCACAAAAATTATTTCAAATACGCGCTTCCAATTTTTCCTAATCTGTTTAAAATGACTAAAGAGGGGGTAAAATGAGCGCACCGTCGGCTTCCTGGGAGAATATCCGGTCGAGGGTAAAGGAACTACCGACGTTAGATAAGGTGTACCTTTAAAAATAATTATTCATTAATTTTGTAGATAACATTTAGCGAAAACCAGGTTTCATTTAACATGCAGAAACAGAAGGTTGTTGTTTTCAGTGACCTGCGTTTTATTGAAAGAACGCTTTCGTGCAATTTGCCTTAACCAATTAAAATCTCCATCTCTGCTACACTCACAAAAATGCTGTTTGCCGATGTATTATTTCATTGCAGTCATTAACATATTTTATAAAAGAGGATTTATCTCTCTATCCATGTTAAATGACTAAGAGAAGGCAAACTGGAGATATTTTAGGAACTTGGATATGCCATGAAGCTATAATCTGACTTAAAAATACAAGTTGGATTAAAGCATTATTGAACAGAAAATGTTTCTGTCTTTGTCGCTGCAAAATCAAGTTTGCATTAGGTCTCGTAAGAGCAGGTTATCTTGTTTTGACCCCACGTTTCGGTGGACATATTTTACTTGTGCTGTATTTGCATTCGCAACCATTCAACCTTTCTCTTAATTAGACAAACATTTTCTCGAAAAAAAGCTGTATCTTTAAACTGATGCTCGGCTTACGGTTTTCACAGTGAACTCCAGTATATCCAGCTTTGCAGCTGCAGACATATCCGAACACCTCCTCTACACACGTTGCGCCGTTTAAACAGGGACTACTGAAGCATTCGTTGATATCTGAAAAACAAATTGATTATTTTATAAGGTGTTCTTTACGTCATAGTTGTATCAAGATTTTAATTATTGCCGTAGTATGGTGATTGGCTATGTCATACAGAATACACTCCCAGATTTATCTAAGTTCTGTTTGGCAACAATTCCGTATCTTTTTTGTCACTGTACGTGCAACAAGGAGATGCCCAGTGGCCTAGTGCGCTGGACTCCGAATCAGGCGGTCCGAGTTCGAGCCTCTAGCCGGGGCACTGCGTTGTGTTCTTGGGCAAGACACTATACTCTCACGGTGCCTCTCTTCACCCAGGTGTATCAATGGGTACCGGCAAATTTACTGCTGGGGGTAACCCTGCGATGGACTAGCATCCCCTCCTGGGGGAGTAGAAATACTCTCTGTCGCTTCATGCTACAGAAACCGGGATAAGCTCCGGCCTGATGGGCCACTGGGCAATAACTGTGCAAAATATTGCATGTTATTCGGCGACTGTTACTCACCCTGTTGGCAATCCTGACCCGTGAATCCAAGAGCACAAACACATTGGTATCCCTTGTCTGTAAATCCTGCTCTGCAGGTCCCGTTATTTTGACACGGATTAGTCACACAGGCATTCTTTGGTGAAGGACATTATGAAAAAGAAATAACACAGCTTCGTAGTAAAAATATTTTCGGTTTTGTTCAATATTTGGGAGGCGTATAGGGGTAATGGCGAGTGCGCCGGGCTGCAAGTCGGGCGGACTGGGTTCCAGCCGTTTCTAGGACACTGCGATGCGTTGTTTGGTGGAACACTTTTAATTATTTTCATGGCGCCCCTCTCCAATCAGGTTGTATAAATGGGAAACAGCGGATTTAAATCCAGGTAGGAGTAAAAGTACTGCTAGATGCTTCATGAAAAGAAAATTAGATAAGCTCTATAACAATTATTCTATGAGCCCGCGTTGGATATGAAGTGATAAAATAACCAACGAGCGCGTAGCGCGAGTTGGTTATAATCACTTCATATCCAACAAGGGTGAATGGAATAATTGTTTTAGTAAATTCTCAAACCGGGTTTTGCCGCCGATTTTTATTTCCACAATTTTACAAAGCTTCCGGAAAGAGCATACAACTTTAAATTTGGCGCACTATTTTCCATATGACGTAAAACTCCGACTATTGGCTCATAGTCGGAGCTTTTAAGCCAATCAAAAAGCTAGAAATGCAATAGTCGGAGCTGAGAATATACTAAAGTCTGATAGACCACTAGGGTCTAACGGAGATAATTTGAGGTCTTCAATCGTTAGCAACCAACCCTTCAAAGTTTCTTTCATTTACTCTCTTCCTTTTCTTTCTTACCGTGGTTCCCTTGTACGTGTAGTTTTGCCATGGCTTCAGATCATCAGGATTTTCATCATGAGTAGCGTTATTTAGTTCACAGCTAGTGACTGCAGGAGGTCCACTGGTTTCAATCATATTATAACTGACGCAGAAGGGTTCCATGAAGCACAGGGCGCCACAGAAGTTATTTACAAAAGATTCCACGTTTCTTATCACATGGTTAATCAGTCGTTTGCCATGAAAAGAGAGATCACTTCTGAACTCCAATTGACGGCATGTATCTGCCAAATAGCGCAGGTTGTTAAAAGCAACGTCTAGCATCCTCACTGCACAGAAATGCCCTGACAAATGCAGCTAAGTTATGAAGTATACCCGTTACGGTAAGGGAGAGGGGGACGGAAAGGGGACATTACTTCGTCCATGAACTCAGTTTGAACTGGCCACAAGATGACCGAAACTGACTCGTAGCCACAACATGACGAATTAAAAAAAATGAACCAATTTCGCGCAATGGACTGATTATGAAAAGACCAAGAATAGTGCTTTTGTCTTTGTGTTTAAATTTTGCTAAAATTTAGTATTAAGTGTTCAACGATTGATTGTGGGGAATCCTCTTTGTTGACTACAGGTCCCAGCCCTAAGGCTGCCTTGCAGAAAGCGCTTAATTACTTTCTGTTATTTGTGTGCATGTGGAGTCCCTTGAAAATTGTCCCTTGTCCCCATGAAAGGCTTATACCCTGTCTAAGAGTCCTTGTGTGCTGCCTACAAATGCAGTGCCCATTCGCAACCTGTTTCCAGTCTTTATCTACCCTTATAGAAAGCCGCCGTTTTCGTGTGCATCCAAGAAGCTTTCTTATTGCCCGGATCCTTGAAGATAATGCCTCTCTTGAAGGTTACCCCATAATAATAGCGTTCGTATACAGGCGGGGCCCTGTCTTAGTGCCACTTTATGGGAAGAGTCCGCGTGCGTGTTACCATCGATCACGGTGCACTGTGTCTCTTTAAGAAACGTCGATTACTTCTGGCTGTTATAGATACAAGTTCATAAGAGGCCTTATTCCCGACCCAGTGTCCCTGTTGCGTGTTGTGCTTAAGCCTGTTAATAATCACGTCGCGTCGTATGTCGTACCCTTCAATTACCGAAGGCGGTTATATTCTATTCCGCGTAAATATATAATGAACAAGAAAAATCGAAGAAACGTTTATTGGTTAACCAGCTTCAGTTATTCTTAAGTTATGGAATGGATTAAAAATAATATTTCTTATTATATGGCAAGGAAAACCAGAACGTTCTGATTGGTTCTTCTTTCACTTAGAGTATTTTCGTAAGTTTCTTTCTGCATTTCTAGTTACAAGTTTTAAATGATCTAACAAATTATAAGAAACGGTCCGTATGGTAAAATCCTGACCAAGAAAGAACCAATCAGAACGCTCGGATTTTCCTTGCCGTACAATTAAGTTGGATAATTGAGCTTGTTCTAGCCGTACTGGGGAATATTGGTCGTCGCTGCGCTCGGTCTGTACTTCCACGACCTTAGGTCAATATTCCCCAGTACGGCCCTCGCGGTCGATTAGTACTGAAGAGGTTAAAACTGAACTTGAGAATTCTCATTGAAATTCGTGCTTTTGGTGATCTTTCTTAGATTTAATTAACTTAAAATCTTAATCACCATTGAAAGAAACACAAAACCCTAATTGATATTCGGCCCTATTTTACAAATTGAAAGGCATGCTTCTTGGAATTTTTCAACCTTCCTTTAGGAAACCTTACCACTTTTTTAAATCCAGGTCGTCGTCATCCATTTGCCATTTTTTTTTATTATAGCCACGAGTTTCGTTTTTTTGTGAGCATAAAAATATTTCCGCTTTCTGATAGGCATTCAATAATTTAAGAAAAAATAAACATAATTGTTTAACAGGCGGCATAATTTACTTATTTCCACAGGTCTAATGACTAACCTTATTCACTCTATAAAGTTATTTAGGAAATTCTGAAGCAAAGCAATTTTTCTCGAAAAAGAACGACATAAAATAGATTTGGTTTAGAAAAAGAGTATTTTTATGATATAAATAGATTGCACAGCAAGGGACTATAATTCTGCTTTATGACGAAGTATGCTCTTGTTGGCAAACATTTTTAAACAGTCAACGGGAGGATTAAAACTAGTAGCAAAGATATCCAAACATCTCCTAGTCATTTTCTGCTACAACCCATCGTTCAACTTTTTGTTCCAAATACCCAGGCCTTGCTAAATGTTATAAATTTCTCAACTGACGCGATGAAGTTTAATTGCACGTATAATTTGAGAACACCAAAACTAAATATCTCTCACGGGAATAGTTTCACTGGTTATGCTTAGTTATAAATAGATAAACTTGATAGCCACGGTTTAAGTTAAATAAAAATGCGTTTTTAACTTTTGTTGATATACATCAGGAAAACAATATTTAGAGTTGAAGATTGTATTCAATGCCATCACACTCTTGATAAACTTGATAGCCACGATAAACACGATAGATAAACTTGATAGCCACGGTTTAAGTTAAATAAAAATGCGTTTTTAACTTTTGTTGATATACATCAGGAAAACAATATTTAGAGTTGAAGATTGTATTCAATGCCATCACACTCTTGATTGATAATGTAAGGATTCGTAACGCAGGTCGTATTTAGGAATCTAGAACCCAGCAAACTCACCTTCACACGTTACCACATCAGTCATAAGATACAATAAGAAGAAGAGAATACCGAACAAGGCGAAAGAACCCATGTTGCAAATTGTTTTGGTAAATAGTATTCGGGAGAAAGGAATCCACAGACGGCTTTAGGTCGAACAGTTAAAGTCAACGAGTCGGCGGTAAAATTAATTAAGACTGAAGCATTAAGTTTGTTTTGAGAAACATGCATCTCTTGTCTTGCTAAGAGCTTTATTAAAAACGTCCGCTTTATTATATATTATTAATAACATTTAATTTCTTTATTCATTACTGTGTTAAGTTCTAAAACACATGTTCAAGTATGGTAAAGAGAAAGGAAATTACCATACTATGAACTTCCAACTCTTTTAATCTCTCTCTAATTGGGTGAGAGTTGTAATAAACGTTTCAACCTCGGTGTTGGATTTTGGCAATTAAGCAAACTAAAAAAACAAAAAACTTTTCTTTGTCTTTTGTGGGCATCAGATTTCCTTGGACTAGCACCCCGAAACTCACGGGAAATTTTTACACCTTGATTTTTGAAGGGAATCATGCTGTACCTCATGTGAGATTAAAAATGCCGTTTTCCGTTTTCAAATATCTGTAGTAGTTCCCGAATTAGTCAAGTTTAAAAAATGGTAAAATATGCAAATTATGAGACTGATGATGTCATCTGTGCATATCTTAAAAAAGTAAGCGGCATTTTTCTTCTCATACAGACTACGTTTGCACGTTTTAAAATGGCTTAGATTGTAAACGCAGATTTCATCATAGTAGCACTTTAAGAGAGTTAAAATCCTTTAACGACGAACTTGTCTGGGACAATGCTGATCACGTGAGGTTTTCTTTTTCTTTGATCTGGCCATTTTGTGTGATTAGGTAAGACTAGATAACACAAACGTCATTACCATCTTTTACGATAATTCACAAACTCATTACCAATTATCATAATTATCACAGACGCCATTACCATCTATCATAATTACCGCAAACGTCATTATAATCTATCAAAATTATCACAGACGCCATTACCATCTATCATAATTACCACAAACGTCATTTTTAACTATCATAATTATCACAGACGCCATTACCATCTGTCATAATTACCACAAACGTCATTTTTAACTATCATAATTATCACAGACGCCATTACCATCTGTCATAATTACCACAAACGTCATTATAATCTATCATAATTATCACAGACGCCATTAGTTTCTTAGTTTCTTTTTTACTGCTATTCTTGACTTGGCCAGTACCATTGAACTCGTTGCAATACGGTTTCTTATTTTCTTCGAAAATCAACATGATTCGAACCCGTGACCTCCGTGAATACCGGTGGGATGCTTTACAAATATGCTTCTTCTTTCCAATTGCTTAATTTAGAAAATTCACTGCGATTATCATTCTTCACTTCATCTATATCCGCAGTTCAAATATGAATTATTTGATATGTACTTCACATCATTTCACTCCTCACGGGGAAATGTAAACTCAAATTGACCTCGCTCCCAATATGTGGCTTCATAGCTCAGTTGGTATAACATCGCACCTGCATTTGCGGAGGTCATGGGTTCGAATCCCGTTGAAGCCCTGATGTTCAGGCTTCTTCTTTCCAATTGTTTAAACTGAAAAATTCACTGCGATGATCATTCTTCACTTTCATCTACATCCGCAGTTCAAATATGAATCCTTTTATATATACTTCACATCATAATGAATT